>VZRE01014469.1:245824-300585 GCA_013396775.1 Cephalopterus ornatus
GCTTGTGCCTGGGAATGTCGCGTGCTGCGAACCCGCACGGCCTCCGCTCAGACGCCTTGGGTAGCACTTTGGTCACCGGCCCCTTCGGCCCAGCTCGGCACTGAGCCCTACCCTGGCGGTTGATTTAAAATAACTAATTTTGTTAAAAAAAAAAAAAAAGGGGTAAAAAAAGAGAAAAGATAAAATAGGCCGTGTCAAGAAAGCTTTCCTTTGCCAGGACAAGTGCTGCAGCGCACTGGTCAGGATTTTGGCACTGCACAAGGTCAGCAGCAAGAAACCTCTGCTGGGGAAGGAATTTTCACTCCTGGGCCCCTCAAGCCTTCACATTCTTCCCAGGGTGATACTACGCAGGGAAGGCCCCTTCCCAAAATTTAGCGTGTAGAGTCAAGGAAGCAAGTGACAGGCAGTCCTGGTGTGCCCTCTGGTTTCCAGTGCTGCTACAAGAGGAGCGTGAGAATCATGCTGCATGGCCAGTTCAGATGTCAGGATGATATTTTGGTGTTGCTGTTGGCAGGAGCATTTATGGATGGTGGTGGTAAGGAGAGCAAGAGTAAAGAACAGCGTACTAAGTGGAATTCTGAGCACGTCTTGACTGCAAAATTTCTTTATTTTCTTTCAGGGCAAATTAATCATTGGGAAAGCATCAGTATTTGTGATTACAGCTAGAATTGAATTCATGCTTTCATAGGTTAGGATTTGGTGACTGAAAGGCAAATGGTGTGGTTGTTTCCATTCCTGTGAAGCTGTGCATCTGCTTGTCTTAAAGGGCTTTAAAACACACCTAATTGGCAGTGAACTTTAAAGTGCTTTCTGTCACCGTTACAGAGGGCTCTTTCCTGACAGGGGTGAAGAGAACCTTTTCAGAGGTTGAAAACATTAAAATGTAACATTTTTAAATTAAAAATATTAACAAAACATTAAAAAATAAAGGGTCTGAGTGTCTTTTTCAAAACATAACAGATTCTTGCACTGACCCTCTGCTGTGAAACTCAGAATCTTGTACTCACTATGTGACAAAATGTTTTTAGGTACTGCTGTGTATTCATGGTAAGGCTCCTTTTTTCAGCTGTTTGGCATCCTTGGATGACATTATTTTTTGCTGGGCTTTGGTATGTTTCTATGTGATTTGTTAACTACTCTTAAAAATAATTAAAATGTGAATATAAGAGAATGTAATTGTTTAGGGACAGAGAGACAATTCACATCTAAACCCTACCCTGCAGGAATCATTAAAAAATACAAAACTAAAAAACAAATAATTTGGAAAACCAAATAGCTTGCTATCCCCAGAATTGAGCTGCTCAGAAATAATGAAAATAACAAGGGAAAAAAGAGATAAAACCAGAAAAGAGGTGTAAAGAGTAAGCCAGCTTAAAACTGAAACCACAGACGTGAGGGCTTTTTGCTTACACTGTTAAAAGGTTTTTGTTCATGCAGTTTATTTCACATGTACATTATTTGATGCCATTTCAGCTAGTTAATTTGGACATCTTCTCACTTCTTGTTTTTTCAGCTTCTGGATGGATAAACTTTGTTTCTAATGCTATCATCTAGAAACTAGAAGGCCCAAACCTTTTGTTCTCTCAGCAGTAATACAGAGCATAAAAAGTTGTCCTTTATAATACCAGCTATTTCTAAAGCCTGTTTTAAGTAACTTCTCACTGAACTGTAGGGACTGTTGATCCCATCCAATTTGTCTTCAGTGTGGGTACCAGAGACAATATATTAAAAATCTGAACAGGTTCAGCAAGTTTGGGAGCCATGACCTCTCCAGAAAGGTATGAAGGATCAGTCCCCTTCCTGGGGAGGAAGACTTTCCTCAGTTCCCCGGCTTTGTTTAGTTTCTGTATTTTGAAGTTATGTTTGTCAGTAGGTTTTCTGCTGCTGATCCCTTGGCATACTTAAGATCTGCTCACTGCCTGCTTTCAGCAGTAGGAAAGCCAGCTGGAGAGGTAACTGCCCTCATCTTGCTTCATCTGATAATTATGAGAGTGGGAGGACCTGTTGGGTGAGGTGTTTAAGTTAATCTAACATGTGTTTCGTGGAAGGAAAGCAGAGAGATGCAGAAGTGGATGAGGTAGATGAGGTGACCTTCAGGTGAGGGGTGACGACAAGCAACAGGAACCCTGCATGTGAGACCTCCTTCCTACACCATTCTTGTGTCTGAAGACAGGGTAAAGAGATTCCTCTTCACTGTGAGACCTATGCTCTTGTCTTAATTTGCATCCAAGCTGACCCCCTGTGATCTTGCTGGTTTTGAATCTCTTCTCTTTGTCCAACATTAGAATTTATTTTCTCCCCCCTCCCCGCCCACTGTCCCAGGTTCCAGTCAGTTGTTGTTGTTAATGACTTTCACTCATTTTCAACCTACTTTTTTTTTTTTTCCACAAATGCGCTATTTTCATGCTTTGGTTCTCCATCACTCTGCTTTTTCATTTGCTTTCACGTTATAGGGTCAGTTGTGCCAGTCCTCAGTATTGGGTCACCACTTGCTTTCCATTCGTCAGTCACTGCAGGGATGCGGTGAAGCATCTGACAATGATGGTCACTGCTCTCTAGTACAGATGAATGCCTTCTAAAGTGATTGGTAAAACAATGCATGCTGGGTTGAATTGTAAATCATCTCATCATCTTCAGTTCACATCTTCTGACCTTTCTTCCCCGTCTTCGCACTTCTGTGCTCTTCAGTGAAATTGCAGCTGCCTGAGGACTTCATCAAATCAAGTTGTCCTGTTCTTGACCTGTCAGCTGCCCTTGACACATTTGGCAGAGCCACAAAAGTGCCTTTCTAGTTGTTTTTGTTAATCCTTTCTAATATTTTCTGCTCCCTGAGATTTCTTTTGTAGATTTTGTCTGTCGAATCCCTTTATTTCTGTTACACTTCATCCAAACCCAGAAATTCAGTTGATGTCTTTTTATTTCTGCAGTAACTATATCTGCATATCACACCTGTCACATCCTGCCTCACAAACAAGGGCACACTTATTTTCCTGATGTATTGAAAACACATCCCTGTGTCTTTTCAGCCCGTTTTCTTTTTCCCTGACTTGTGTCAGTAGTTCTGGCACCATTTTTGAGCTGGGATTTTCCCTGCTCATGTGTCGTAACTTGCTAATTTAATTTGCTCTGTAGTGCAAATTTTTTTGTGTTTTGTGTTTGAGCAGGCAGCCATTTTGCTTGTTTGGTCTCCTGACATTCATGTCTCTAGTTTGTCTTAGTTCTTCTACCCATCCAGGAAGTTCCTGCCTCCAGCCCTTACCCATTGCTCTGGCCAGCTATCTTTATGCTCAGTGGCAGTTGCAACTGGCAACATTAGTGGAGGTTACTGTTTGATTCAGCATGTTTTAAGAAAATAATTGGGGTTGCAACAGAGTATTAGTAAGGGCAATATGCTTGTTCAAGAGTTGGGGCTTACTAATTTCCCAAAGAGTGTACTCAGGTAATATTGATGTTGGTGTTATCCCTGTTATTACTCTTTTTTAGTAACATTGTGAGGTCTGAATTTTAAGTAGGCAGTTACAAGAGGCTTTCAGAAGGCGTCTGATACATATGCTTACACAAAAGTACATAGATTATATGTAGATAACACGTATCGCTCTTGCATAATGTGTCATTCCTTTGTACTGAAGTGCTGACACTCCCTACATGCTCATATTAACCCACAGTCTGCTAGCCCACAGGCAAGGGTGTTATAAAATCATTTGAGTGCCAAATGGGATTTAAACTGTTGTTTTATGTAAGAGGTACAATAACTGTGGAATGAACAGCTATTGATGTCCATACTATTGGTTTATCTCTTAGTTGTCACCAGTGATACCTAAAGCTGTAGCACTCAAAACATTCGAAAGGTGCTAACTGACCACTGTTATTGTCAGAGTTTTTTTCACTGTAGAAACTATGCATAAACTGTCTGTGCTAGAGATGTTAATAGGTATAGCATGTCTGACTTTTTGAAATTAGACTCCATTTCTAGAAGTGTATCGAAATAGATGGGATTATGTTAAATTTAAAATCTGAAAATTTTACTGTTAATAAGTGTCTCTTGGCTGATCCTACAACACTCTAATTGTTACTGTAACATCTGTCTTTCTCACTTACTTTCACTTACAATACAAAAAAATCAATCTCAGTCACACTGTGGATTGCAAGTGCTCTGTACTGATTGAAATTTTGGGTGTTGTTTGTCAGAGATCAGCAGAAATCCTTTTAATCTGAGAGAGCTCTATCTTAAATATCATGCTTTTCCTGAGTGGTTCGCTCTCTCAGACTGAGCTGTTAAAATAATCTTATTTTTATTTAAAAAAATATTGGGTACTGACCAGTACTGTAAGAGGTGGTTTTAGAGAAAATAATTCGATGATAATACCTTGCATGAGTCATTAATCATGAGTCATGATCAGCCAGCAGTGGTGTCCAATTTGTTTCCTAATCTCGCACTTGCTGATGCTCTTTATTACCATAGTGATAATATTAAAGAGCTGTTAATGCATATAACCACGCAGCTGAAAATGACAGACTTTTTTTTCATTGGAATAAAATTTCCATATCATAAGTCTGTTTTGCTCTGTGTATTTCTTGTCATGAGAAATCTAGTAATGTATAAAAGTCATCAAAAAAGTTTGTCGGCAATGAGTTAGGTTAACAGAACAGCCTTTTTTTCCCCCCTTCTTTGCTTTCAAGCCAGTCATCAGGGCCAGTAAGTCTGTTTTCTTATGAGGATTGGGGACACTCTGTAATCATTAAAAGTTGAGAGCTGATTGTTCAAGCTATGCTTTGCAAGGGAAGCCTGCACTATCCATGTATTTAATGTTTGTTCTCTCCCGAGCAAAAACCAGTAGCTGGATGGAAAGTTTTATTGCATCAGTGTATGCTGAGGGATGACTACTGAGGTTTTAGAGAAAAGGGAAGGCTTTCTCCCTCCTGAGAGCATGAATATAAAAAGAATCAGTTGAGAAATGATTTTAAAAGCTCTGAAAGGTAGCGGCTGAAGAGTTGCAGACTATATTAGAATGTGCATAGATGGAGAGAGTTTGGGTTCAGCAGCAGTTGGGGAATGTTATTTATGAAGTAATGAATCTTGTATTCAATTAGATTTCAACTTGATTAAATTTTTGTTAGTTTTTCTAGTTTTCACTTTAGAAAAGTTGATTGTGACAGATTAAAACCTTGTGTCTCAACAGATGATGAAGAAATCATCCCTTAAGCTATTCCAATGTAGATGACCTTATAATGCGTAGATTTGTGTAGGCCTTTCTTGTTTCTTTGTGGTGAGCTTGTGAGATGGTGTTCTGTTGGTGGGTGCAATGTGGCAGGACAAGTATGAATCTACTGGCTCTTCAAAGTACGAAGATGGCTCTTCAAAATTGCCTGATATTCTTGCATATTCCTTTATATCCCACAGTGTGGTTGCTCTGCAAACTCCTCCTTCATTTTGATGAGGACTATACCTGCACCAACGAAAGCATTTTCCAGTTTAGTGTAGAATGGTACAGCCAGACAAGATAAGTGTTCACCTGACAGAACTGTTCACTTTTTTCATTAAAAACCACATGCAATTAGCTTATAATGTGCATCTGCTTGTTCATGATTCTATAATAATTTTTTTCAAAAATTTGAGTCTGTAAGCTGTAAGATACCCTGAACAGAGCATAAAATATAGCTGTCACCAGATTCTGTCTCAGTGAATGTGTTTGTGTTGTTGGTTCACCTTAGAAAAACTTTCCAAGAGCTGCATGCCAGTTTTGAAAGAATCTTGTTTCTGCCAAATATGATTAAGAAACAAAGAAGATCTCTTCCCAGTTATCAAAAAAGTGAGCATCTACCATGTCTTCTGAATGGCGGTATATATTGAAAAGGGGAAAAGGTAGGACTACTCTAGCGAATTGCAAGATTTAAGTATAAGAAACCTTTTTCAATGTTCTTTTGATTCCCACTCTGAGTGGCTTCTAAGGTGACTTTATTTTCAGATCAGCTGTTTCCAGTTCAGGCTTTACCCTGTTTCTTTCAAATCACTTGTAAACCGCTTTGTCCAGTAGACCCTTTTCCAAAGTAAATAAAATAAGGCAGAGATGCAGATCAAGAATAATATAACTCCTTTCTTGTTATTGCCTGATACACAGTCATGTACTGTAGAGTGGAAATAGCAGAGGAATAAGCCATGGGTATACTGATACATAGAAATAGTTTACCGATATTATGTACCTGTCTAAAAGGCAAGTGTAATGCTCAATGCATAATACAGTTGTACACTTCTCATCCTTTGGAGTACTGCACGGGATCTGGTGCTCAAGTGAGATCAAGTCAAAGTGTTACTGGAATGACTGGGAAAAGCACATAGCTGTCAGAGGCTAGCAGACTAGTTTTAGGATGAAGTGTGATAATTCTGTTAATGGTATTAGGTGACAGGAAACAGACTTCAGTATAGGAATGGTCTTCAGTTCTTAATTTTTATGTTCCTCAAGTATTTCTCTTGGGAAGGTCTTGCTGTAATAGTTGCTTACAGAAAAGCAGGAAATCGAGATCCTGAAAATTAGGGGATTTGGTAGGATTTTTCCTCCATCATAGGTGTGGTGTTTGGGGATTTTGGTATTTTCTGGGGGGAAGGCTGAGGGAGGGTTTGGAAGATTAATACAGATAGATAATTGGTCTAGTGGAATGCATAAAAGTCTTACTATAGTTCTTGAGCCTCTTTCATGTTCTGTACACAAATACTTTACAGGTAATTTTTACAAGAAAACATTTAAAAAGATGCTCATTTCTGGCTTAACTACTAAAATCCATAAAACTCCTTCTGTTAACTTTGTGGGAGTAGATTCAAAGTAAGAATTTTGCAAATACAGTCTTCAGTGATTTCTGTACACTTTTAGGATTTCATCACCTTTATATCAGTTGCTGCTGTCCTACTTCCCTCTTTGCCAGAGGACTGAAGTGTATTTCAAAGGAAATTTCCTGATCTTTTTTTCCCCCCACCCCATGTATTTCCAGAAATGGCCCTTCCTCTGTGGAAGAACTTACTTCAGACTACAAAGGAAAGGATACTACAGCAGAGAAGGTTGTCACTGTATAATGGTGTTCATGGCTATGAGGAAGAATGGATAAAGAAGAAACTTCAACAGTTTGCTGGTGGATCCATCAACCTTTCCAAAGAAGACAATGGCATTGGAATACTTACCTTGAACAACCCAAAGTTAATGAATGCTTTTACAGGTATTAATTATTTGATGGGATTGCTGGTTGGTTTTGGCTTTTCCCTTGTTCTGTTACCAATTTTAGCATTTTGGCTAAAGAAAGCAGAACACTATGTCTTACCATTCCTTAATTAAAAGAATAAATGTTTCGGTTTTATTCAGATAAGCAGATGTCCACTGTTCTGTGTAGTAACTTTGCTATAAATGTCAAAAGAATCTTAAGAAATTCTTAATGACACCGGGACTGTTTCACAGAATATGCCTCTCCCTCTTTTTTTAAATGTTAGCACAATTCTGCCACTGTGCTCTTTCTTGTATCTCCATAATTCTCCTCAATGCTCTGGAAACATTGAGGGCATTTTTATGGGGGTGAGAAGACACCATCTTTGTTTTGTAGGTGGTGTGGAAAGACTGAGTTCACTTCTTTATTCTTTACTTACATATATAACTATATATATATAACTATATATATGTAGAGTTATAACTATATAACTATATATATATATATATATAACATATCCCTGTAACTCAAACTTCTGCAGTTTGGTCTTTTCCACTCACCCAAACTAGCTTCCATTTCTTGTTCATTTGCCTTATGTCTTAAATATTAATGACTGGTTAATTAAAGATCTGATGAGGTGGGTATTCTCAGCTGTTGTGGATCAGTGATCTATTTAATATACTAGTACACTGGACAATACTTATCTATTAAAACTAATTGCCCTATTTTGTTAATCTTGTATTGTGAGAGAGGTTTTTGTTCCCCAAGATGAATATATTTGCTGTCTCTCCTTAACTGTCTAGAATATTACAATTTATGTTGTTCTCTTCAGACATGAGTGGTGCAGGTTCAGGGTCTGAATCTGCTTCAGCTGGAGCTGTGCAGAAACCTTTAAGAATGTCTTTATCTCTTAATATTTTGAAATGGATAAATTTGTGTCATCTTGTTAATTTCTTTTTTGCAGCTTGGTTTTCCTGCCCAGTTCTCACCACTCCTTTGCTGTGAGCAAGTACATTTGCAACACTACCAAAGTGTAGAGCCGCTTACCTTTCCCCTAATGATTGTTAGCTGAAAGGAACCTAACAGAGCAACAGAAATGGTGGTAACGCCCCTAGATGCGTCTGCATTCTCTTTTGTTTCCCTTTGAAAGTTCATGTATAAAATCGTTACCTAACTTGAGAAGTTGTGGCTTAAAAATGTTAGCATAGGGATTGTCCTTCTGCATGCCTCCGTGTCAGCATTCATGCTGTTATACAATCATAATTACATTGTAGTTTCCTCTTTTACTACAGATTGGTTTCTATTTTTGACTCTATTTTTTGAACTGTGTAATGTGCACCTTGTAGACTGTGTGCTCTTAGCTTATTTGTTGTGGAAGTTGAAAGAGGCATGAGAAATGAGAGGTAATAGCAAAAGGAGAAAGAACAGATAAAGCCCAGTCTGCTATGGAGATCAGGTTTAATAAAAGTCAAATTGCTTAAACTAAGCTTTAATAGAATCTTGCAACTGTTTTCTGTGTGCTTGGCAGAAGGGGCTCAGAATTGATAGGTTGAAGTGCTGAGCAGGTGCAGCTGCCATTTAGGCAACTGATAGCTGTTCTTTGCCTACACAATGTTTTATATAATGTTAACGCACTGAAATCATATCACACATCTTGAGCACCCAGATTAGCAGATATTTTCACTCTGGCTCAGTTAGTGGTCTGTAAAATAATCTCTTCTCTCCTTATAGACTGCTGTGAAAATAACTTATTAGTGTATGTGAATTAGATGCTTTAGTAGCAAAGAGGACCTACAAAAACTGCTGAGGAAATGAATAGTTTTGTCTTTGTCGCAGACCCTAATTAGCATATGACAAATGAGCAGTGGGATCAGGCAGTTCTGTTTTACAGCAGTGTGTAGAGCCCTGGAGAGAGCAGTACTCCATTTTGCTAGGTAGTAGCCACAAAAATTTGCTCTGGAAAATCTTACTATGGCAGTTCAAGAGATACTGCTTTTTTCTGCTGTACACCTCTGCTAGAGACTGTTGTTGTAACAGGAGGGAGAGTAGATGTAAAATCAGGCAGGCTCCTTGGCCACTGCGGTTAATGGTATGGCATCTTAATTTATCTTGCTCTTCATTTCACTTTAACATTACTGTCTGTAAACTGTAGTTGCTGAGGAACAACGAAGAACCTGATCCTTTTCCTTCTGTTATCTGTCAAATAATACCCTTCAAGGAGCAGGGTGGGATGCTCAGCCCCTAAATTGCCCCAGCAGAACATACTTGATTTCCTCAGCCAGAGCCTGTAGATACACTGACCCACCCCGCTCCACTCCGCAAGTAAATTGTGTTGATTCTGTGTCTCCGAGCTTCTGAATAGCGGCAGATGTGAATTTATGTATACATGTACGCTTCCTTTAGAAAGCTGCAAAATATCATTAAACTGTTGAGGGAGATTCTATTTTCCAGGCATTTACTTTACACAGCAGTTTTTTATCTCAAAGGAATTGTGCTTATTCTAAGCTTGAGCAACTCACAAAATCAAAAACAGAACAAAATTGTTGGAAAATTGCTAATGGGCAATATGGAGGTTGTTATGCCTTTTTTTCTCTTCTGAATTGGAATCTGATAGCCACATGTTTGAAATGGTCTCTTTGGAAACAAATGGTAATAATATCAGTTTAAGCCTGGTGGAACCAATTTCAGCAGCCCAACCAATCACGGAACTAAACTTGAATGAAATTTAAGAGAAGAAAGACAGCCTGTAGGAATTAGATAATAATGATGATAATTTTATTTTCTAAAATTTATGTTAAAGCAGTTATTCTCGGATTATTAAAGATGCAAACAAATTGTTGTTCCAAGTAGATTTAGTTCTCTAAAGAGTATGAGCTTAGTGGTATCAAATACTGAAAGACCAGACTGGATGAATGAGGATTTGTTTTGGTGTTGTGTCCTCGTCATTATATCAAACATCATGGACTATATCTGTTGGTACAATAATAGTTCAGTGTTGACAGGAATGGAAGAGATCCTGTCCCAGGAGAATGGGACAGGCTCTGGCCAGTGTCTCTTGTCCTGTGCTATTGCATGTAAAGGGCTTATACAGTTCCTTCATTTTTTCAGTTAACTAAATTTTTGGCTTGGAATACTGTGCTGAAAGACTCTTCAATACCTCAGTGCTTTGTCTATTAAAAGAACCACAAACACTGTGCTGTATTTGAAGCTAGCAAAGCTTGGATGCCAGCCCAAATACCGTTCTAGTAAGAAGACTTGTCAAATAAGCAATAAGTGAAATCCACAGGGTTGATGCACACCTATTTGAACAGCATTTGCAGAAAAGTTGCTGAGTGCACCATCAGTCTGGAAAAGCATTCCACATGAAGACCCACAAAAATCTCATCTGCTCAGTGTTTTCATTCATGGCTTAGATGATGAAATAGAACGTGAAGTGCTGAAATTTTCGGATGACCCCAAATTGGGAGAGCTTGCTGTTAAGATCTGTTATTAAAATTATTAGTGAGTGGCCTCTACCCGAATTAAGGTGCAGATGACACTATATGCCAAAGTCAATAGTACAGGTTTTATTTAACAGTAAATGTGAGGTAGAGAGAAAGGGATAGAAAGAAATAGAAAAAAAGAAAGGCTGGAGTGGGGGGAGAGAAAGAGACTGACAAAAAGACAGATTAAGTAGAGAATGCCACCTGTGTGTGGGAGGTTTGCAACTGAGCCAGTTTGTGCAAGGGAGGATGCGTGTTTACTCCCTCTGTCTTATGAGGAGAGGTTTCACCATCACAGACCCAAAAACTCTCCTCCTCCCCCCAGAGATGATTTTCAACACAGTTGCTGAGTTTGGATTTACATACTTCTCCCCACGCTTGTTTACTTCTTCTCAGACCTGGGATGATTTGGACCACCGTTATCTTACCTCAAGCGCCTATTAGGTGGCTTAATTCACAGTCCAATTCCTTGAAATCCAGGAGGCGTATTCTGGCTGGAAGTGGGCTTCAGTAGTCATCTTTGCAGTTTGCTACAGTGGGCAAAAGTCCTTCTTAACAATGTTTTAGTCATTAACCATAACATTTCACTCTCTCACACTTGCAAGATTGTTCTTTGGAGCAGAGGTGTGGCGTTCAAAGTGATCTTGCTACAAAGAGCTCAAGATCAACAAGGTGAAATTCAATGAAAGCAAATGTAATGTGCTGCACACAAAAAGCATGGCCAAATTATAAATACAGAAGGGAAAGGAACTGGCAAAACTGCTGGGATTTGTTAGAGGACCATAGTCTGGGCTTGGTAGTGGGCAAAAAACAACCCCATGTCATTCTGATACGTAATATGTAATGTCCACTTAATTATTGGCCTCCTCAGAAACATTGTCAAAATGTGCTGTTTCAGTGGCTGAGACCAAGCCTAACGGGGAAGTGCTTGACTAAGTGTTCACTCTGATCTGGTGCTGGGAAGCTTACATCATGAGGGAGTGCAAGAAAAACGAATAGGAAGGAAAAATACATCTCCCGTGGGTTCGCTGCTAACAGGCAATTTCAGAACAGGATGAGTCCTGTGCATGCAGGCATAGAGTTAAAAAAGCAACACTGTCAGAGGAGAGCTCTTGATAGTATTAATCTAAAGCACATTTTTGTCTGAAGAAGGTAGGCCTGTCCATTTAAATTCTTGTCAAAGGAGAGTAAAGCTGAGTGTCATCAGCCTGTATGTAGCTTGCTTTCTGAAATTAGTTTCTATGAATGTTTTCTCTTAAGAATATAACTAGACAGAGTCATAGGCATTTAAAGATGAAGAGCTTTAAGTTAATGTAGGGTAAGCTCCATTGGTGTGGAAGATGCTGCAGTCTAGGATGAGCTTTAGGAACAGGAGTTTGTAGCGTTCCATGTCAGGAAGCGTACTTATGCGAATATATGAGAATATGGTGTTTAAGCTAGAAATAAAAAGCTAGTACTATGACATACTTTGTAAAGGGAGCCTTTCTATAAAGGTTCCAGGGAGGGAATGAAGGATGTTTTAGAAAGATTTTTTTTTTTTTTTAAATCTAAAAGACACTTTGCTCCTATTTTCAAATATATCTTCATTTTCCTTTGGGTGGATACTTCTACATGTCTTTGGCCTCCAACACAGTTTGGTCTTTGGCCTTTGTTTAGGAATCTTTGTTAACATTAACTGGTTATGCCTTGAGCCCTTCTTGCACATGGTTCTTTTCTATTCTCTTCCAATTCTTTGAGCAAGGTGAAGTGGCAGTAACTTCAAAATGACTAGTTGGACAGATCTGGATGGAAAGAAAGAAATTCATGTGTCTGGAATGTATGCAATTGCAAATAGGAATAAATCAAATAGAGAGGTTTTGTTTGTTTGTTTTGTTGTTGTTTGTTTTGTTTTGGGGTTTTTTTTGAGTGGAACACAAACACCATTCATGCAGAATATCCTTCAGAATTTCAGGAAGTGCACCCATGAAGAAAAAATGTATGTCAGTGTTTGTGCGCAGGACTTAGGATGATATTTTCCCTTATGGTTTTAAGCCTATCAGTTACTAACTCTGGTTTGGTTCTGTTGGTGGAAAATGTAACACAAAATATGATGGTGATAATAATTTCCTGTTAAAAATTTTGCTTCTCCCCACTTGTGACAGGTACTATGATGGTAGAACTCCAGGAGAGGATAACTGAACTGGAAGACTGGAAGGATGGCAAAGGCCTTATCGTCTGTGGTGCAGGAAACACCTTTTGCTCAGGATCAGATTTGAATGCTGTCAAAGAAATATCCAACTCCCAGGCAAGTATTAATATACACATTACAGTTTTGGAGAAAAATGAGCTTTCTGAGATTCTTTTTAGAGGAGTTGCACAGCACTTCTGCTGCAATTTTACATGCCGCAGAATGGAGCTTTTAATGCTTGAAAAAACGCTAGCAGCCCCTTTAAGCTGTGACTTAAGTGTTATTCTAATTGATTCATAACTGTAAATTCCTACATGTTCTTTTTAGTCTTTTCTTTTAAAAATCTCATTTCAGTTTCTCAGAGCAGTATATAGGGAATTTACGTCTCAGATAAGCAGTGCTTCTGTAGTTTGATGTTTCAAGTAATAATTTTTCATATACTCTAAAAAAGCAAATTTAAATGGCGTGGCTGCTGTTACAGAAAGGTTTCTGTTTTGTCAAAACTGTGCTTGGAACTGCATAAAATGGAAGGACAGATGCAATTCTTGTGCTGTACTTGAGTCAGGTAAGTCTTGTGTAAGTCTTGTGTAACTATGGGATTGAAGAGGTTAGGGGCTTGATGGCAATCTTTTGCTCGTGTCACCCGTTTGGCAACTTTCACATGTGCTGCAATTCTTTTTATGGATTAATATGTGGTACTTGGCACTGTGTGAAATAGAACTTTGTCAGCTGCAGGAGAAGGGGCTCTTCCTGTGCTGCTCTTAAGTCCTGGTTTGCAGCTGTGGTAACTGACATCCTGGTGCTTTTCTGTGGCCACTTCAAGTTTCGGGATTTAACCACACAAATTAAACTTTTAACTGGGCATTCCAGTGTGAACACCAACACAAAAACTGGTTAAACTGGTATTTGTCTTTAATGATGATTTTTTTCTGTTGATGAAACTAAATGTCATAAACCCCACAAATTCTAGCCTGGTAAAATAAATAGGACAGTGCAGTTTTCAAAGGGTATAGGACAGTTTGTTGCCTTTGGGGAACACCATGAGAGATACTCTTTTCTTAAGAAGGAGATGTCATGTTTTATAGATATAAATGGTATTGAGGGAGTTTTCATTTGGATTTTATAAGCACTGGTAATTTTAAAAATACAGATGTATCTGTGATTTTTTTTTAAATCGGTTTTTGTTTAAATCTGCAATTTTCAGCTTATTTTAGCATTATAGCAACAGAAAAGGAGCTGAAACCAAGCAAGACGAGTTCTTTTCTTATCTTCAGTCTAGGCTTTCCTTCAGAGTTCTGCATTCAGTAAATCTCAGTGATTCTGCTTCCATACATTTAGTATTCTCTCTGTGTGTTTATATAAATTACTTGAAGCCACTGCGGTGACAGAGAGGGCTCTTGTAAGGATTAGAGTCCATAACATATATAATGGGCAAAATGAAATGTATAGGTATTAATTATAACTTCATTGAAAATTCTCTGCACAGAATCTAGATCTCATGCTAATACTGAAATAAAGTCTAAAAGTCACTAGAAGTGCTCCAAGAATAGTTGAACATAGTTGCTTTCTGTTTCCTTTGTAGAGTTCAAGCTATTTATCCTTTACTGAGAGTTTCTTTATAATAGCAAGCTCCTAAACCATCTGTTTGGTGGGATTTAGTAGTCTATATTAAATAAAGCTTTAATAAAATATGGAATAGCATTTGCTGTTCTTTAGTCTTACAGAACTCTTCTCTCTAGATTGCTGCAGATGAGAGAGTTTTTTGTGGTTTCAGGTTAAGTTTTCTGTCCACAGGCATCTCTAAGGGGAAAAAAAAACCCCAAGTGAATAGCTTCATGCCTTGAACTGGTATATTTTTCTCTTTTTTTTCCTTTTTTTTTCCTTTTTTTTCCAAGGCTGCTTTAGCCCATAGCTTTTACTACTTGCAGAAAACACTTTTGTTCAACCAGTTGGCTGAGGGAAGATCGTATTTTTTATGGTTTTAAATACAATTTGCTTTTCCTTGTGGTGCAGGACAGGCAGAATAATGGCCAAGAATGCTGAAGGATTTTTGTGCCCCCTAGTGGCTCTTCATCCTCCTCTTCCTCTTTATTCTTCTCTTCCTCTCTTTGTCCACCTTCTCACGTATTCAGTTGTTTCTAATTCTGAAACAATACCCCAGGCCCCCTGCCTGTTCTTCTTTGCCGATTGCTAACATTACATAACCGAATCACAGAAAGCAAATGAGTAGTGGAATTTAAAGAAAAAAATATTTTTCTTTCTGGTTTTGCAAGCCTGGTTCCCAAGAGTGAGAACCTCATTCTGGAGTGAGACTTGAAAAGCTGGCTAGCGGAAAAGCAGGAGTGGCTCTTGAAAGGACAGATGAGAGAAAGAAGGCACGAAGGAGAATTTTGCGTTCCTTAGTCTCAATCTAGAAGCCCTAGGACACAGGTTCCCAAGCAGTAAGCCGCCACGGAGGGAGGACTTTGGAGCAGTTGGAGATGATCTGGAAATACTGTTCCATCTGTCATGAAATTGGGTTCTAAGCTCCTGCAGCAATAAGAGCCAGTGTTACAGTTTTCTACTTTATGAAGGTGACTTCTTCTTCCCTGTTTCCCTTAGCCCCACTGCAAGCTATTAATCCTTTTCTTCCATATGTAGTGCATACTGTATTTTACCTCCCTTTCTGTGTATTAGATTTCTTCTTACTTCAAGGACGGTATTAGAACGGAAAATATTATTTCACTAGACTGCAGTGAATACCTCTTAGAGTATTTTATCTGAATAGTAGCCTTATTTTTCTTACCAGGAAGGCTTGAAGGGTTTATTGGCCAGGATTCAAGCAATTGTGATTTATTTTTTTTCAGAGTGTTTTCTGTGCAGGCATTTTTTCTACCAGTTACACAGTAATCACTCTACTACCTGAGAGTACGAAGACCTTTTGTCTGCTCAGTCATAACTGCGTTTATCAAGCTGGTCTGTGGTGGAATTAATCTTTAATCACCATTTTGGATTTTGGCATGAGTTGAGAAGGCCAGTTTCAATGCAAGGACTCTGCTGTGCTGAAGTGAAAAATTATGTTCTCTGAAAAGCTTTTATGCAGCTTCATTCTGACAGTTATAGTGTGGGAATTGTGCAAGCCTGGATCTGAGAACTGGTACCTTGTATGTTTGTGTTTGAACTTATCTATTAAAATAACTATCATGAAGGATTTGAATGTTCTTTAATTTAGAATGGAGACATTGCTACTGTTTGTAATGGGTGTAGGAGATGGCTACAGTGATAACTAAAAGCCTCTTTGTAAATCAACACGTGCTGAAATTTTCAAGCAGGCCTTTAGTGTAATAAAACTGAATTCACTGGTTCTTGTATAGTGATTGTTGTGGCAGCTTATATTTGCCAGAGATCTGTGCCTAAACACCATAATCCTGGTTGGCATTGGGCAGAGTAGCAACTGAATTTGACCTACTGTTATTTCAAGCTCCTATTCCAGTGATGTACTAGAGACTTACTGGGTATCTTTTCTTTCTGTGGAGCATGAGTCAGAAGCTTTTAATTCAGGCAGATTCTTTAACTTGCCAACTCCTGAAAAGCATTGTTTTAGAAATTAATAGATTTCAATAAAGAAATGTTTATTGGTTTTGGTTTGTTTGGATGTTTTTAACTGTTATTTAAAAGACATGCTGAAATTGTTACCTACTGGGTTTTCTGTTTCTACGGTGTCCAAACGTAATATTTTTTTTTAATCTGGGGTAAATGGTATGTGAAGTTCAATTCACTATGTATATGAAAATGGTGACACTGAGTCATTTAACCCAGTTATTTATCAAGTTCCTGGTTAATACTAGATGTCTGAGAAAGAGTGTAATAACAGAGAAGGCACATAGATAATGATTTAGCTTCAAAATATTTTCTTAGTTCCCAGCGCCTTGTGACTAAGGCTTCTAGAGCTAGAGGTGTTACCTTCTATGTAATAACCTTTTGGTGCTTTTTCTGTCATGAGTTTACCTAGTTGTTCTTGAATTCATGTAGAGGATGTAATGCCCTGCTGCCAAGTTCTCCACATTTTAATTACACATTGTAGGAAGAAATACTTGGTTTGAACGTAGCAGCAGCTTATTTTATTTGGAGCCCTTTAGTTCTTGTACTGATTAGAAGGGAACAATTGTACCTTATTGACTATTGATTGCAAGGTGAACTAAACCATAAAGGATGAGAGAAATAAGAAAAAATCTTCTTTCTGTTTTGATTTCGAGTTTTTTATTTGTTTTGGTTTGGGGTTTTCTGTTTGTTGGTTAGAGTTTTTTGTTTGTTTTTTTTTTTTGCTGAGCTGCTTTTGGCCCAAACAATAAAATATTAAATTGATGAATTGTATCTTTTAAAACTGTATGGATTTGGAACAGAGAAAGTATGCAGTGCTCTATGGTCCTATACAGACTTTTAAAACTCAGATTTATGGGTGTTTAACTTGAAATGAGAAGAGGAAATTCAGAGGAAAAAGTGTAAAATTTCACAGCATAAAAATCCAGTATTGCAACTACTTTAATGGTGGCTTAATTATAACTGAAATTTATATAAGTTGATTGAGGTCTGATTTTATTTTTTTGACCTGATTTATACTCAGTTTTCTATTTGCACATAGTGGGGTTGGACTGGAATTTGAGCAAGATGAACCAAAGAGAAAAAAACCAGCTAAAGTAAATATAAAGAATTCTTACTCCTGTCTTCTCCATCTGTGTGTTTAATTGCTTCATATTAAGATCACTTAATGTTTTTTAATTTCCTATTCTGTGTAGGATGGGATGAATATGTGCATGTTTATGCAAAACACCTTAACCAGACTTATGAGGTAATATATTTTATTTACCTTTCTTTATGAAGTAACTATAAGTATTGAATGTATTTTAGCTAACTCTCTAATGAGATGTTTAAAATTTAATACATAGTTTTAAGTTCGTAATTTTGAATCACAAACCTTGCATTCATACATGTTAATCAGGTAGGTATTTATGGATTAAAATTAGACCTTGAAATTTTGCAACTATTAGACTTTCCAGAGATCAGAACAGCAAAAACCCACCTAGGCTTTTATGTGTAGAGCTAGGAGATACCTAGAGTTAAGGAAATCTAGGCCTTCAAATTTTCTGAAACTGACTTCTGTAACTCTGTGGAAGTCGGTAGCTCATAAATAACAAGCAGGAACAGCTTATGCAGCCTACACAGGTAACGTTTGTTTGATGTATCTATTTAATCTTCCCACTTCATAAGAGGAATGTATTCAGTTCTACCATCTGGCACTTCTGAAAAACACTTTTTCCTTTCCTTCAAATTTAGCTTCCCTTAATCTATTAAATCCACTAGTGGTAGAGTCTGTGGTTTTTGTTCTCAGAGCTCTTTGAAGATAAATACTCTTTGTTTTCAAATATTCTTTGTTTTCAAATAATCTATATGAGAAAGTGTTATGAATTAACATTTTTTTTTGTAAAATTGCCCAGGAGACTTATAGTAGTAGTAATATAAGGAGTCCTCAGGACTGGAATCCATTTGAGTCTCCATATAATCAAAATTGATGGGGCAAAGCAGAGGAGGAAGATGTGTGAAGATTAACCCCCCCACCTTAGGTGTGTTGATGTAGCAGATGTTGAAGCAGTGCTTCAGGGGGAGCAGTGAGCTGCTGTCTGGGGACATCTGTTGTAGATGGGATTAGTCTCCCTCAGAGAGAGCTGATGCTGACTGTGATCCTGAAAGAGGTGCCTTGAATGGATCAAAGTGTGAATGTAGGGGTCTTGGACCCATATCTTCTGGTTTCTCATAAACCACAGGAAAAATGAGGTTGTCCTCTTCCAGTGGGTTCACGTGCCATGTATTGTATGAAGTGTGCTGCAGCTTGTAAGTGAACTTGGGCCCAAAGAAAGTGTTGGTGCTTCTGTTAAAGTAGAACTAAAACCAAACATTCAGTCACAATCGGGAAGCTGACTTTTGAATGTGGTTTGAAAACTGCTCAATAAGTTAAATGTTTCTTCGTAATAAAAGATGAAACAGCTGCATTACCGTGCAAATCCTGTGACTAACCAATTGTCTTCATTTCTTAGGGAACCTGGCTTATCCTAAGTCACTGTTCATTAGTATTCATTTCACAATGGCAGTGGGGAAACATATTCTTCCTTCCCTCTGTCCTTTGAATTACCTTGAACATGATTAAATACCTTGAGCATGATTAAATACAACACCAACAAAGGTAACAGATTGCTGCTTTCCTCAAATGGTTTTGTCCTCAAAAAACAAAAGAAAAAAGTTTTGTTGATGACTGAGATAGTAGCACTCTGAAGAAGCTGCTGAGGCTGTCATGGTAAATCTCATTATTTTTAGATAACCCAGCCCTTCAGTTTTTTGTGTCCCTTTCTACTGCTTTTTGTAGTGTACTGGCATAGAGTAGAATCTTGTGTTGCTGTCCTGTCATTCCTCCTTGCAGATAGTATTTTTAGGTATAATCTGTAGCAGGTATGTTTCATAACATGTATTTTTTCAGTACATGATCTTCTTTGTTTTGATTCCATTTGATATCTCTGTCTTGCTGTTTCATTTTGGGATTCCATATCAATTATGCAATAGTAATTTTGACATAAGTGGAATTGCTATTGTGCTGCTTGCCCACGAAGATGTCGTTATTTGAATGAATTGGAACAATATATTTTTCCAAACTTTTACTGTAGAGATGGTTTGGTTGAATTGCTTTCTAATTTCTAAAAGACTAAAAGCTTGAATTTTGCTTGTGAAACTCTCTTGTGTAGGTTGCCTTTGATCAGTGTTGCACTAGTCCAAGGAAAAGCTTTTGGAGGAGGAGCAGAACTTACCACAGCATGTGATTTCAGGTAAGACTAACAATTTGAGTAGCTGTTATGTTGGGTCAGTGATATAATGATTGTCCGTGTGAAATGTGGGAAGCTTGAGGTACCGCTTTTACCAGGAGTTGTGTCCCTGTGTTCCAAGTCGTTGGTACTAGACTACTTTGTCAGCAGACTTCACAGGAAAGTACATGTCCTGATAGTACAGAGGAAAGATTACTTAATGCCAGGTTATACAGTTCGAATCACTGTGTAAAACAAGAGCAGTAAGGAATTTTAGTGACCAGCTATGTTAGACACCAAAGAGATCCAACTCATCCCGGAGTGACAGGTAGGAGGGCTACAAAATTACGTATCTCACTGTGTCTCTTTATGTGGATGTCATAAGTGAAAAATAAATTAATAAATCTCTTAATTAATCTGGTATTTTGTGTTCTGGGTTTATTATTTGTAATGTAACTTTGTGCTGTACAGTTCTTGAAACAAGAGTTCGAGATACAGGGGAAAGCAAAAACAAGTCCCTGGTTTTTTTTCCATGCAGGTGCAGGGATTTGCCAGCATGAAACAACAAGCTAAAACCAAAGGGCTTTAGTTAAAGAGGCAGAATGGGAATGGGAAGAAATTAAAATAATAAAATGTCACTTTATATAAACCGTTGCTAATGTGCAAATAGCCTACAGATGTAATAGGATAAGCACTGTGGGCAGCCTCTCTGAAAATGAGGAGCTTTTAGTGAAGTTTTTATATAAGAAAAGGAAATGTGCTCTTTAAGAGGGCCTTAGTGCCTGAAGTGGGAAAGGAATTATCCAGAACAAACTGAAAGTAGGTACATTCAAAAGCAATACTAAGCAAAGTAAACTATAATATTACACTGCTGTCCCAGGTATCAGGAACAGTCTTTGAGTAGAGGAGATGGTATCTGCACTGTCTGAGCCACTCGGAAGCAATCTTCCTTTGCTTTGAAAGTAGAGGTGGCTGGATCTTTCTTCTTATCTACTCAGCACACGGTGAGCTAAAACCCCAGCTCTGACTGTGAGTACAGGCTGTATTACAAATGCCTGGGAAACATGCAGAGAGGCTCCGTGTTTGACAGCTGCAGCACTGACAGGAGAATGCACCTGGGAGACTCAGCAGACCTTTCTGTATTTGTGAGCCCGTTGACAGAATGTGTATCTTGTTATCCCTAAATAGGAGTTTAGGGAATGTGAACATAATGAAATGGAAATCTTTTGGCTTTCTAAAATATGTAGTCTCTACTTATACTCCAGCTATGCTGTTTTGACATACTGTGTAATTATAGGCATTGTCAAGTAGCTCTTATTTGCATGAATTGAGCAGCTGCAATTCCTCTCATGTACTGCCATAATTTTCATAATAACTACAGCTGTTGATCCATCTTCCATTACTTTCTAACACACCCATCTAGTGCAACTAAATAACAGCAATTCAGGAACATTAAATGGAACTTAATTAATAACATCAACAAGATAGAGAAACATACTCTGTGCTGTTATTGCTCCTGAATTTGAGAATTTTAATACTGGGGGGAAAAATTCCTGGGTTTTGTTTTTGAGCTATTTTAGATATTAGTGGAACAGGTATTTTATCCTGTGTCACTAGATGCCAAAAGAGGAACTTGAGACAGAAATCAGAGAGGTTCATTTTCTTCCTTGAATGAACTGTTTGGACATTTTATTTTTCAAGAACAAAATGAGTTTGTTGTGGCTGCTTTTAATTCTAAATTTTCAAATACAGTTTTGTTTTTCACAATTACTGTGTAAGCTACCAAACTGCTTGGTTTTGGCCTGAAGTATTTTCAGATTTGTATCTCTGCCCCTTTGTACTACATTAACTATACTGATACTGTTGAAGCAATTCAAACCAAAATGACCTCTGTATCTCCTCTGAAAAGTGCTCTGGCAGCATGATGCACATTTCTACTGAAGTAGAGGTGTGGACAAACCCAATTTTAAAATAGCTGAGGTGGTTTAAGATATTACTGATACATTCTTCCTGTAGCAGTTCTTGTGGCTAATTGTCTCACTGTGATTTAAGCCGGCTCATTTTAAATTGGATTAGGGAAGGCTCGTGTGAACTTTGGCACATTTATTGCTGACATAAGGACAATGATGAAAGGTGAAAGCAGCTTAGGTCAGTCCATCTTGGATCTGGAAGAAGAGGTCTTTTCAAAACATCTTCTTCAGTCTTAACTGCTTTATGGATTGTTGCATCATGACTGTTCAGAAGAGCAGCATCCTCATAAAGATCATAAACATTGTTATTAGGGAAAAAAAAAATAAGACAAGTCCAGACAAGAGCAAGGTAACTAAAATCCTTTCAGAACCTTTTTTGAAAGATAAGGCTTCTGACACTATAATTATTTATCTCAATTATTACTGTAAAACTGAGTAATGTAGAACTTGTTTGGACAGATGAGCTTTTTAGTACTGTTTCAAGAAATATTGGCTTTTTTCAGTGTACCACAGTTGAGCCTGTGAAGGTGGCTTGTGAGTTCTGCTGCCAAATATTCATGTATCTTGTGGTTCTGCATGACACTGTGGCCATTTCAGGTGCACAGATGAATCTGATAATGGATTCAGAGATGCAATTTTACAAGCAATTGAAGCACCTGTACGGTTTCCCTATATGCAGAAACCTGAAATTTATCTTGTACTTACACTTAGTGTGTGAAGGTAAGGAGAATTGATTTGGCAGAGTTGGTTGAGAAATTTGGACAGGAAATCAGGAATGGTAGTGGACTGTTGGGCAATAAGCTATAGATATGGGGAAGAGACAGTCAGTAAAGAATCCATTTGTGCAATTAGTAGGTCACAGTAATCTCTGAGCGCAGTAGCTGCAGTGCACTATCAACCAACAGCCAGAATAACTGACTTCGAATTGTCTTATATCTTGTCTTTATATCACGTTGGTGCCTTTGAGAAATCTTGCTTGGGCAATGTCTGTGTAAGTCTTTTACACACATCTACAACTTTGAAAAGTTTGTCCTATGTCACTTGGCAAATGGACTTCCATTGTACCTGAGTGCTTCTGAAACATAGAGTCACTTTCCCCCACCCCCTTTTTCCTTCCTAATGCTGCTGCAAAGTAGAGGTGTGTTACCACCATGTCAATCAAATTTCAAAGGTGGTGTCTCGAGAGAGGATGAGAGTGCAAAGGTAGAAAGCTGCCCATTTCTCTCACCACTGACCTCATAATGGGCTCATAGGTAGAGACAGCAGTATTCTCCTTTTCTTCTTTAGAAAATAAATTAATGAACTGTAATTTCTTCAGCTGTAGTTGATGTTGCACAGTTAAATTGCAAAGGGCCAGTTTTATTAGTCTTGGAACTGCTGAGCTAATTATTAGCTTGTGCTGATAACACTGTTTATATCAAATTGACCTTCCAGCATTTTGGTTGTGTGTTTTCTATAGTCTTGGGAAATATGTAGGCATGATTATTATTACATTTTAAGGTGTTAGGCATGTTCCATGAAACACCTAGAAGAGTTACATGAAACAAAATGTTATTGAATAGTTTTGGTATGTGTCTTCCTGTGAAAACTTATGTTTATTTACTTTTACAAGTATGTGTTTAGTGCATTAAATCCCATTTTTAGGAAATGAAAGGAGCAGAAGTTAATACAGCTGTTGCATAGATGTAGGCTCACTGTGACCAGCTTTTCAGTTGTTTCACCTGTCAAGAAGGAGGAGTGGGGGAAGCTGTAAAGATTTCAGTATTCTCTATTTCGCTCTGTGCAAGGATTTGGGCTTTTAGTTTTATCAGGAGGAACATTTAGGTGCACAATACGCTGCTGCTTGAAATAAGAGCACCTCAGTACACAGCAGCATTTTTCACTGGGCAGAGCATGATATGAGTGTGATGGGATTCACATATTCATGAGTTCTTGCAAACTCCAGGCTCACAAAGCAGTTTTCATTCACGTGACTCTGTAATGTTGTTACACATCATCAGGAGAAGAATCAGTAGCCAAATCTGAGAGTGGGTTCTCTGTAGAAGCCTATAAAGGAGCTAATGTGTGCGTCTCAAACACGGGTAGCTGGATAGCCATGGAGCCAACCAAGGATTGTTGGTAATAACAGCAAAGGATTGTTGGTAATAATACACTGCAAGAAAGAACAGGATGTGGCTGGAGAAGGGGGCCATATGGAGGTAGGGGAGCACTTTTCTGGGACAAACGTCCTTGGTCAAGCTTCTGGAGATAAGTGCAACACAGTACAGTACAAGCGCAGGAATGAGGCTGAGCAGCGGGCATGCACTGTAGCGGAGGGGATCAAGACCACCTAAGACTCCCAAAGCCCTCCAACCCATTTCCAGAAAGGTCTAGAAGAGTGGACTGAGCATGATAACTAACTTGCATAAAAAGAAGAAGCTTATCTCCAGGATGGGGAGAACTTATCTATATAAAGGTACCGCCACAAAGCCTGAGCACATGTGCACCCCAGGACCCTGGACGCCCCAGCTGGACAACACTGGAGCTGGTGATCTCTTTTTTCTCTCTTTCTTTATTTATTTCTCTCTATCCCTCTTTAATTCAGCTCTCCCTCTCTTCCCTTTCACCCTGCCCTTTTATACCAAAACCCACTGCTATGTGCTTATACTAGAATATTAGGGACTAACATACCAATTTCCATGCCAAGCATGTAATTTACTGATAAAACTCTGTAAACTTTTGCGGACCCTCTGAATTTTGCCGTTCCTTTTGACCATGAGCATCTATGAATCTTGGGTGCTCCCTTCTCCTTGAGAGTGGGACACCACATTCTCACAGCTTCAGGTGCTTGCTATATGGCATAGATCACTTTTTTAAACTAAATAAAATTTTTGTGTATATATGTATGTATATATAAAGTGTGTGTGTGTATGTAAAATCTCCTGCACATCAGTTGACAATTTTAGAATTCCAATGCAGTCATGCATCACTTTGCATTTTTAGAGCCCTGGGAGGTTTGTTAGTACAAGTTTCTGATGAATTTTCAGAGAGATGGATTATGGTTTTAAAAGTCTCACTTTGCCTTCCTTTAAGAAAGCTGTTCTTATTTTTTACCTGGTACATTTGACATCTGGTTAGGTAATCACAGCACTGCTAGAAATGGACTTGAGAGCTTGTGTTTCTTGGCTTGTATTTATGGGCTGGTATTGGTTTTTGTTTTCCAGTTTTCATTTGGTTTTGAATTTTATGTGTTTACAGTCTTCCAGGCAGAGGATTTTTAGATGTAGTCTACTATTCAAATTTACCACTGTTTGATTTTAGTGGAAATGTAAATAACAGCAACAAAGCATGAATTTGAGTTGATGTTTTGTTTCCTAACTTGTCTTTTTGTAGAAATTTATTTCATTCCAAGTTGGCTTTTTATTTCTTTGGGAGGCTAAACCATCTTATCCTGGGTAAATGGGATTTTTCATATCCGCCTGCATCTACATTTTAGACCACTTGTTCTATGCAATCCTACATCCTTTCTGTTGAACAATCCTGTCTGCAGCTGATAAAATGTGCTGCATGATAATAATAAACACACATAGTCCAGATAATGGAAAACTTAGATAAGACAGATTTTAGAGAATGCAGATCTGGACCCGTGCTGATACTTGCTGATACACTGGGCTGTTGGTCCACTGTAGGGACGCATTCAAGATTCAAAAAAGAATTAGTCTACAGAGAGTACGCTGAAATTGTCCATTGTGCTTGCATTTGTGAAGTGACTAATTCCCACTTTAGTTAAACTGCCTGCAGGTATTTGAGTTTGACTCACCATCTCTGATCTGCACTATTAATTTTTTTTTTAAATATATATATAATTAGCTCCACAAGTGGGATAATATGAAGTCCGAGAAGCACTTACGTTTTCCAGTCTGCTGATTTTGAGGTGGGGTTATACTGAGCTGTGGCCTCACAGGGACAGACTGCCTGAATAGCTTAGCTTGATGTGGGAGGAGGGTTGAATATTCCCAGCTCACTGTTTACCTCTGGTTTGCCAAGCTCCGGTAAAGATGCCTGTGTGAGTCAATTATCTCACTAAAAAGCAAAAGAAAGACTGTTTTTTTCCTGTTCTTACAGTAGTTAAAGTGTCTTGTAAAGGAATATAGTATTAGCTAGAGCCAGTGCAAAGGAGGAACATAATCTCTAGGAGATGGCAAAGAACAGGAGGGAGTAAGAATACAATCTTCTTCTTTTAGGTCAAGGAAGCTGTTAGATAGCCTCAGTTTCCCCTGAAGCCACAGCTTTCAGCTGCCTAACTTTGCACTGGATCGGCTTCCAGAGGATGTCTTCCTGAGTCCCTGTTAGCTATGTCATTTTTTAGTCCTGTCATGTGTGAAGGACTATGAAAAGAAGAACTCTTCCTCCCTTTATCACTCCAAGTAGCAATATAGTTAATGTTGAAGATCTCTGAAGGGTAATCACCCACATCAGAGTTACTTTTAATTGAAATAACCAGATGTTCCCCAAATGACTCAATTTCCCTGGGTTTTTGCAAGTGTAAGCAGGCATTGTGTGGATCTCAACCTGCTTTCATTGTAAATATTGCCTTCAACATTGCAACTTACAGTCTTCCTCTTCACTCCCATTTCTTTTTTTTTTGTCTCTGATCCAAAGCAACCAATGTCTTAGTGAAGATTTGCAGCCCGATGGGCTGGACCTCTGTGTTCCTCTTATTCCAGATTTATTGAAAATTGTGTGAAAAAAGACTGCAAACTGAACCTGTTAACCTTGGTGGCTTCAGCTTCCTACTTCCTGGATTCTGTAGAAAGAGATTAAAAAGAAAGATTAGAAAGAAATTAATTACTGCTGCTGTAACTCAGCAGTCACAGTAAGAATAAATCAAGTGTAAATTCTTAAATTAATCAGATTCCTATTGTGCTTAAACTGTTGTATCTGTAAGAACTTCTGCTGTATCCACGGTCTGTTACTAGGTGTTATCCTGCAGTCTGATTTTGTGTGCTGATGATTCATATTCATAACAAAAAGCAAATATATAGACTGAGGAAAACCCAATAATTTAAATTAGCATGGACTTCTCTGTGTCTGAAAGAGAGAAAGATTTTAAATAAAAAGATAGTACGGGAAATTATACTTTTGATCATAATTGGTCACACTCTTAGGCATATTTATGGATGATCTGTTGCAGTTTGCTGAAAGTAGGCCTGCTTCTTGTCCAGGCAGTTAGTGATCTGAAGCTGGTTGAGATCCACATCAGTATAACTAGTATGCAATATTAAAAAGTAAAGCAGGTTACTACTTTAATGTAGAATTTTAATGTTAAATTATCTATCCCATTTATGCCTTTTTGAGTTATATCATTGTGCTTTTCCCTTCCCCCACAAAAAGAAAAAAATCTCTGAAATCATGTATCATATCTGGAAAACTTAACACTTAGGTCACAGCCACTGTGATAATTTAAAAAAAACCCACAACCCTCAGCATTTTTTGTTTGAAACTAACATGGTATCCTGACAAGATGGCAATGTTTCATTATAATTTACTCACCAGTGATTTCAGCGAAGTGTATGACCTCTCTTTGCTTTAGTCAGAAATTGTTGTGTAGGATGTGCAAATGCAGCATCAGTAGCACCACATGCAGAGACAGCTGAATTTCAAAGTGTGTCTTGTTACCCTATGCCTTGTGAAGGGTTGTTACTGTGATGTTAAGTTGTATTTTAAATCCTTTAATGCTGTGAGTTGCAGAAATCTGATATATCAAATCCACCATAAAGTATTAGGGCAGCTCAAACCTTACATCTCTTAGGGTTGATGCCAAGAAATGCACCAGCCTTTGCAGTCAGCTGAGTTCAGGTGAATGAGGTGATCTTTGCCTTTTTGACATTTTAGATGCTAAACTCTGAGTGTTGGGAAGCTCCTACTCCCCTTTCCCTATCAGCAGTAGAGATGAGCAGAGAATGCGACTGAAATGTTCCTGCTTTAAGAGACTCTTGAATTTGGTCCGGTAGAATTTTGTTCTGTTTTCTTTGGTCTTGATAAACATATATGATGGAAATAAAGATGTGGGATATATTGTTTATAACCAAAGTTACAAACATAGTTGCATATGCTGCATGAAAGTGTGCACATAATTAAAAAAATACAGTATTTTCTCTCTGAAAACAAGCTGCACTGTACTTTTTTATTTCTAGATGAATACTGGCACTCAGATTTGACTAAAAATTGAAATTATCAAGCACCTTTACATCCAGATGGTCTTTTTTCATCAAAGAGTCTGGTAAAATATCACTGGATCTTTTCTGATGGAAATTTTTGCTTTAGCCTAAAAGGCATATCTGTTGTTGAAAATGTTTGCTTGAGTAGAATCCAAATAGCTCTAGTTCCTTTTTGGGAAGGAAAGACTCATGTAACATTTCAGATTTCCAGCATGAGTAATTTTTCTGTGAGCATTATTTTGGCATTCACTCACTTGTATATTGAGGCTTTGGCAGCCTGTAAAGAATAGCTAAAACCTGCTTCATGGGTAAGACCCAAGTGCTATGTCAAGGTGAGAACTCCTTTGAAGATAACTGTGTGGTAAACAGAATGCCTGGGACCCACTGACACCAGGGTAACACAAATGAAGTCATAGCTGGGAATTAGAAGAGGAGAGTGCCAGTAAGACATTGGTCATTAGCAGAGGAGGAGAATTGGGGTGCTAGACCATGGATTGTTGTTGTACGACTGTGGCGAGTAGGGATGATCCAGGCAGGGCCTCTTGAATGATGGGGCTTCAGTCCCACTTTATGGCTCTGGGTGATTCGTGCCATTTTCAGAGTTTATACTACGCGCTTCAGGAGAATTAGAGCTCCCCAGTGTAACTAGCTGCTTTATTCTCTTGGTTCTGTGTGTTCTTAAATTGTGGTCTAAGCCTCGTGTGTCTTCAATAACTCTTTGTAAAGCCATGCTGCTCCTCCCCAGTGTGCACACAAGGGTGTTGTCAAACAGGTCCAAGGCAGCACCCATGGGACAGGGAACTCTTCATTGCTATCTGTATAACTGTAAAAAGTTTGTCTCTCTTACTTGGAAAAGGCCTTTTAATTTAACTTTTCAATGTTTCTGGAACTGTTCAGTTCACTTGAATGCTTAGTCACAAGTTGGGATGAGGGAATGTTGTGTGGCTCACACAGCCTTTATATCGCATCACAGCTTGCAGAGGGGCCACCTGATGTGTGTGTGCAGCACACACCAACTTGCGAGGCAGTGGTGGAAGGTGGAGGGTTGCACAAGCCCCCTGGCCAGCCCTGTCCCCATCTCCAAAGCCCACCCACCAGCACACACAGCCCATCTTGGCAGGGACAGTACCTTGGGCTGCGGGAACCCCCTGAGAGGGTTCCCACATGCGGGCCTAAAGAAGTATAATCCTGGGAAATGGGGAAGATTCTCTTTGCAGTTTGGCCCAGTAATTTTCTTTCCTGACAGTTTATTGAAAAATTACTGTGGAGAGGAAAAAAATAAAATAAAAACGGTCATCTTCCTTCTTTTAATACTGCTTGTGGAGTTTTAATCAGTCATGCTTTTTTGGGTCTCTATTTCTTGCCCTGTGATCTGCCATCTAATTCAATTTTTCATTCCTGCTACAAAAAATGTCTTTCTGCAATTTCTAATATTAAGCTTCATTTATCCCTTTTAGAAGAAATGTAGCTTTTTATAGCATGCTTTTTTTCTCTCTGGCTTCTGCGAAGCCACGGCTGAGAAAGTGTCAAGCCTGTGGTAAAAAACTAGCTTTAAAGCCACTAATCCAGGTCTGCTGGTGAGCCTCCATCTGTGCCTGACTCCTGGGAGATTCTGGTCCAGAATGAGATTGGAAGCCTCTGTGGATGACAGCCAGTATGACAGTAGACATCACCTGCAGGAGACTTTTTGAGGGCCCTGCCTAGCTTGTCTTTTGTTTGAGGCTGTCCTAGTCCCCTTGCAGGGGACCCCTCTCATTTGATCAGGTAAATGCTTAAGAAATAAACCCTTTTTCACTTCTCTGGTTTTCTTAACACAGCCATGTCTAGATCAGTTTTAATCTGGGCCTTGCCAAATCCCAGAGTGTGCTCTGCTGCTTTACTGAGCTGCTTTGTGCTGCTGATAGGCCTTTTCTTAACTTTTCTCAGTGCAGACTTTTCTACTGAATTTAACTCCTGTTATCCAAGGGATCTTTTCCTAGTAACAATATTATTTTTGTGTTTTTTTCACTGGAATGGCTTCCTTTGGAATTGGTAATCTTGCACCTTCTTTGACTTGAGTCTATTGCTTTTGGAGGCTCATCTTCCATTAAATATCTCAATATTTGGCAGTAGATGTTGGAGTTATCCATACTTTAAGTTCCTGTTTAATCTTGGAGACCATATTCCTCCTAAAATGGCTTACGTCTGTTAAGCAATTTCTGCTCTGATGTCCCTGTGTTCCAACTCTGCCTCTAACTCTTCTTGTTACTACATCTTCCATTTTTTAGATCCAGGGCTCCATTTTGCAGAATTTTAGCATCAACCAAATGTTTTGTGTCTTTGGATGAAAGTATGGCTTTGTAGTTTTTTCTTCTGCATTTCATTTGACTCTGGGTGATGTGAGAAAGCATGATAGAGTCACATTATAAATAGCTATTTTAAGGTCTCCTCTGAAGAATGCATCTTTCATTGTTTAGGTCCCTCTGGTAAGTGCCCTGGGGTTTCCCAGCCAACTCAGAAGAATGTTAACTCTTGTCCAGAAAAAATATGTCTGTAATTAGGAGTCTATTTATTTGATCTGATTTTGACCTTGATCCTTAGGGTTCCATAAAATGCATTGCAAAATCTGACTAGAGGTCAGCAAAGGTAGGGGCTAAAGGCAACATGTGCTAGGGAGACAGAAGATATTTTTCTAGGCTGCTTTATGTAAAGTTTGATTCTTAGCTTTTGTGTCAAGTGGGGGGAAAATTGATGCACTAAGAATGTTAAAAATTAATTCAGTAACTATAAATAAATGTCCATATAATCTGTAAGACAATTTGAAGAGAGCTGTGAGAAAAGCAGGCTCTTGTTTTGGTGAAATTTCTTAGGCTGGCATCAAGCCTACTTATTTGACACTGAGTTTTAGAGCATGCCTAGAACATACTTCCGAGGCTTGGTAGGATTTTTTTTTTATTTTGGTTCTTGGGTTTTGTGGGGGGCCCCAGCTGGTCTGGGGTCTCTGGAAACAGTAGGAACTAAAGATGGAACCTCTGCACCCTGGCAAGGTGGCAGACACGGAAGGAAAGACTGTGACACAGACTGGATTTCCTGCCTGTCCTTGCTGATTCATAGTTGTCTGACATGCGCAGTGTACGTGTCCAATTGAGAATTATTTATGTTACTAGAAACCAATGGTGCATGGACATGTGTAGATAATAAAGTGTATATAAGTTGCGGCAGCGTTTGCAATAAAGTACAGTACAGGTCTCAGGTCCAGCTTTCTGAAGAAGACGTGTCGTGTTTTGACCAACCCCGACCGCGACAGGTTTCATTTTAATTTATTTAAACTTCAAGTAAAAAAGGTGTATTGTTTTGTGAATTGAATTGTTGGTTTGTTTTTTTAATCACTGAAAGGATTCGAGAGGGGTGACTTTCTGATGGGCTTATTAAAATAGTATCTGGACCTACATCTTTCCATTGCATTCCAACAGAAAATGTTATAGAGTGAAGCAGGTAAACAGAAAAGATCATGAATGTGCACAGTCTTCTCTTAGCCTATAGAAATTTGGGATTGAAGAGCAGCTTTAAGCAAATGTATCTAAGATAAGCACAAGACACACAGTTTCCCCAAACTAAACCATTTTGTCTTCATTTTTATATTCTTTATGTTCTTCAGTAGTTACCATTCTGTCATCTGTCAAGTGAATATCTGTGACTAAAGGATTTTCAGAAGGAGTGAAGATTTGGGGGGGGGTTGCTTTTATGATGCCAGTCTGCAGGCTATCACCACAAGCATGTAGCACAAATCCCTAATTTTATCGGTTTTACAGTATTTTCACTTTGGAAGTCTCACTTTGTGTTTTCACAGCTCTGAAGCAGCAATTGCTGCAATATCCAATTGCCTCATTATTTCTCTGCATAGGGCAGAAACATGAGAAGCTCACAGTGAGAGAGAAGATATGGGAGAGGTGCAGGGGGAATTAATACTAGCAAGCTGTGCTGGGAAAAATTGTGGCTTGCCAATATTCACTGCATTACTCCAGTTCGAAAGTCTGCTAAATAGAATTAGCAAGGAGTTATTGATTAAATGTTTAATCGGGGCTTTTTGGTCTTTTAAAGCCTATCCAATTAATCAAGTGAGATTGAGAGAAAAGTGAAATTACAACTAACTCTTCTCAGGATGAATCCACTTGTCAATAGTTTCAGAGAACTAGGGTGTGTTTTTTGGTGATAGAGGGTGTAGTAAGCTGAATTTCAGAAAAATCTTTAGCTATTTTGTCTAGATAATCCCTTTACAGAGTATCTAGGTAATTATTTGATAGTGCGATGCTAAAGAGACTGCTGAGACACTGCACTGGATAGGCAGAGATGGATTAATTAGTCCCAGGTTGCCTTTTGGAGGAGACTGTCTTATTCTTGAGGGTCTAATTGTAGAAGGATCTGTCACGAAAATTGAAGTAAGGACTGGAAGCTGCTAATCAGCAACTTTGCTGACTGGCTAAATTATTTTAGTGTAGTACTGCATATTTCTTCTTCAGAATATTCTTTCCACAGTACCTTGCTGTTCAAAATTCATTTTTATTGCCAAAATGACTGGTTCATGCAGTTGTTGTTTTAAGGTGAGTTTCTGTAATAACTATGAAAGGCTTGTGTATTGGAATACTGAACAAGGCTTACACAGGACAAGTTATCAGTACTAGAACACAATGTTGTCATGTAATTAACTATGAGTATTTAGGTTTCCAGGTTAGGTCTCTGCAGGCACAAACTGCAGCATTAACTTTACTCAGTACTCTACATTTCAGGCTCTCTGTGGCTTTGTGAAAGTGTCAGGGTGGTGGTTCATATTCAGGTTGTGTTCTCAAGACTATAGTCAGGAATTCCTTTTGTTGTTAAAAGATTCTGGAGAAGATAGAGATGAGTTTTGCAGCAGCTTGCCAAGGCCTCAAGAATTTGTATGTTAATGCTAAGGAAGTTCTGTAGTTTCTTACACGTGCTTTAACATCTGTCCATTCATTGTGGGGAGAATAGGGTTTAGATGTATTAAATGGGAAGGTACATGATATCTGGTGTATCTTTCTGAATCTAAGATTTGGAACTCAGATATCAGAGGTGTATTGAGCGCTAGGTACAAGTTAAACTTTGTTAGGTCCACATGCCATGCTAAAGAAAATGGGGGGAAGGCAGCAAGCCAGGAGGATTTCAAACCCCTCAGTATGTGCGACATGAACCATAGAAGATAGTATGAAGTTGCAGCAGTGCTTGACTGCTGATGTCATTGTCCTTGGCCAAGCTTCAGGCTAACAGCATTTGCAGTGCCAATGAATGGCTCCTTGTGGTCCAGCTTTCAGGGCTGCCACTTCCTTATGGCATGATCCCTAACCATCCCTGCCTGAGCCAAGGAACTGAAGCTACAGAATTGTCTGGCTGCATTTGCAGAAAAGGTGACATCTCTCTCTTATGAAATTGCTTTCACATCCAGCTACCCACTTCTACATTATCTGAACAGTTACTGCATTTCAGCCATCCACTTCAAAGCTGCCTTTTTTTTTCCTTTGTTCTTTTTACAAAGCTTAGTATACTGCCTAGAAAATATTATTCAGTTTATGTGGTGCACTGAGCCAACCTAAAATAAAGGACTTCTGTTTAATCAGAAATCAGTGCTTTTGTTGTACAGATAAAGGAACAGGTAGCTTATTTTTTGCTCTGATGCTACAAATTCAACAATCACATCAGCCCCTTGCTTTAACTTATTGTAACTGTTTAGTTGACTAAAACATCCTGTCTACTTCATGTGTTCAGCAGCACTTTGTGCGTAAGAGAAACACTTTATTTTTAGTGGATATTGCCTGCATCATCAAGAGAAAAGAGATGAGATTATATTTATTACCTGTGTAAATCTGTCTGCTTCCTGAGTCACAGTCACTTGCTTCAAGAAGTCACCACCAATTCTGGGATCTCCTGTGTCCCCTGAAATGCTGAGGAAGTGTAAGGAAGATGGAGTGAGACTAAGAGATGCAATTTGCTTGTGAAGTGATGGGACAGGGATTGTAGTTTTAGTGTTGAGAAGGTGCACTTGGAAAACAGGGAAGAAGTGGACAGTGGACCGGCTTTCTTGCTCACTGAAGACCCAGCATACATTTGAGAGCTGCTGCGAATTGTCCTGGTAGCACTCACCAAGCAAAGTTACAAAATCCTAAACTGTGAGCTTTTGTCCACTTTGCTGGAAAGATCATCAAATTTTCATGTCCACCAGGCAAAGTAAGTTCCATTTGCATGATAAACATCATCTACAGATAATGTCATACCTAACCTCTTAACAAATTCTTGAACTTGCACTCCCCAGCAGTGTGTATTTTAAAAAGGTGTTTTGGCCACGTGTCAGCATAACACTGCTGTTACTTAATTTAACAAGAGTTAATTAAGCTGATGCCATATTGATGAGTGTATTAGAAACACATACATGTTGGGCAAAGGGTATGGTGGCATTGCACATCAATTTGCTGTTCTGTTCTTTCCTGTTTAAAGCAAGTGTTTGACTTTTGGTAACCTTTCTGGGTTTTTTTGCTGGTTTTCTTTTTTCTTCAATATCTCTCTTTTCCTGTGCCTAAAATAGTTCCATATGTGGTTTGGATGCTTGTTTGAAAGCCTTTGATATCAATACTGTATTCTTGCTATCTTCACTGAGTAATAAGAGCCAAAATAAGTGTGTGATTGACCATAGACACTGGTGTTCATGTGTCTGCATGTTTTGAATCTATCTTTTATAAAATATCTAGTTCTACTTGAAGATTTCTTATTATTTCTATAACTCTTGCTCTACAGCATGCTAAAATTATGGATGTCTTTTAATTGTATCTCAAGGCCTTTAACTCTCGTTTTTGGAGAATTTTCCACTTTGTGTTGGTTCAATCACATTGTAGGTAGGTGTTACTGAAATTTATAGAAGAAGGTAGTGGATTTGGCAAGGGAACTTACTGTGACTGGAAGACATATGCTCTTTTTATTATTTATATTGATTGGTGTTTTGAGAGCAGGATGCCAAAGCATTTGGGGGGAAGATAAAAGTCATCTCCTGCAGTTCTGGCTACCCTCTCTCAGTATAACCATAGCTGAGAACCAGGTGCTGCAGCACTGCACGATGCTGGCTGCCTCCCTCTGCAGTGTGCCAGTCTCATGCCAGCTAAAAGGAGATCGGAAGTCAGGAGCTGTGTCCTTACGTGACACTAGGATTCAAACAGGGAATGGGAACAAAATCCAGGTTACTGACAACACATTTAGTGATTTAGGCATCTTTTTTTCTATCATGGGTTTCAACAGCATAGTTGTAGGAGCTTTTAAAATACCTAAAATAGAGGGTGGTATGTGTCCATCCCTAGTAAACTTGATTAGTGCCTTTGCCTTGTCAGAACAATGAATATAACTCAAACCTGAAAGTCCAGGAAATGATAAGGCAAGGGCCAGCACAGGTCTTAATATAATCTTAATTCTGCCCAAGGAACTGATTATACCCATTGGAACAGCTCAGTAACATGAGTGTTTATAAAAAGCAAAGGAAAGCATAGCTGTTAGCTCACATCAAGCACTGCCTTTGGAGAAGCAAATGTACCTTTATAAGGATGGGATTTGTTAGGTTGCCTTAATGACAAGGTTTTCTTCTCATGTGCATTGCCAGTGATGTGATGAGATGCGGCATGACAGTTGGTAGTTTGCGGGTACAATGAGATGTCACAGAATGAAGGAATCCTCAGATCACAGCGGGGAGGATTTGTAACATTTAGTGCAGCTGAAAACATTTTAAAATGTACAGGAGGAACATTTGCTGTAGCTTGTTTGCTTTAGATGACTAACACAAAATTGGATGTAGCCCATGGTGGCTGTGCTTTTTTTCTAGGGGAGTTGTAGTGCTTGTAACATGGAATAAAATGTTCTTAAAGAAGGTTTCAGCTGCACTTTGGTGCTTATGTTCCTTGACCTCTTATTTCCAGATTAAGTTGTGAGGGTTTTGCTATCCTTCACATTTCTGAAGGATGTGCTTGTAAGGCCTTGAATCACTTTGACATTAATTACATTGAATAAATATTTTTTTCAATACTGTCATGCAACAGATTTTCTTTATTAGGGCAGGAAAGGCATGTGTCTAGGAGTCTAGTGATATGACCTTCCCCTGCAATACAGGAGACACAGATTTTAATTCCTTTGACCTGGAAGACAAGAACAGACATACTGAGTCAATTCAGGGTTAATTTTGTTTTCATCTACTGTTCTGTCTCAGGCAGAGCCAATAGTAGGTGAATAAGGTATAAACAGCTCAGGAATAGCACTTTGGTCTTTCCAGCTTTTTGATGTCTACCTCTTTATGTTTAGTAATACTGATGTGCTTTTCTTACATAAATTCTTTTAATGGGAGATCAGATCTGTCATGTCTCAAAATGTAGATTCAATTCCTCTCATACAGTAAAAAGGGAAATAGTTATGCGAGGCTGCAGCTGGTGATCATAGAATCATAGAATCAACCGGGTTGGAAAGGACCTCTGAAATCATCAAGTCCAACCCTTGATTCAGAGGTTGATCCCAGGCTGGCTTGGCAGCTCCATACTCCTCTTCAGACATGAGCTCAGGTCCCCATTGCTTCCTTGGGCGTGGGAACTGGAAGTGAGTGGTATATTAAGTATACTTACAGAGAGTATGATAGGTGGTTTCTGTAAGAAATGGTGTGACTTTGGGAGAGGATTCATAGTTAAAGAGTCTGAAAAACCACAGATACCTTTCTTAAGCCTCAAGGCAGTCCAAGACTACAGTTACACCTTCCACTGACCACCACTTATCTCAGTATTTTCTGTGGAGCATGTTCAAAGGAGCATTGTAGGGAGAGGTGAATCCCAACAAGATGCTGGAAGCTGTAGCCTCGCAGTCTCTCTGTGGATTAAGCTGTCAGTCATTTATTTTCCTTGCATTGTGTTTGATCGCATTTTCTCAGAGGGAGGTGAAGACTGCAGAGCAACAGAGCCTTTCCCACATACTAAATATTTTCAGCTCTTTTCTTGATGCCGCTGATGGATCAGCTGTGCTTCTAATGTAAAATCTGACTTTCCATGCCAACTTCAGAGGACGTTGACCTGACTCCCCAGATGAGTCCTTACACTGCCCTCGGGATGTTCACAGAATTGCCTGTCCTTAAAGGCTGAACCCAGGTGTCTGGGACAGTCTCAGACTCAACATACAAGTGCAACATTGCCTCACTGACCTGTGGTGGATGTCCCATGAGGATGCCCACAGGTTGTCTAGCATCAGATGCCCAGCTGTGTATGACCACTTCTTTTTTATGCCTCACATCACTCAGCACAGCTGGAATTAAACCTTTAATAATGTTTTCACTATTGCTTTCCCAGTGGGACACTGGGTGTCCAGCAAATTGAAGAGTAAACTGAGCCAGTAAAGGAGTTTTGGAATACTTGCAGAATTTTCTTTTTGGAGATGAGAGAACCGAACTCTCTGGGATTTGCTGGGTTTGGGAAGCACTTGATAATGTTAGCTGAAAGCCTTCCCCCTTCCCCCCCACACCCCACCCCCAATACTCCCTCTCTTCCTTTTGTCACACAACCTTCCTCTGCTATCTCTACAAAAAGGCTTTCATGCAATCTGGCCAGTCAGCTGTTGCCTTTGTGCATTGTGCTGGATCTGGGATAAAGCGTAAGCTCTTCAGTTCTGATGCTGTACAGTGTGGTATGAATGCTGATGGTGCTCTGGTTAAGAAAAAAGCAACCAAGCAAACTTAAAATTAACAATAATTAAGCAGATTTGAGAACAGTGAGTTGCTAGAAGTAGTTTCATTTTTAAAGGTTTGCCTTTTCTTTCCCCTTTCAAACCTATTCACGTTGGTATTTTCACTATGGAAAACTGCATTGTTAGGAAACAGACTTGTGTGTAGATCTCAGTATTATAAGATTTGTCTTCAGAAAGCCAATTAGTGCTTGAAGTAGAAGCTAATCGACTTCACAAGTGTGATTTCCGTCCTTTGTCTTATGAACAGCAGCAAGCAATCACACTGCAGAACATCACCTTGAGAAAGAGTGAAAAACTAGTCTGTTTCTGTACATCTTTTCTGTATGTTTCTATTTCTAGAGGTTTTTTCCACTAATCTAAGGTGTGTCAGTGTGACCACTATGTGAAGACAGAACAATCTGCTGCAGCAGAGCTCCTCCAAGGATATAGCTTAATCAGCCCTAGGGTGAGTTCTTAAGTAAAGGAGGTGAGAAGCTGTAGAAAAGAAGCAAAGATGTGAAATCTTTGAAAAGAAGAATGTGACTTACTTTGTAGAGGGGAACAATTTTATTACACAGTGCAAGCATAAATAGAAAGCAATTCTATTATAAATTGTGACCCATAAGTTGAGTATCCATCCTGATTTCCCTTGCTGCAGTGAGCAGTTAGAAATCAAACTCACATGGATCCTCAAAAGTGTGGAACAAAAAGGTCCCGCCTGTGCTGTAATCAAGCACCAGGCTGCAGACAGAACCCCCTAGTGCACATCAGTACTAAGACCACAATTCATCCTCTTGAAAAATGTTTTGTACATTACTTTAATTAGTTTTTACCCAATACCCTGTTGTTTTAGGCATGAATTAGCAAGGCAGTGTTGGCACTGTGTATAAATGTCTGCAGTTCTGTTTTCAGCACTTTTTAGAACTGACTACAGGTATCAGTGTGGGCACTAAGCACCTTTACTTGTAGTAGCCTATGTATCTAATTTTGAGAAGGGCCAAATTCTGCTGTTAAGGCACTGTGTGATGTAAAAATGAAGATACTCCAGATCTGTCTGTAATCAGCAGGCTGTCAAGTTGTATCAGCCTTTGGAAGCAGAGGAGAGGAGAAAATAGAAAGTTAAGTGCAATCGAGCTGCAAATGAATGTCAATCCATGGACTGACCCTCTGTGTGTTTGTTCTTCATTGGCAGGTTGATGACGCCTGGAAGTGAAATTCGGTTTGTCCACAAGCACATGGGTCTGGTGCCAGGCTGGGGAGGAGCTGCCCGGCTGGTGAGGATCGTGGGCAGTGGGGCAGCCCTGCAGCTGCTGAGCGGGGCTGCCCGGGTGGACCCCGAGAAAGCTTTGCGCCTGGGATTCTCCGAGCAGACCCTGTCCTCTTCAGATGAAACCAGGGCCTTAGAAGAAGCCCAAGCCTGGCTGAGTCAGTACACAGAGGGTCCAGTCAGTGTGATTCGGGCTGTGAAAAAGGTGGTGACAGCAGGAAGAGAGCTCCCACTGGAAGATGCCCTAAGGATAGAGAAGGACATTTTTGGAACAGTATGGGGTGGGCCTGCCAATTTGCAGGCATTGGTTAGAAGACCAAAACATAAATGATGGTCAATGCATAAGAAATGTTCTTGATCTTTTTGCAAACAAAGCTTTCACTAAAACAGGCATTGAACTTGAATCATTTAAGGACTTGCCCATTTAAAACTGGCATTAACATTCCTGCTATTGACTTCAGACAGACATATTTGGTGTGCAACCACGGAGAAATCCCTGGCCGATTCTTTACTGTCCTAATCACCCACTGAATGGAGATTAGTGAAATTAGTATGTAAAGGTAAATATTGTGCTGAGAATAGAACTATAATTCTTTTGGAATGAAGCTGAAGATTATTTTCTTTGGAGTTAATTTTTTCTCACTGGTATGGAAATTAATTACTTGAAAGTTAAAAGGTTTATTTATTTGCGGAACAGGTGCATCTAAAGCTGCAAAATATAAGTTCCCCAACATGAGACGGGTGTCTTTAAGCAGCTTGGAAAGGATGATAATTAGTGATAGTTTTTATTTTTTCATCTCTAGTCAGTTCTTCACTATCCAAGGATACTTCAGTTTTAATGGTGTTTTTACAGAAGCTTTAACTTACTGAGACCTTCTAGGCCTCATTCACCGATACTGATTCAGGTTTTTAAATGCATTTAGGTGTATTCTCACTGCTCAAGGAATCAACTGACTACATGCATCTGCACATGCCCATATCCTGGACCTGTGCAAAGCTGCTGACCTGGTTCTTTACATAGAATCTAGTTGAAATCTTGGAAGGACATGATGTATCATGCTCCCAAATGGGATGTCCTTAACTGACTGGATGTCAGAGTACTTCAGCATCCTTGTGTGTGGATACGTCTGTATCTTTCTTCAGAGCATTTTTTCTGGTAGGGCATATTTGGGCTGATCAGAAGATTTGGAACTGAGTCTCCATGCCAGTGACTATTCCAGTAATTATATAACTCATTGGGGAGGGTTTTCCCTTTAGAAATTAGGAACTGACAGAGTCCCTGCTTTGGCAGATGATTCTTAAAATTAAACATCTATGAGAGCAAAACCATACAGACATATCTATGACTGAGAGTTTCATGTACTGTTGATTAGGATACGCTTGTCTCCAAATCCAGCAGGGACTGAGATCTGAGCCCAGGACCCAAGTACTCTGTGGGAGCAGGTTAAGGAGGAAAGGTTGGGCTGTGTGCTTGGCCTGACGAGGCGTAACTAGCTCCAGATGATGGAACAAGCTCCCCTAGGAAAGGCAATTTCTTGGGTGGAAATCCATGTTACAATTTCTACAGTGTGGCAGGATTCCTGAGTTTTAGACAGTGAAGTAACTAGGTTTGAGGATTTGAGGACAAATCAATGATGGGAATTTGGCTTGGATTGCCTGTTAAGATTCTGCAGGATTCGAGCAGATGCTGTGATCTGCTGGGGATGTTTTACTATATGGTTTTCACAAGCAAGGAGCCTGAAGCAATCAAGAGAAATGCTGAAGAAAGGGATGTGTTTTGAGTTGGCACCTCAGAGAAGATAAGGAACTTGCCTCCACCCTGTAGATCCTGCATCTTTGCCTTAATATCTGAAGCACTGATGGAGAATGATTTCAAATATCTCTTCCCCAAAAATAAAGTTCAATTTTTACTTTCAGGTTAGAGAAGAGACAGGAATGAGAACATGGGGAGATAGTGTTCTGGTTTGTGCCTCTTTCTCCCCCTGCCCCTTTTTATTCAATAGCTCAGTTGTTAGTCTCCTGTGTAGCTGGATTCTTTCCTGTGCCCTAAAGGACTTCAAGCCCATTACTTCACAGATATGAATGTTTTAATATAGTTGGGCAGCAGTTGACTGTTTAGTAATGAAACTGTTCTGCTTTTCATGAAGTTCCTCAAGACTCATGAGGGATTCCAGACTTGCCAGCATCACTGAACCTTCAAAGTATGCTCCAGTCCATATTCATCCAGCTTTTTGCAGCAGTAGCACATCACATTGATGTGAGTCAAAAAAAATGTGCTTTAAAGGGCAACTGGTTATGTCTTTGCTAGTAGCAAGAATAGATTTGCCATTACTAATACAGTAATTACATTTTTAAACGGGTGTGAAAATTGCTCTAGAATCCGAGCAAGACTCTTGAATCTTTTTTTTTTCTTTAGTGTATTAGGCTTATAAATGTATTGTGTACTGGGTGATATGAATTTGAAAAGGAGGAAATTGTAGCAAAAAAGCAGAATTTGGTTTCCTTCATGGTTTGAACCAGATCTGTGCTGCCAGTAAGGGATGTGCACCTATTGGGGATCTCTTTCCATTTTGATTTGTAGACAATGAGCTTACTTCTCATTTCAGCAAATGCATTTCCCCAGCCACTCTCTCTGACTTGTATCAAAGGTCAACGTTTGCTTCTAAGAAAACAGGACAAATATTTAACTAGTACAGAGCAAGACATGTTCAGACAGAAAGGGTTATGGAAACTCATTTTGTTGATATCATAAATGTACCAAACATAGGTACAGGACATTCTGAAGATCATTACAGGTTTTGATCAAGGATTTTGTGAGTAGTCTAATACCATATTCTCTGGTCTATTTTCTATTTTAAAAGGTATTTTAGAGCCCTTCATATGAAAACCAGCCTAAGTAAACTACCATGAGTGCTAGGATGAGAGCTCCAGACTGAGATAAAATGGAATCCTGTTTTCCCCCTTTGAAGCTAAATGCTTTATTTCATGGAATACTTGCTGTCATCCTAAAGTGACAAATACCTGTAACCTGCAGCTGATAAGCATTTGTATTTTCTTTACAATTATTAAAGACTACAAGCTTCCTCTCAGATTTTTTCCCCTTCTGAAATTGCTTAAAACCAAACAGGCTCTAAATGCACAAAATAAATTAGAAACATCAAAATTAATAGTCCCAGTCTCCTAATTAAATAGCATGCTAGCTTTTGTACTTCCTAGGGGCTAGTTTGCCAGCTCCCTGCTCAGCAAACTAAGTTTCCTATTACGCTGTGAAATGCCCATCTTGTTCTTTCGTCTGTGTAGTAGATCATGCTGAGGGCTTAATGGGGGTATGGGTTCTACACCAAGCATTTTAAGGGTTGGGTACTGGACATCACTTTTAGCAATATAAATATTTCTATCTTATTTGCTGCTGATAGTAATATACCAAGCAAATGGTCAATCTAGATAAGCAATTCTTGCAGAATGCTTGGTTCAATATCTGATTTTTTTTTAACCATGACATAGGATTCCTGTATCTGTAGTTATCTCTTCTCCTGGAAATGAAGATTTGCTGTAGATTACATAGTATTTAAATTTCCTTTTTCCTTTTCCCTTCTGCTGCACTGTGCATTTCTCTGACTGTGCTGTACCAGTTGAAAATCACTTAATGCATGGCATTACAGAAAACCACAAAATGCAATGTGGCTGTGGCTTTGCTAAAATAGACAGAAAACGTCTCCTACTGAAAGTAATGGTTTAAATATAAGATGGGAATTACCAGTTACTACTTTTTCCTAGCTTGATCTGGGGAGTGCATTTACCACTCTGATGATGGGCTATTTATCTCTCACCAGCCTTACTTTAACTAATTTTAATACTTCACAGCTGCAAGTCAGCCAGCAGGAGCCAAAAGCAGCATCGTGGATGGGGGGCTGAACAGAGGTCTGCCTCTTTACTTTGGTCACAAACCCCAAGGACAACCACTGATGAAATTATTTGTAGACTGCTTGGGCTGAAAATCCTGAAATTAAGTATATAGTGAGTCAAGTTCTTGTATTTAGCTTCTTGCTTTCTTCAACACATACCCCTCACATAAAGAAAAACGTGCACATAGCAGAAGTGTTCTTACTGGAGGCCTTTGCGGCACAAAGTCAGACTTTGATTAGAGCCACTGTGTGCTAACTCAAAACAGAGAAATAAAACAGCTAGCAACTAACAAACAGAGCAAAAAAACATTCCATCCTGTTTCCTTCTGAGGTCCTTGTTAGTGGCTTATTTTCTTATGGAACTGGAAGATGATAGTAAAAATCTGTGATCAAAAGCATCTATTCCTAGCTGAGAAAGAAGGAAATCTTCCTTATTTCATCCTCCTCTCCTCTGCACTTTCCTGACCCACTGATCTCACCTGTAGGCAGAGGAAACAAACTAGAGGGCTAGCACAGCTTTGATTAGATTAGACATGTCAGCCATCATTACAGTAAGAAGAACATTCTAGAAGTTTAGCATCTTTAAAAATTGGTCCTTTTAATTCGATTCAAATGGTTGTTTGTCTAAAGCAACTTTTGTTTTAAGATCTGTAGTAGCTATGTATCGGCTACTATCCCTTTCTATTCAGGGATACATGCATTAAGAATTGGAGTTTAATTAGCTTGATTATAAAGGCTGAATACAGAATCAACCAATGCCGTTTCTGAATTTGAAAAAAATATAAAACAACTGTCACAGACAGAAAAGACAAGCTGTGCTTTTCAAGATCTGGCTTCTAACATTCTGTGATACACAGAAGTCCATTTGTAGAAATGCAGCTTCTACATTGCTAATACATGCATAAACTACCCCTTCTGTGCTGCCACTAGTTTTGCTATGAACAGATAAACAGCAATACAGTCCTTAATATCCATGTCCTTTGTTACAGGGTCAACTTTGATAACTTAGGTTCTTTTATTTCAGTATTTCTGCTGTTAAGGTTGTGTGTGATACTTCTGCCCACCATCAACAGTGAAGTGAGTTAATCAGCTCTTCAGATGAGAAATGTGTGTTGTCTGTGTGAGCATTAAGCCTGCAACTCATGATTTTTCAGTAGAAAAGATGATATTCCTACAGTGTTATGTTTGAGCGACAACCAGTCAGGGATGCAAGAACTTCAGGATGCCACTCAGAGCCAGTCCTCTCTTTTGGCAGAAACAGGAAGCTGTTTTATGATAATTTTCTTTGAAATTCCTCAAGTGAAGTTAAATTAAGCTGGAAACATATCAGAGATTGTTACTGATAAAATGTAGTTTTATTAAATTATAAATTCTGTAACAAAAACGAGACAGATCAAGAAAGACCTCAAAAACAAAACTACAAGGACTAGATGGCAAAGCCAGTGAAAAAGCCATGGAGAGCATATAGGATTTGCAACACAAGTTAACAGCGTTTTTACATTTCCATTGAAAGAAGGTAAATGATTGCTCTTGTCTAGCAAAAACACATTTTAACTCAAAACTCACATCTATTTTCTCACATTAAATTAAGCATCCTGCTTCACACCCAACACCTTGCCTGATTCCACACTGCTTTAGTGTTCTTTTCATACATCAATCCATGCAGAAAGTAGTAAGACACTTAATGCAACAGTCAGGTAATGAAGACAATTCAAGTTGTACAGTAGATATACATTGGCTAAAGAGGGCTAGAGTATCTCCAGGGGAAAATGCTACAAAATAAACACAAGACATTCTCAAGAAAACTGGGCATTGCTAAGCAGCTTTCAAACCATTAACAGGACAACCCAGTTTCCTACAGTTAAGAATCTTCCAGCTGAGACATGTTAAGAGACTTACGTTAAAACAGGCCAAATCTGTTTCTCCCCTTCACCCCACCCTCCCACCAAACACACTGCTAGGTTTGAGTGTGATGCCAATGTGGACAGAAAATTTACAGAAAATTACAAGTGAGTTTTTTCTCGCATGGCTCTAGATTTAAACTTCAGTGACTGTGCACTGTCCATCTGGCCTTCTAGATCTTACACTTGTGTTTACCGCCCCACCCCCTGCCACTGGTCTATCTGCTCCTGACTGGCTTGCACTGGCGTTCAAGTGTCTCTGCTGGACAGAGGATGGGCGTTGCTGAAAGTGGGCAGACACATCCTCGCTATCGCTGCTGGCATCCGATTCGGTCTCCTCAACAGAGGTGTCGGGGGCTGGCACCCTACCAGAAGATGATGATTCGTGGTCTTCTTCTCCCTCTCCCCTATGACTCCTTTCAGCCATACTGTCTCCATTTATTTGCAAGTGGGCAAAAGAGTTCTCTAGAGAATTGCTTGCATCAGGTGATGGCGTTGAAGGACTCAACAGCTGACCATCCAGTGATGGCAGGGGCCTCACAGAAATGGGTGGTAGAGGCTGCACAGCTGCAGCCCCTGGAGTCAGTGTGCTGTCTGCACCATCAGCAGAGCTCTCTCTTGCCAGGTTGACAGTGTTAGTGTCACAGTCTAGCCTCAGCCCAGCCACTCCCTTCTTTGGTATATCTATTATGTCCCGTTTTATTTTTCTGCGACGTCCATGCTCATTTCTCCTATACTGTACCATATTTTCAAGATCTGCTACATATAAAAAACCAGCAATTAGCATTTCAGTGCTCTTTTTACCCTTGGCAAAGGCATCTTCCAGCTCTCTGCTGGTACGTTCATCATACTGCCACCAACCATTTCTACCTTCATAGTACCAAGCATATTCTCCATTGCCTCTGCTTGCTGCTTTGAGTTCTTCAGGTGACAATAAGGTTGGCTTGTCAAGAAAATCCTCAGGAATCTCCTGCCGGCAGAGCGCACATCGTTTCCCAAGCCAAGAAGCTCCCTTCACACACAGATAGCAGAAAACATGTTTACAAGGCAGACTTACAGGATGGACACATGTTTGCAGACAGATAGCACATTCGGGGACTGGCAGGGAAGGTGCTGCATTAGTACACGACTCATTTGTCTTCCTGTTTGTGGGAAGCATGTTGATCGAATGATCTATTTCACCACAGCCAGCCATCCTGCAGAGGACCAAAGAGATTTAAATCAGTTTATTGTGTCAAACTGGCATCTCGCATCACATTTGGCCTCAATATCCACAGAACGAGATGCTTACCTTAATTTAAGGTAAGCTACCATTTATGAAGCTCAACTCAAAGAAACTGATAGGTTTACATTCTGTTTCCTGAAGTGATAGACTAAATCAAGTACTGGGAGGGTTTCTTTTGCTGATCACCAATCTTTTATCTGTTTAATTTTCACCATGTTAACATACCAAGTTAGAAAACAAATTTTGGAATTTCCTCTATTCATTTGCTGAAGCAGTGTTAGCTAATGAACCTTCAGCCAACCAGTTACTTTGGTGCCTCCTCAGGAAATTTAAAGAAACTCTGGTTCTCTCCTCAGGAGGTGATGTAGCTGCAAACACTGAACTTAAAAACAATCTCTCTTCAGACTACTGGTGATCATCCATTTGATTAAGAGATTGCCTGAACAGTACCTCAGACTGGGTTTACACAGTAGAAAGTATGCCTGGCAGCAGCACCCAGCTGAAGTATTCCCCCACTCTGTTTCCTAGTTCCCATAGGTACAGGGTACACTATCCCTCAAACTGGGCTCAGAACCACCACAGGGCTGCAGAAAGAACCAGACTGGAAAACTGAGGCGGCCTTTTAAAAAATACCTTGAATTCCTTCTTCCTAAACATCAAGTGAACTCCCTGATATATCTGAGTGCCTCTTGAAAGGAATCACTGCAGACCAGCAGAAGCAGCAGTATATTCCAGCAGATACACAACTGTGACTTGATTGGCTTGTGAAGTCATTGCCTTTACTTTCTCTGGCCATATCTTATTTCTGTCATTAAAGATGATTTTGTAACTGTAAGAGAACGGGGAATGAAAAACTGTGTCACTTTGGCATTGTGTAGGATTTAAGTAGTTGAAAAATTCTAGCCTAAATATGCAAATGCTTTCTCAACTACATTTTTGCCATGGCAATCTTTCACAGTCTGTTTCATGGTAATTTTCCTTTTACTTATTAACAGTCAAAACCAAACACCAGATATCAAATGAGGGAGAAGAATGAGCTTTGGGGAACAGGGCCTAAAAAGGTGCCTTTTTTCATTTAAATTCCCAAGGAACTTCAAGACTGATATTCAACAAAACAGCCTTTCAGTGAAAGTAGTCTTTGTTGTACAGGCAGCTCGGAATAATTCATGCAAAACTACCACAGGCATGTGGGTCAAAAGGGACCTTCAGAGGTCGTGTAGTCCAGTCTCCTGTCCCACATGGCACCAACACCAGTGCTATATTAGGTCAGCCGTGGCTTTGTCTAGTTGAGTTTTTTTGAAAAGGGCAAGGATGGAGCTACCACGGCCTCCCTGGACAGTCTGTTCTAATGTTACACACATTTCTAGAAGAATGTGTTACCTCAAGAGAAAATGCCTAGTATTACTGTAAAAGCCTCCACTGCTTTAAAAATCATATAAATACATGCTAAGATTTTTAAAAAAAGCTTCAGTATCTGTATTTATCTTTACAATAATGTATTATATGCTGTTTACTTAAAAATATATTTCTGTATGCTGTCTGTTCCCTTCTATCACTATAATTTCCTTTTGAAAGACCAATGACTCTTTAATCCTTTTTTATCACATAATTCTTTTAAAAGCTCTACGGCTCAAATACTTTTTCCTGAAGTAGCACATAATTTTATCTACCTATGTTTCAGTTTCATATCTGAATTTCTTTCTCTGAGATTAATGACAAATCTGCATAGTAGTTCTTAAATCAGCAAGCCAGATGCAGACACAGCATTACCTACCAGCTGGTAACTACGTTTTCACTCCACAGTACACATCTCTATGTGAGATCCATGCTAACAATGTTGTGAACAAGTTGCTTTTTGGAAGCCTCACACTTTTGAGGTTATATTTTTATAATGAACAGATTTTTACAGCAAAAATAGGGGTTTATAAGGAGAAACTTATTAGAAAAAGGGGAGAAGAAAATCTACTGAGATTTCAAAATACCCATGAACACAACCCAACCAGTATTTCACAACAGAAGAGCTGACAAAAATCCATGTATTGATTAATTTGCACTAACCATGGCTGAGGTAAAGGATCTGTATTTTCAAGTGCCCCCATAATGAGATACTACTGTGCAAAAAGGCATAGCAGCAGAGATTTTTACTTCTGTGCTGCAGTTTTACAAAACGCGGCTTTTCCCTGAATATTCTTTATAAGGTTATCCTTTTCAGACTCAGAAAAGATTAGAACAACCTGCAGGTAAATAACTTCTATAAAAGTCATGTATCATAATTAAGATTTTGGAGGTGATTTAAATGCAATGCAAAGATTAAAAAGGTAATGCACTTTGACAAACAAAATTATGATGCCAAACTAAAGACAATTTACTCTAAAGTAATCTAAAAAAAGAGTTAAAAGTTTTCACCTATTCACTGAAAGCAGAAAATTATAACATTTGAACTGTAGTCACCCATTAATTTGAGGGATCTTTGATTCCTTACTAGATCAAGATAAGGATATGAAAAGCATATGAAAAGGAATAAATGCCTTATCTTGAAATTCGTATGTGATTTTTAATGACTCTAAGAAAAATATTATGTATAAAATGAATAGAGCTGGAAGAGCAAACCCTAATCTCTAAAAAAGTGCTACCCAGCAACATAAAACTCTTAAAAGATAAGGACAACTGCAGTTGCATGTGCTCAGAATGCAGGACAATTATGCATTTGAAGATTCCTATCAACTAAACTGATGCTGTCTCACTTCTTGTTCTTAAAGGAAGATCTTAATTAATCCTTTTTTGTTTACCTTTTTAAGGATCCAATCTAGGTCACAGAGTTTGTTTATAAGCTAGTATGAGGATGTACTAGATGAGGATGCATGTAGATTTTTACTGAAGAGGTAATCCTTCAGAACAGAAAAAACAACATCTAGGACTGTTATTCTGCTACATTATGGTTGTGGAAGCACTTTCATTGCAACTTCATGGTATTAAAACCTAAACAAAACTGACTACGCAATATTTTTCCTGAAATTAAGAGTAGTATTTTATAACAAGGTTCAATCAAAATAGGCTTCATATCAGAACTGTTATCAAACAGGAAAACTTTGTTTTTTGAAGGACTGGGTTCCCTTAAGACATTCCTGGCAACACAGAAAACCACATTATTGATCACTGAGGCTAAAAATTAATTAAACACAAGGAAAAATTCTAAAAATAACTGTATTTGAAGGATCCTCAATTCAGATATAAATAAGGGAACAATAAGCACCTGAACTCTGCATTTTAACATAATACAGCCTAAAACCAACTGAGAAGGAATTAGTCCACAATCTTGCCAGATCCAACCCACCCTTCTATTATTGTTTTGTGAGTTTTTATTTTTAGTATTAAAACATACATTTAATTTCTAAGCTATGGGGCTTTCATCAACACACAAAATATGGAAGAGGTGATGTATAACAACTACATGAAAACACCCCAGGTCTTCTTGGACTCTAATGGAAGGAAAAGTAAGTTCACACAAAACCACCTCAAAACTGAGTATTTTTTCATTTCATTCCAGGCAAATTCTAACTGCAACTAAACAGTCCATCAAGGAGCTGACATGTATAAGTCTATTAACAAAACAACAGCTTACTTTTTCGGAATAATTTCTACTGAAGCATGCCACAAGACTAAAATGTCCTCTCTTCAGACGTCTCCAGCTAGGATGGCAGGTCCTCCTTCCCAAGGCTGGCTCATTCCTGACTTGTCCTGCCCAGTGGTACACTACAGTGTTTCAGCTTCTCCGCAAACTAATGGAAAGCAAATAATACCACCATTACACTTTTGTCCAGAGGTACAAGCAAGCAAAATACAATGCCACGGTTCTGTTACAGAAAAGAAATTACTATGCTTTTATTTACGTGATGCAGGCTATTTTCAGTAAGAACATCATCAGAATTCTGTTTTATTTTTTGCAATAATCAATGTTGGCCCACAGCTTTTGTGTTGATGTCTGGGTTAAGCAAATTATCTTTTTTGTAAATATTATAAAAGGAAATTATTTTTTATTATAGTAAGTTAATTGCTCATTTCCATGCAGTGACCATGTACACAAAAGGAGAAACAAGACCAAAGTTAGGAGTATGTTATGTTTATGCAAATTTAACCTCTGAAAAATGACCTCTTATAGTCAGGCAATTTAAAAAGTCACAATGGCTTCCTAAAGCTGTTTATAAAACTATCCATATCATATCATATAATTGTAAAGAACTGTCTAGACGTGTGTGTTGTCTCTTAACAGGGACTACTATCAGATGCTTGAGGAAAAACAGCGCATGTGAACAGCTGATTTCCCCTGGGTCCTCTCCATATTTCAAGGCTCAGAGCCTTGCATCCTTGTCCTCTTTTACAGAGATCACACACATTCATTTAATGAATGAACCTCAGAACCGTTCAGCACTTCTTTTAAATAAACTACATATGTATGTCCTCAGACCACCCTATGAACAAACAAACCTAGATTTGATACTTAACCAGGTAAACAAACAACAAAAATTAATTAGAACCTTCCTTTATTTCTTTAAAACGTGCTGAAAGACTCTGAGGTTCATCAATAGAAAGGCATGTGATCTCTGAAAAAGGGGACAAGGATGCAACTCAAGTCTCCACACCTCTGAGGTGGTATACCCCTCTTCAGGGTAGCAGACAAAGTCAGTCACATACATTTGCCGTGCGTCACCAACGAGAATCTGAGCTAAGTCATTTCACAAATATATAATAATCACTGGAAACCAGAAGGGAAGGGAGACCATCAAGATTTCACTCTTGCCTTCTCACACCCTAAACAGGAAGGTCTTGATCTAAAAGAACCACTTTCAGGGAATCCTCTGTAAAAAGACTGATGAGGCACAGAGTTGCATCCTCCTTCTGGACTGTAGCTTTCTGGATGATTCTTAAATTTTTAACTACAATTTCCAGTTGCTGCAAAACATTACATACAGGAATGATTTGAAGCAGACCTAAGAACGTCACCTCTTTGATTTCAATTTGTTCAAGTAAAGAATCATTTCAGCATAAATACAGTGCAGATCAGACATGTAAGAGCTGAGTCAAGTCAAGGAGTGATAAGTCTCTGAAAGGACATGGAGCATTATAGTGTTCTGTGCTAGAGTCCTTCAGCAAATGACTGAACACTTATCAACAACTTCAGAGTGAAGTGGTCAGATGCCTTCAGTGTAAGAAACATTACTCAAGTATGTTATTTACTTTATAGCTGAGCTCCATGTAATGTTCCGTCCAGATATTTTTAGAAAGAGCTTCTAAGGAAAAATGCAAAAATTAACAAGCCTATCCACACCTTTTCTCCCCTCATCGTTCTAGCAGCTTTCCTTCCTTCACACGTCAATCTGAAACCAAGAGCTGCAACCGCGTTAAAATGATGGCTCTACTAATCCAGTGAGACAAGATACTATGTTTTCTACGATCAAAGAGACAGTTGCAACAAGCTTGATGCTGTGGGTGTAGTGCTCAGTCCTTCATCTTGGGAACCAGCTTTCTATTACTTCGGTAGGTATCACCTGAAGCCTTTTATCTAGTACCTCTCACAATCCACTACTAGAGGTAGCACATCATAAAACCAAATGTTATGTGGAGATGGCAGAAGAAGGTTGAGTCAGTTCTGGGAGATTTCTTAGGAAATAAAAATGCATGCAAGGTATGTAATTATACCTAGAAGAATCCAATTAAAGCATAATTACAGGATTGCGGTAGAGCAACTTTCCAACTGCTGCACAGCTCTTGAAAAGAACTAGTTCACACACTGACATCAGGTAACCTCTACGTTTCATGACATGGTTATTTATTTAATAAGGCAGTCTTGAAAATTCTACTAAACGGACTGACAAACACTTGTGGTTACACACAGTGCCCCTTCCTGCACGATGACTCCTCCTTTGAAGTCAAGTGGGTAAGAGCTGTGCTCTATACTTAGAGATTAATTTTCTCTTTTTTTCCTCTTAACACTCTCTGCAGCAATCTGCAAGTATCCCTTCCTAAATCCCTACATCCTATCACCTGTTCTGAAATATCACCTATTTTGAAACTTTAAAGATGCAGCACATGAAGCACAACCATCAGCAGCAAGAATTCAAATTGGGCAACACCCCTTCCCAAACTGAGGCTTAGCCATCATATAATTGCTCTCTTTGTCCCCTTGAATGCAATTTTAAGATCTTGAAGTGCTGGACTTCCCACCAGACCTATCTCCCAAAATGACTTCAGGTTCTCCTTAAGAACAATGTCAAGTTTTTACTAGGCCAATATGGAATGAAACCATTTCTTGTCAGTTCAGTCTACTGCACCTATCAAATTATCATGCCCAGTAAGTTATCAGGCCCAGCATAATTCTTCCACCTTTCTATTTGAAACAGCAAAAATTCAAAAGAAGAACAACAAAACCAGAACCATACATATTTAACAAGCTGGCTCCTAAAATGTTGATGATTAGTTACCTACAGTCTTAAACCTCCTCTGTAAGTATAATCTTAGCTTTTTAAAAACAAACAAACACAAACCATTGGTAAATTCAGCTAACACCAGCTTTTAACCAAACCAGACAAAACCTATTATTTGAGTTCTACTTCAAATGACAGCCAATCACACAAATTCACCAACTCCATACCGATTACTCTAAAACATCACAAATTCACCACTTCCTCACTTGAAAACTCAGCAGTTACCGTATTACTTTGTAAGAGTAAATTCTCTTCTGTAATAAAATACTTGGATTTTTTTCCATCAAGCTCCCTAATTTGTAACTCAATTACGGGAGGGTAGGAGGGGGAAAAAGATCCATAGAATTCTGCCCTTCCCCCCAAGTCACGGTGAGCTAAACAGTGGGGGAAGAAAGAAGGTGGCTAGTTTATTTAACAGGAAAAATTACTCTCCTGTCTGAAGGTCTGCTACTGTCAATACAATCAGCTGAAGGTACTGAGTCTTATCAGATATTTTTAAAACTGTCCCTGGCACTGGACAGCACAATAGATAAATAACCTGGTTCCTGTTCTTGCGTTCTTTTCTGTATCCATTTCTTAAACTTAGAACGTCTTCAGGAATTGTTGATTGTAATAAGGCTTCAAGTTGCCTGTCATTCCTTATCCCTTATTATGCATTAATAACCGCCCAACATTTATATGTACATTTAGAACTGAGTCACAAAAGAATAGTCAAGTGCAGAAGAGTCAACCATTTTGGTATTAAAATGCTACATATGTATTGAAAATGAGATTGTTCTCCTATGGTACAATTAAAACACTAATTTTGACTTTTGAGCATATATAATATTTTAATCTGTTTAACAAAGAAAAATGTTCTTTTCTCAAATAAAATCAGTGTGCAAAAGATGAAGCAGAGACTGGTTCCTCGTAAGTTATCAGTGCTTCAGAAACTGAATAAGTACATTTCTTCCTGTATATAGACTTGATTAACATGCACAGAAGAGAGGGGAAAAAAATCAATTTCAACATAAAGACTTTTCCAGGAGATCACTACTCAATAGGCTACAAAAATAGTGCAGTTCCAGCTCTCTAAATAAACGACAATTCAATTACATCTAAATTGATGCAATATATTTTGAAGGAAACAAAACCAGAACTTTTTCTTTCACTCAGTACAGATTTTGCATTAGAGCAATTTAAACAACTGGCACTCCGATACATTTGGAAAGAAACCACAGGTCTAACCACACAAAACCATAAATAAAGTTCTTGCAAAAACATTCAATATTTAAGATTTACTCAAAATGACCAAATGAAGATTAATATTTCACTGTGCCTTCAATATTATTACAAGCTGTAATTTTTAGTAGTGTGTTTTTAGAGATGCTTCAGAATCTATTTTTAAGTAGTCCACTCTCCAGAGGCAGCAGTTAACCAAGCAAGACGGGATTTTTTGTATTACAAACCTGACAAAACCAAAACGTTTTAAAGCTCTTCTCCTTGTAATCTTTCAATACATACTTGCATACTACACAACAATAACAAAATCTACAGTATTTCTCAGTCGTAACATAGAAAAGTTATACCAAGATTAAACTCCCCCTCAGTTTTACTTGGTTTTAACTATTTCACCATTTCGATTGTCTTGGTCCTACGAAAAACTCCCATCTACTTCATATTTTGCAACGATTTTTCAGCGGCCGCAACACGTATCACACCGAAAGCGGTACCCATTTTCACGTCCCATTTTAACATTCTGAAGGGATGCAAATCCGAACACCTGAGCAGTGGCCGTCAAGCACAAAGAAACAAAAGCACTTCCATTAAGAACACTTAGTTACTAGTCTCCGGGTGCTCCGCGCTGCGCTCCCGTGACTGTCCATGTGTCCCTTCGGCTCCGCTCAGCCGCCGCCGGCAGGGATGGAAGCCGGCCGGGCACAGCGGTGGCACCGGGAGGGACGGAGCTACACTAAAGCGCTGCACATCGCCCTGGGAATTAGAGCCGCGCCGGCTCGGCCAGGGGATTCCGCCACGCGTGACGCCGCCACGACTAATGCTCGTGACCTATTTTACCGCCCAACACAGCGAAACCCCCAAGTCGCAGAATCAATCAGGTTGGAAAACACCTCCGACACCAGCGCGTCCAGCCCAAGTCGGGGCGCGCACCTCGCCCCGCACCGGCGCCGGGGCGCCGCCTCCCGCAGGGACACGGCTCCGCGGGACGGATCCAGCCCAGCAGGAAGGACCGGGAGGCTTCTGCCGGCGGTCCCGGCTCTCCCTCCGGGCAGGGGCCGGGGAAGGGCTCCCGAGAAAGGCTCCGCCGCCGCGGCTCCGAGAGCCGGCACGTGACCCCGCGGGCGGGGCGGCGGTGGGGGACACCCCCACCCTCCCCGCCGCCAAAACAATACCGGGCAGGGCTCTGCCCGCCGGGCGGCCACC
>VZRE01014469.1:301108-389422 GCA_013396775.1 Cephalopterus ornatus
AGGGAACACAGTGAAAGGCTCCCGGGTCGAGATCAGGACAGGGACGGATCAGTCAGACTCGACGTGGGAAAGATTAATTTGCTACGGCCAAATTAGAGCAGGGTGATGACAAATAAACCGGAATCTTAAAACGGCATCCTTCCCTCCCCTCCTCCCCAAGATGATTTCTAGCTTCCCACTCCTGATTTTCAGGGTGCAGGTGTTCAGGAACAGCCTGCTCCAGTGTGGGTCCCTCATGGAGTGACAAGTCCTTCCAGCAGACCTGCTCCAGCATGGGCTCCTCTCTCCGTGGGTCCAGGTCCTGCTCCAGCGTGGGCTTTTCAGAGGGTCACAGCCTCCTTCGGGCACCCACCTGCTCTGCTGTGGGTTCTTCCAGGGTCTGCAGGTGGATCTCTGCTCTCCCATGGACCTCCACGGGCTGCAGGGGCACAGCTGCCTCACCACAGTCTGCACCAGGAGCTGCACAGGAACCTCTGCTCTGGCGCCTGGAGCACCTTCTCCCCACACCTCACACACCCACCCCCACCCCGTCTTCACTGACCCTGGTGTCTGCAGAGTTGTTGCTCTCACTTGTTTTCAGTCATTTCTCCAGCTCAAGTTGTCGTTGTGCAGAATTTTTCCCCTTCTTAAAGGTATCCCAGAGGTGCTACCACCATCAGACTGGCTCAGCCTCAGCCAGCAGCGGGTCTATCTTGGAGCTGTCTGGCATTGGCTCTATCAGACACAGGGAGAGCTTCTGGCAGCTTCTCACAGAAGCCACCCCTGTAGCCTCCCAGATACCAAAACCTTTCTGCACAAACCAAATACACCCTCCAGGGATGAAAGGTCTGGAAGTGGTAGGAGCCTCAGTGTGTGTATTCTCTGGAGCTTTCTGTATAGAAAATAGAAAGGCATGCTTCTTAGGGGTTCATCACTCAAGTGGCTGGTTGGTAGCACTGGGGGGGGAGATGAACTAGTACAGCTCTGCCTTGCTTCATTAACATAAAGGCAGGTTGCAGTTGTGCCTGTTTCCACTGATGAGGCCAGAGAGTGGATACAGCAGAAAGCATGAAGACTTGCTGCCCTTTCCAAGAGCATGTTCTGCTGCTCATTTGTCTGGAAATTTTGATGGTTTGACAGTCAGGTGAAATTACTGCTCCAGCTTAACCAGGCCAGTGACTTGTGCTGCTGTGCATTGCCATGCCACGTTTGTGTGGTGGTAGAGGTTTTGCTGCTTTGGTGGCCTCCCACAGTGAGAGTGACCCAGATGTAACTTCAGGGGGTCAAACTGTCCCAAAGCTGAGCTGCTCCCTTAGATGGAGTGCAAGAAGGAGACTTGTGCTGCCTGCTGTTGTCAGAAATATTTGAGAAGTCTGCTGTATTGAATAAACCAGGATGGGAAACAGTAATCCACACATCATTTAGGCTGGAATGATATTGATTTAGGTGGGGGGAGAGGGGCTTTGTGTCCCCGTACTCATTGCACATTGATGGAAAACTAAATGTTTCAAATTCAACATGAGTAAATGTTCAAACTGTCTAGCAAAGGGCTTGTTAGACCTAAAGTTACTGTTGGCTGCACTTTTTGATTTTTAACACCAAGAAATCACAAGCATCAGAGAACATAAAAGATGAAAATTCTAAGAATGCTAAATTCTACATGTAATCAGGAATACTAAAAGAAATGCATTTGGTTAAACCACTTACTATTTTCTAATAGTCTAGAAAAGCCTACTCATAATTACCTCTGGTTTTAATAAATGTGACATGTTTGCATCCAAGGACAAACATTTACATGGTAACCGATGCTGCTATTTGAAGAGATCTGTGTGAGGCTGAGTCGGAGACTAGAGGTTAGAGAGAAGGAAAGGTCCCTTACTGGGAGTGTGCGCTCAGCAACAATAGCCTTAATCCTTTACTGAACCAGACCTTGATCCTGTGGAAGCTATTGAGGCCAAATTCCTGTCAGTTTCTGTTAGAATCTGACCTAAAAAAGGAAAGCAGGCTTGTGCTCTTAAGGGATCTAAAGAGTTCAACCAAAGCTGCTCTCACTGCATGCATCTTTTTTTTAGAGAAGCAGCACCTTGGAAGACTGTACTTAGTATAAAAGAAGTCTATGGCTATGTTTGGGTAGGTTTGTGACTTTCACTGCAACTGCAGATCGACTGAGAAAATGTGCTAGTGAAGAAAAGATTTTATTTTTCACTCCATGAGTTATGGAGCAAGCATGGCAGTTAAAGGAATATTAGATAGTGCCAAAGCTAGTAACCAAAGAATTAAATGCGTTGTACCTTAATAGGCTAAACAAAGAAGAAGCATGAAGGTATCTAGTTGAATAGATTGGAATAAGGGCATCAGAAATTATCTGCTTCAGTTCTATTAAGATTATACCTCTAAAATGTTACCTACACTATTATCAATCCTTAGTAACATCTCGTATTTCAGTCAGAATGGGTTCTATTTAAATATCCCTTTTAGTGTTTCTTTGTACCAGTCTGTTATAACTGAAGCCACCTCAATTACATCTTTTATACCCCTCCTTGCTTCACAGTTCTGTTGTTTCCTATGTTTCTCCTTGTTTATTTTTATTGTTGTCTACAATGTCATCACTGTGGAATTTATGTCTTTTACTTGCCACTAAATTATTAATTAATACAGATTGAAAAGTAAAGATTCACCAGATTAATTCTTAAAAGACACCACTTCCTCTGTTAAGTGTCTACAGTCCCACCATTATTATTTTGTTGATGCTTTGATGGTGGAGAACTATTAATTCCTATGTCAGTGTTTCTATTTATAAAGCATTTTTTTCTGCTTCTTCAAATGTGTGTGATACTATATAAACCTTTGCAGGTGTGCCAATGTCTTATATTCATCAACAGGTCAATCGTTGCTGCACTGGTACAGTTGATAGGGGAGAAAAACAGTTTGCTTCTGCTGTGGTTTTGAGTCAGTTTATATCAAAGCAGTTTGGGGAGTTAGTGTGGAGAGTCTCAGAACTGCTGCAAGTTGCACTAGAAGCAAAAGAGTGAATGGCATGTGATATCACACCCATTCTATGCTCCTGCACCTTCACCAAACCCTCTGTACTGAACAGGGAAGGTGTAAAGGTGACAGCACTCTGCTCAAGTGCAAGTGTAGCCTTGGCTCTTCAATGCAGGGAGCCAGAGAGGGGCTGAGAATCGAGTTCCGTGTAAATATACTAAACACAAATCCTGATTTTGGTTCCATGGCACATTCCTTTCATGAACTCCTGTTGCTTATCACTCACTGCATTCCTTTCCTCTAAACTGTCCTAGAACATGAGATTCTCCATATTGTAGTGCCATTTTTATTGAAGTGATGAATTTCTTACAGTCATCAAAGACTGAGATACACAAATTTCCCAGAATTATTTCTTTTTACAAATGATACTTGTAGTTTTTTACAGTCCAAGACACAAGCTTGTCCCCTGTGCTACAAGTATTTTAAATATGCTTGCATTGGCCTGCAAGTGGCCTGACAGCCAGTTGGGCTAGCCAGGGACTCCAGGCAGTGTGCAGCCAGCGTTGGGCTGCCTCCCTCGTTCTCTATCCCTGGCACCTGGCAGTCCTGGCTCTCTGCAGCCACGCAAAGAGTGCAAGGGCAGTGTCCGAGATGGCGTCAGTGAGACAAAATGGCATTCACTTCAGCTTCCTTGAAATGCTATTGCAGTTGTGCTGGTGATGTACAAAATGTAAGTTGATCAATGGGAGTCCAAAGCCTCCTTGGGTTTGCAAGTGGTTTTCATTTTGCTTAGCTGGAAATCGTTGAGGTTCGTGTCTGTTTCAGCAATCTACATTTACATACTCCTGCACTGTAGCTAAACCGATTTCCAGTCACTATTTGTAGATTCCTAACAGAGTGTTAGTTAGGGACTGAAATGGCGTATGAAAATGCAACTACTGTACCTCTTGTAATGTCTGTATTTTGCTTACATAATCTAGATATGCAGTAACTTCTGCCAAAAATGCTGTTATTTAACATCTTTGGAAGGACTGTGCTGGTTAGTTGGGAAAACAATCCCATTTTGCTCTAAAAACAGGAAGCTGAACGATGCTGAGGAGAAGTGGGAGAAGAGGAGCTGAGGGCAAATTCTTTTTCTCAGTTCTCTCAGTCTGTTACTTTTGGTGGATCTGTACCCATTCTGTCTGTGAACGCCCAAGGAGAGATTGTGATTGTTTTGCTTTCATTTAGTGGCAGTAAAAAAATGCACACAGCATACAAAACGAATTTATTTTATTGCCCCAGTTGGCAGACAAGGTAAAATTTTCTTCTGCCAATAAGTAAATGTTGACTTTTTCCATTATCCCAGCTGTGAGAATCATATCACAGTATATGTTGTTGTTGAATGGAAGTCATCCATATGGTGATACAAACAAGCAGAAAAATCCCACCCCAAAACAATTACTGCATTACAATACAGCGTGTTTAAATCTTCTAGTTTTCCAGGCAGAGAGTTTCAAGGATTAAAGCCTTCTTTTCCCAGCAGCAAACCTAATGCCTTAGTCTCAACATCACTAGAATATCTTTCTCTTTGACTTCCTCCCCATCAACAAGGAGTACTAAGCTTGTATTAGGAAAAAAAAGTATTTGGGATCTTCAAACTAGTGATATTTACTAAAATTACATGGTTAGATTTTGTGTTTCTTTTAAATTTGGCCCTGAGTTTTACATCTGTAGGACTTAACAATAACTTATAGCTACATATAAAATGTAGGTGTGTAGCTATAAGGCAGACTTTATTTCAAATTTATTGAAGCTGAAATTTTTGTATAATTATACATCTTCAGAAATGAAATCTTGAAAACTAACTGGAATCACAAGGTTCTTGATAGATGGAAAAACTGTTAATCACAAAGAGGAGGTAGTGCACTCATGGTATATTTTATTTTAGTGAAAGAAAAGCAAAATATAAAAATATGTTACTGCCATCTTCACCTTTCATTTAAAGAATAGTGAATTAGAAATTGCAATTTCCTTTTGTAGCACTAGATGGTATATGGTAACTATAGGGAAGCTGAGCTCATAAAAAGATTTTTGATAGAGTATAGGTACTGCTGTCTCTCCTGATCCAGCTATTGCACTGAGCAGACTCCAGGCTTACAGAGGAAATGCCTGAAAGACTGTTCCTGACAACTAAAACTGCTGCTTGTTGTACCGAAACCCTGGTCCTTTTGCAAGCAGTGGCAAAACTTGCTGAGTGCTTCTGTGCTTATGTTTTCTGGGAAACTGCGCATAGCTACGCCTCTAACTCACTATTACATTTTTAAAAAGGGGAACTCTGTATTGAAATGTTTGAAAACACTCCCACTTTATTGGAAAGTTAGCAGAGTCTTCAAACTTTGTGCATCAGACCCTCTGAGCTACCTGCTTGTGAGTCCTCGATAGGTGTAAACACCCTTATGGAGACAGAACCAATGCAAGTTTAGGTTTGTAATTTTAGTTATGTCTATCTGAACTACCATATAGTTGTCATGCAAGCACTGACTTTTACACTAGAGGGCATGTTTTTATTTTTTCAAGTAATATTTTTGAATGCCTCAATGTCACAATCAAAACAGCATCTTCTATAACAATTATAAATATATTTTAAAATATGTAAAATAGGAAACAAGTAAGAAAATAATAAAACAATGAGCAAAGGACCTCCAAAAAAATCTCCATAAATATTTTTTCCCCAGAAATTATAAAAATATAAATGTGAATTTTAGCAAATGAGAAAAATTTTGTTGCTGAATCTATTAAAAGGCTGACATGACTCAAGAAAGCTTCCATACCTGAGCTCTTGGTAGGACCTAGTAACACTACAACTTTAGAACATAGAAGTCTTCTAACAGATAGGATACAAGCTAACAAGCGCTCCAGTATTTTGATTAAAAAGTGAGACAGTTTTGTCATAATTTTATAGAAGAACCAGGAGCATTTTGTGCTGTTCCATTTGGATAAACAGTTAAATGGGCCTATTTTCACATAGTTGCTGTAGTATTTCATGACACTGTTAGTTTGAAAATTTTCAATTCAAAATTAAAACTTCTCTGGATGACTGTCCTCTAGGCTTTGCTTGTGTGAAAAGGGTCTGATGATCAAAATTTATAGAGAAAATTCCACAATTAAATCTTATTTCTCTTGTTCCATATAGGGGCCAAAATTTTCTTTGTGCTTTTTAGGGAAAAAAAAGTGTCCAGTTTTGAGAGGCTACTTTGCTGTTTGGTGGTTTATGCTTTCTGCATTCCCTTGGTCTCTCATATGCTTAGACTCTGCGGCCCTCGGGGTGAGAGACCCATTATGGTGGACAGCATCATCTGAAGCTTCCATAACAGTTTCTCATGGTGTCACCAGTTTCCACAGTAGCAGGAAATTTTGTGGAGGAGGACTCAGAGTGCAGGGCTGTGTTCTGCACAGCCTAACCTACTGAGTCCTTGCTCCCCTTGGAGCAAACGCTTCTCCCCAGAGTTTGACAAGTTAGTGCTCTCGCATGCTGTGTCCTTTCTACCTCAGTAGGAGAGAAAGTGTGGAACGAAGCAGATCTCAGGAGGGAAGAGAGTGAGAAGCAGAAGCATATAGTGTGGTGTGTAATCCCCCACCACGGCACTAAGGCAACAAACAGGAAAAGAGATGCAGCACCATCCCACATTACAATCTACACAGCAGAATGGGAGCCCCCCAAAAACAGGTCTCAGTTTTGAGGCTCAGGGAACAGACCAATTTCTGTAATACTTAAGACCAGCAAGAGAAGATATTTTCTGAAGATGTATAGAGCTATGGCGCAGAAAAGTGAGAGTCAGTAGCTATGCCACCCAAAAGAGGCATTCATCTTGCCTACAAGTACCATGTAGTGTGGCAGCATCTCTTTTTTTTTCTTGACTGAGGAATAACAGCATGATGTAAATTAAAAAACTGGGGTAAATGTTCCTGTTTGAAGTCTAGTCTCCCTCTATACATTCCCAGTGTGATGCATATGATGACTGATGTTACAGAAAGTGCAAGATTAGGTCAGACTTATAATACACATTTCAGCTATGCAGTTGAAGTAGTTTTGTCATGGAATACTACTTAGAGTACATTTCATGGAGAAATGCTTCTTAATATTATTTGAATTTTTAAATGCCAATAATGTAGACTAAATGAACATCCATGAGAAGGTGTTTCTTTCTATGGCTTCCACAGTTTTTTCTCCATAAAGAAGGAAAAGAAGATGGAGTTGTTATGGTAAAATCTTAAAAGGAAATGGATTTTAATCAATGCTTAATTATTATAATTGCAGTTTTAATGACTGTCACATCTAAGAGCCACACAGAGTGAGACAGTTAACGCAAAGGTGATGTTGCAGATGGAAACAACTCTATCTACTTCCTTTTGCATCTGTCTTATAAAGTGTTTGCAGACAATATGACAGCATAGCACAGAAAAGTGCATTTCTTAATGGCATGAAGTTTGAGCTGACGGGATTTATTTAGGATCTTAGGCATGCATTAATCAGTAATGCTGTACTGCCTGTCATATCTTAGAGTTTAATTAACAAATTCAGTAAGGGGAAATATCATCCATAAGCACTGATAAAGGGATGTCCAGCATAGCTTGCAAAATAACTAAGACAATTTAATAATTCTGATTACCCACATAGCCCCCAGGCCAGTACTTACACACAACCTTAAATTTTGCAAGTAGTTTCATTAGATCCATCAGGACAGCCTGCCCAAGTGAATACCTGTGTGTGTTTAACTGCCTGCTGCCTGCAATCTGCTTGAGTTGGCCCAAGGGCACGTGTGAACTTTTATGCCTTCTCCTGAAGAAGGGCATAGAGGAGGGCTTGAAAACATGAGAGTGCAGTTAACCCCTGTGTAGATCTTCTTTATGGGCAAGAGAGGGACAAATCTGCATCCTGGTTGTTTGCTGCCAGACTGGTTTAGAAATGGCATGAGCAGGCTGCCCTGCTAATACCACTTACCGGGAAGAAGTGCTCCAGTAGAAAATAAATGACTTGAAACCTCTAGAGAGAAGGGGTGCTTTTTCTGCAACCTAGAGTGCAATGCCCTTTCATTCTGTATGTTTAATCCCTCAACTTCGGTCATTTCCTGCTCATTCTGTTAGCTCTAGTAGTCCTAATTGTCCTGATTGAGTGCATGTCAGTTCTGTGGCTTTCACAGGATGACAAAAATTAGCTGCAGCAATACTATATTCCCTCTCTGGGCTCAAAGGAAGAGAGCAGGCGAAGGAAAATGGAAGGCAGAAAAGCAAAGTTCACAAAAGGATTACAGTACCTCTTAGATCTCAAATATGCCAAATCAGTGGTCAGTTTAACTACCTGTGAGATGGACTATAATACTGATCTGTTTCACAGGGGCCTTGTGAAGATTCTTTAGTTACAATCCTTTGAAGATGGAAAATACAAAGTGGTAGTATTCCACTGACACCATAATGCTCTCCAGGTTCCTAAGTGTCATCAGGGGACTCTCTGAGGAAAGCAGTTGTTTTCAAACTCCAGTTACTTACCATTTATTGTGTATTTGATAATTATCACATTTATTATGTATGAATGAATTTATATCTGCTTGTATTTTCTTTACTGCATTTTTTATTTTATTTAGTTTGGTTGATAGGATCTCAAGATGAAATTACTTTCTTCAGTTTGGTGGTGCTACCCTGGGAATGACTCAGCCTTAGCCTTTGTGTGCACCAGTTCATAATTTCTGGTCTCACTGGAATTTAAGAGTGCTATTCTAGGGCTTCTTCTTGTGTGAATTAGGTTTCTTGGTACATCCGTAATGTTAGCTTGAAGTTTCTTTGTGGTTGAGGTCCATTTTATAGTCCTGAAAAACTTCTGATGTATTAATGCATCATTAATTTTCAAGAGTCTTTTAAAGGGCTGAGGTAAATAGAACAGGCATTTTGTTATTTTAGTTGAAGTCCTCACATGAGCTGCAAGTGTTCTAATTATGTAGAGCATTGAAAGCTAGGGAAAAAAGCAATGGAGTAAAGTGTTCTTGCTTCTTGATTTCCAGCAGCACCGATGAAAACCCATGAGGCTCTCATATTAGAAACAGATGAGGAGATTCAGTTCACCACCTTTCCTGGTTTTGAGTAAGATGTTACTTTGGACTCAGTTCTGGCCCTTTTTCTTGCTGGATAGCACTTTACTCTAGAAGTAGTTTCACTGATTTCAGTTAATTCATTCATATGTACAATAATCACTTCCTTCACTGTTGTCCTCTCTCCAAGGAATTTCTGTTAGGCTTCTTTAAATTCAGGTAAAGAAAATGGCTATACAATTACCATTAACCTTGAAAAAAGCTCTGAAGAATCTCACTTTGCATGTCTCCATTTTGTGTCACCATTGAGCACCACTGACTTTAGCCATGTATTGCCCAATGCCTCGGGGACACACTCACAGCCAGCAGAGCTCAATGCCATTCCATAGAGTTTAGCAGACTTTCACTTACTCACATCAGCAATGAATAATGCGTAGCCTTTGAACTACACAAGTATGTGAAAGGTAAGATGAGTAGGTTGTATTCACCAATAGTATAAATTCCTGAATTTATATGAGGGCTGAATTTTTGGCATCTATTTACCTGGGGGCTCAAAGCTGCCCCCATTACTCTTTTTGAGCAGGATGCTGGAACTATGTTATTCCATTGATCCCAGATTAAATTCATTGCTGTTGTAAGAGCATATAACTCCTTGAGTTCCAATGAAGTGACACTGGATTACACCAGCCACAGATTTATTTTTATGATTTCATCCATGACTCCAGCACAATTGGACAGCGAAACAAACCTGAAGCAGACTATAATGGCTTAAAGAGTGAGCAGTAAAGCTAGAAAAAGTGATCCGATATGAATGAATGAATGAATGAATCAATCAATCAATCAATCCACGAATGTACTTACTTCTGATTCCTATTACAGACTCTGCAAGTCTGTAGATTTCAAAGATTAAGCAGTACATTTTATAGGAGGCATAGTGAGGTTGGTTTGAGAGAAGATGATGAATGGACCTGGACTTCTATTTGCAATTCCATGGTGTGAAAAGGATCTATGGATTTTTAATGAATGTGTGCTGTTGTATACATCCTCACACATACAGTTGAGAATGCATCATGCTTTATGTTCTGTGGCAAATTTCTGTGATGCTCAGGCCCAGCAAAGTAAATATTCTATGTAGGTTCAGGTAAATTAGTGCTGGTGGTTTTGGTTCAGCTTGATGTGATATCAACTAATTGTGTTCATGGAGTAATTATTTGCACCATCTAGCTTACTACCTCTCATTAATCCCACCTCAGTTTCTAGTTTGCTGTAAAATGGCATCAGAAGGGATAAATTGCAGAACCTTGAAGGAGAGGCACAAAGTTTTGTGAGCTTTGCGGAGGATTATTTGGGGCTCAGAATATCTGGACAAGTGTGGTAGACAGTTAGGGATTGCTGGGTAAGTGCAGAAGGCATATTTCTGTTGAAAAGGTTAGCAGTTGCTAGTTACTCATTGTATAGTTCTGGTCTCTGGTATCATCGGGCTTTGTTCTTCAGTGAGGTACGTGGTATCTACCATCATTCCTCTTTGATTAGCTGAATCTTCTTTAGGAGCCCAGATTCTGTGGCATTGTTTTTTCATTAAGATTATCTCCAGCAATGAGATAGAAAGCTCTTGTAACTAAAATAAGGGTGTGAGAGAACCTGAAGCTTTACACAGAACAAGAATTTATAAAAGGAACATTCTTTGACTGGTCACTCAGCTAAGATGCAGTAGCAGTCAGGATCTCTCTGGGAAAAATGAAAGCCCATATTAGACAGGCACCTGAGATGATAGTAGACTTAGAAGGGTAAAGAAGGGAGGACTCATATTTTAAATTAATTTAAAATTGTTAACTTGGTTTAGAGCAGACAAATAGTCCAGTTATGACAGCTTAAGAACTGATGCTCTTGGCCGAGTGCTCATAACTGTCATTGTATAAACTTTTAAACCAGAAGAAATGGGTCAAAGCTAGGTTACACACTTCAGCTTTGTATGTAAGTGTCTATCTATGCCACCCATTTAAATTTATATAGGAAATATAGGTAGGATTCAGGTGCCTATGTACATGTGTCTTGGGCCTCTTGAGATGCTTAGGGTTTCTGAGACACTCACTTGCAGCTGGTACACGTGACACAGGGACTTTGGAATACCCATGTCTCTCTGCAGTGGTAACTGAACTCCAGGCAAGCTGTCCCTGGGCATCTTGGATGGCAATCCATGAGGTGTTCAGGCAGTTGCACTGAGCTTCTAAGCAGTACAGTCAGAAGAGTCGATGGATCAATTCAGTTTACCCTAAAGTGGTTCAGAGGGTGGGTGAGAACCATGCATCACTGCAGATATGACACAAGCCTTACAGGAGACACATGCCCTTTTTGAAGCTCTGTTTGGAAGTCATTATAGGCTTGATAGGGAATGTAAAATGGCTCTGGGCTCCTGCCTTTGGACAACTGCATTACCTTGCAGGCTCCACTGCTGTATTCATTGATTCTCTGTTGACAAAAACAGAATTTTAAACACCTAACTTGTGCAGACACTTCCATGGAAACAGTTAGGCATGTTCATCTCAGATTGAACCTTGTCCCTTACCCGAAACAAAGAGGTCAGGCAGAGACGCTGATTCAGCCAATGGGTTGTGTACTAGTAAGTCACTGCTCCTGCACCTGAAACTCCTCTGTCTTGCTGGGGATTATGCTTCTCTGTGCCCAAGCATGAGTGTGGTGGTAAAAGCCAGAGGTCTTAAGGGGAGCTGTGAGGAAAAGAGAGGCTGTTGCTAACAGGGCTGATAGCTGCTGCACTGGTCAAGGCTGCAAAGGCTTTTGTGCCCTGACAGCAGATGCTTAGGAATTGCATCCCACGAGCTTACACTTGTGTTCTTTTTAATATATAATGACACATACATAGAACTTCCCTCTGTGATGGCAGCAAAGAGACAATGTATACAAGGGACACCAAAGTTTTCATCTTTCCACTGCCCATCTGTGGAAATAATAAGGTGGAGTAACGCCATAAGAGAATAATTACCATAATATTCTTTAACAATGGGAGTCTTGCTGATAGCTGAGCATATTTAAATAAGGCTATGTCATTTCTCATGATGCGGTGAAAGACAGTATTGTTGACTGCCAGTATCCATAACCTTACAGGTAATTGCAGCTATGTATGATCCATGCTCTTGTTTAATTAAATGTTTGCCCAATAATTGAAGGCTTATTATAGTATAACTACAATTGTAGTATACTGTGTTATTTCTGAACAATGGAAAAGTAAAAGTTAAAGGGTATCCAGTGGAACAAACTACCTCCTGCATGCAAATAAATTGTCCAGTTGCTGTTATAAACAAGAAGCATTGTGTTCTGCCAGACTTGCAACAAAGAAATCATTATATGTCTGGCCTGTGTGTTGAAGAACAATAATCTCTATTTCCAAAATTAAAACCATAATTAACGTATTATTATGAGTCCACAACACAAGAATGAAGGAAATTATAGTGTTAGGGCCCTCTGAGTCTCAGATCTGCAATCAGCAACCCCTGAATCAGTGATTCAAATTTTTCCCACATGAAGATTGCTTCATGTCTGACTCCGTTGGTTATGGAGGCATCACTCCATGATCTGAGTCACTGAATTGCTTCTCTCATTACCCACCTGCAAAGCAGAACTTTGCCAGGAAAGGCAAAACTTCATTGGGATGTACCTCAGATACCTTGGGAGGTGACTTATGCTCTTAGTTACTGGAAACCAGAAAATGGTACAGGAACCCTCTGACTGGTAAACAGTGGTGACACATTTTCTTTTTTTCTTTATTTGAGCTAATAAAAATAGTCTGAAATCACTTCTCACACCCTTCTTCAAGGTTGCATTTCATTTTCCTTTGGGTATGGCTGAGAGTCTTGGTCTTGATCATTCAGTTTTAATAAAATCATGGAAAACAGAGTAAAAAAAGACAGAGGTGACATTTCAAGATTTCTACCACAAAGCAAATTCTCTAAATTACAACTGAGAATATACTGATGTGTGTGTATTTAAGTATTTGTTCACATCCTTGTTATTGTCTGTTGTTAAGGCCAAGATCTTCATAAATCTTATGGTTTGTATGTATTATTAATGCATAATTGAATTTAAAATGAAAACGTTGTTCAGATCATCTGGACACAGTGACAAATAGCAAAAGTTAGTAAAATGCCCCTGGGTAGCTTTTCAGTATCGCTTAAACTTCTGTAGAAAATGAGTGAGAGCACTGCAGCTAAGGAATTTGCTATATTATTTAAGCTGTCTGACAGCACAAAAACAACTTCAAATTTTGAAATACAAAACTGCTGTGAGTCAGAAAATACAGAGAATAATTTTAACATGACTCACTCACATCCTATCTTCAGGTTTAAGGCTGAAGCCAATTGCGCAGAGTCTGGAATACTGGGCATGGGCAGGGTCAAAACAAAAGCCTGATGACTATATTTTTTCTTTTTGTAATGGAAACTTGGAGGAAAAAACATGATCCAGAGCAGGAAATAAAGAAGTTTCAGGTAAAAAATGTTTTATTGACATATTATCATAACCAAATTTTTTGTTCCATCTATTATTCAAGTAGCTTCATTCTTCCTTGACACTTCTGGGTTTTTTGCCTCCTGTGGTGCTTCTGAAGGGTCTCCTTTAGCCACTGCCTTCCTTAAACTGCTTCTTCCTTGTGCCCAGATCAGTTCTCCAGCCACATGACTTTCTGCCCTGCACACCTGTGTTTTTCTGGTGAGCAGATGTTACATTGCTCAGGCACTGAGGCCAGTGTCAAAGAGATCTTGAAACAGGTTTTCTTTTAAATAAATGTTCCTTGCCTTCCTGGCCGCATGATCCTAGTTGCTTTAGCATGCATGCTCTAAGCTGGAACAGTCACACAGTAGGAACACTGCTCTGCCCTGATCTCTGCTCCAATCTCTGCTCCAAACTGGGACACTCAGCTGTGAGCCCAGCTGTCTACTAGTCCAGTGCAATGTCACTGTCCTAGATCTTGGTATTTGGAGTAGAGGTCTCTCCCTGTCCCTTTGCATGTGTTCCTTTGACTTCCAGGTCACAGCATATGCATGAAATAACTCCTCTGCTTGGGTGGACATCGGCACTGATGCACACAGCTGGGAGATTCAGTTCAAAATTCCCTTTTTAATACTGACTGCATTAGATAGCTCTTTGCTTTCTGAGGATCCCTGTAGAGACCTTGTTTTCAGGATACACTTGGAGTGGGAGGACTGTCTCGAGCTTGGGAAGTGCCATATATGACAGAAAAGAAAGGACTTGGATTTCTAATATAGCTCCAAGGCTTACAGAAAATCCAAGGCAAACACTAATTTTTATTGATTTAGGTCTAATGTGTATATGTATATCTTCAGATGACAGAATCAACAGTTCTCTAATCTCATCCATCCTCTTAAAGAGGGACTACTGGTGTGGCCCTGCTTTGCTATACCCCATTGGCTTCTATGCCCAGTGTCACTGCAGGAATTGCATACAGAAGGGGTGCCAAGGGGACTGGTGGAGCAGTGATGGGAGTGTGTTCCCTCTCTTGTATCTTACCTCCCACTCGCTCTGGCTGGAGCAACCTGCAGTGCCTTCTGCAGTCAAGTCCACACTGGAGAAGCTTTCCCTGAGCTAAACAGGGTTGCAGCAGGTGTGGCACGTGGCATGTACAGTTCAGCTGCTTTGGTTGTTTTGGTCCTCTAGAGACTGCTTGGGTAGGCTCATGTGTCATGTTAGCAGGGGCTCTGCTCTCCCAAGCAGTGTCCTTCAGGTGCGATGTAAAGCCACAATCCTGTCTGCTAACAGGTACCACTGATCCTGTGGTACATCTTCTGTATGGAAATAGTGGTGTCTTACAAAGTACTTAAGAAATTGTAAATTGGTTGCCTGCGCCCTTTCTCCCTCCCCCCAAAAACATGAAGATGAGTTAAAAATTTTAAGTTTAGAGGATAAAATAAGTCACTCAATGAGCACCAAAAATAAGGAATCCAGTTTTCCTTTGCATTTGTGTCTTTGGGCCCCAGCCCTTCTCCTTTTCCCCTGTGACTCTGCCGCTGTTGCATGTTCCCAGCACCCTTGCAAACAGGTCTAGAAGTCTGCACATGATGACTGGCAGCCCAGGATCTGTCTGTACAAACTTGGCTGCCTTGTACAAACTTCAATTTTTCGGAATTTTTTTTTTCCCTCAAATTAGGGTGAAACTGGAAAGGAAGGTGGAAGGTGGGACAGCTCCCTACCAGATGACCAGCATGATAACACAAGTTTTGTTCCTCTAAGAAAGATGATAAAGTTTATGTTTTGCAATTTTCTTCTGAATTTGGAGGCTCCAGTGTTTCTTTGACTCACTGGGAAACAAGGAGGGTAAATTTTGTTTGGAAAAGAATAAGAAAGGTGTTATTCTTGTCTAAATGAATGAATGTGGGAGCTACAAATGCGAGCACTGCATATCCTGAGAAAGGGTAAAATTGTAAACTGGCTACAGATGGCATGGAAGTGATATATTAATTTTAGTGCTGGGGTTTTTTGTTTAGTGTTTTTTGGTTTTGTGGATTTTGTTTGTTTGGTTTGGTTTTGGGTTTTTTTGCTACCTGCGCTCAGTGAGTTATACTGGTTATTATATCCAGAAAGGGTGAAATTTGTACAGATAAAGAATTCTTTATTTCTGTTTCTTTCCAGTGGTTCTTGTTTGTGGCCATATCCCTCTCATCCTTGGCAGTGTTGCTGTATGCCTATTATGTGCTTTATAGGTAGGTAGGTAGGTAGGTGTGGAAACATTCTTCTGAAGCTTATTTTTTCTGAGCTTTGATCATTCTCAGTTTTTGCCTGAACTATTCCTAGTTATACCACTTCTTTCTTGAACTGTGGTACCTTAATGGGACACTGTACTTCAGCTGAGAATTCTGGCAGTACTGAGTAGAACAGAGTAATTTTTTCATATATTTTACAGACTATATTTCTGCATATGTGTCCCAGTATGATGTTTGCTTTCTTTGTGATATCATGACACTGTTTACATTCAGCTGTGAATTACCAGTGCTACCTAAGGGTTCTTTTCTTCTTACCCTTTGAGTTTGTATGCTCCTGCCTTCATGTGGTGCTCTCCATTTTCCACTTTGATTTTCATCTTCCTGCTTTGCAGAAGCCCACAGGAACCTTCTCAGCCTTTGGCTGCAGCCTTCTGAGAGACTTGTTCTTGTGCTTAGCTGAGGAAAGACTGCATGAGCTTCAGATCAGCTTCAGAAGAGCTTGTGCAAGGGAACACGTGTTTGTGGCGACAGCTTTATATGGAATTAGAAGTCACTGTTATTGCTTGCACAAAAAATGATGTGGAAAGACACTTTGACTAGAGATCTGTGTCACTGTATTAAAAAATCAAGTTAAAAGCTGTTCAAGAAATACACAGTGGTGTCAATGCATCCTCTAAGTAATCCTCTTTCCATTGCCTGTTGTCTTATAGCAAGCATGGGATGTCCACTTTTCAAATTAATATTGAAATTCCTTATGATACTGTCAACTGTTTTTCAAAACGTGGCAATTATTGCTCTCCCTTGGGGGGAGATAGCTGAACGATGAGGAGGATGCTTCTGCCTTCTTGTGGTAATAAATAATACAATGCATGGTGCTGCTAGTGTGATTTTTTATGAAGTAACATTTCAGTAAAACTGCTGACAAAACACACTAAGTATGATTTATAAGCCTGAAATTATGACTGTCCAGCATTCCTGAGCAATGAATTATTTATTCTTGTAGTCAGAAGACTACTTTAATTACAGCCTAGGTACAATGCGTACATTGTGCTTTTTAACCACCCACTGATAGACACTAAAGTGCAGTGGACCTGCATTTCCTGATGTATGAAATTGCTCTTTGGATTCTGCAGGAACCATGAGAAAATTGCAAAGAATTCTTACTTATCCCTTAGCAAGTCTATCTCGGCCTAATAAAACTTGTAAGTCCTTCTAAAAGCTTCATTCTTAAGATCTTGTGTTTAGATGGCCCCCTAATGGTGCGCCAGAATCTCAGCTTAAGGTGCCCAGCTGACTTTCAAATACTTGCTTTTAATTATCATTCTTTTCTTTCCTCTGGGATTAATTTTGAAAATGTAAGTCTCAGGGTGCATGCGCTTAAGAAATTGTCTTGTGTTGGCATTTCTCCCGTGTGTAAAAAAGCAAAACAAACCAAAACAAGCATTTGATAGCTCAAGCAATTTTTCCACTGCTGTAAGAATACTTGGTTCTCTTTTTCTTTCCCTCTAAGCAGCAAGCACACTGTGTGTAGACTTCCGTCATGCATTCAGCACAGCAAATGTAAGATTGTAGGAAACAGACTGTGAAAAGAAATCACAGATGTGAGATGCTAATTACATTGTTTGATGTGCTACTGGAGCTCAGATAATGCCAGCAAGGTAAAAGGACTCATAAAGAGTAGAATATGCACTCGTGCTTAGGATGGTCCGGAAAGCTATCACCAAAAGCTACTCTGAAGAGTATTCCTTGGGATGGAAAATAGCAAGTGGCTCAATCCTCACTATTCATTTACTGTAATGTGAACAACTTAATTAACATTCAGGAAGACTGTTCATTTATTACAAATCGCATTAGGAAGTGAGCTGAGTATCTGTAGTGAGGAGAATAATCCAGAAACAACACGATATATTGTGTAGAAATGGGCCAAACCTGTAGCCCATGGGGTCAGTCTCTGCTCCTGCGATTCAATGCAAGGATGACTACAAGAGACTAAAATTTGTGAATGGTCTCCCACAGGCTTTCAAGGTGTTTTAAACTGTACTTGTGGCTCACCTAATATCCTCCTTCTTTTAGAGGGGTTTGATCCAAAATGCAGTCTCCACCAGACCTTCCATCTCTCACCCCAGTGCACATGCACGTGCACATCTAAATTATGGAATCTTGTTCTTAGCAGAACTGGGTTGGTTATCCTATATATGGCATATCTATGGAACAGAAGGCAGGGGCTAGTGGGTAGAAATGTGTTTTAGAAAGACGTAACTAGAATCTGGAAAAAAACAGAAGCTTATCACTCTCTAAAAAGTCAAAATCACTCTTCAATGGAAGGGACACACTAGAAGAGCAGTAATATCTCAGATATTATTAGTGAATAGTGTGACAGCAGGACATAAGCATCTGACACGGGAGACATCATCACCAAACATGACAGAATTGTGCATTTTGGCTACTGTTCAAGAAATTTCTTGGTTTAAAAGCAGAGTAATATCTCCTTGCTCACTCTTTGGTCTCTGGCTTGCCAAATCAGATGCTTTTTTATCAGATAGATTGACAGTGGGAGGAAACAGGTGGTAAAAGGATGGGTTTATTTCTTATTTTGGACATTACTTTTCCAATACCTAGCAGGGGTACACTGATACCTGTCAGTGTCATGTGGACATAATTTACCCATTTTTAGTCCCCTTCTGCTGTCTGAAACTGTAAATCCTGTTTCCAGAGAACAGAATTATTAGAGTAGCTATATGGCAGATTGTGTTGTCATTTACTCACTGGAGCCTTCTTTTATGAATCAAGCATCATGGTGAAAAATAACTTGCTTTACCATTGTGCTGGTTTAAAAGAAATGAACCCAACTCGAGAGATTACAAGTCAGTGTTACAATTTACTAAAAAAGATTACAATAAATGCAATGATACAGAGAAAACCAGTTTTAACCCCCAAAGACAGATGTATAACCCAGCACCATGGGACAAGAACAGAACAGTGGTCGTTAGCCCCTGTGCGAGCACCACGTGGCGCCCCTGGGTGCAAAATAAAATGAAAGGAAAACCTCTTGGTCCGGGTGATGGTGGCAGTTCTGTTGAAATAATGATCACAGTCTTGTCAAGAGTGGCAGTCGCAGTCCTGTTGAAGTTCTTGTCCTCTGGATCTGAGGAGTGGTACCAGAAGGCCCAAAGCCCCAGGATTAGATGTGCTCAGGTTCAGGTGGGAATGTCCAGTACATCCCCCAGGGCAGGGAGTTTCACAGTGGGTGATTTAACTCTGCGAGTCGTGGGATATTTTTGGAGTCTTTGATGGTCTAGGGCTGCAGCTGCCTATTATCCCAGTCCAGTATGGCCCATTAGCAGAGATGTCCCCTCAGGCTGGTTGAGAAGGTGCTAATGCCTCCCTGGAGGGGAGTTATCACAGCTGAGTCATTGGTGTTGAAGACAAAGAAACACTCCTCGCAGAGTTCTTTAATACCCAGCTTGTAGCCTGAGTGTCAGGTGTGCCCTGGGGAGCTGCTGCAAAGAATCCATTTATTAACAGTCCATCAGAAATTACATAGAGGTGTAGAATACACAGTTTTGCTTCTTCACACATAGTGATAAACTGGTCCCAGCCCCTGTAACTAGGACAACCATTTTAAATTGTGCTTTTGCTGTAAGATGTTTTTCAGCTTCTACCATCATTCAATGTTGACAAAAGATTAAAACAATATGTCATTTCTTATAAAGAAGGAACATAGCTCTGAGCAGATTAGGGTAATTTCTCTAAGAAATATTATCCACATTTTCCTTTTTCATAGCAGCTTGTTTTATGGACTGATATATATTTAAACAGTACATTGATGATATAGTGAGGATCAAACCATCTGTAAACCCATATATTTTGAGCTATTGCATAAAGCAGAAAGGGGAACTGCCCTCCTGTTTTTCAGTCACAGAAAAACCCTTAAAATCATGAAAGCAGTTCCTTAATCTCATGCTCTGGGAAAACACCTGTTTCACTAGTGCAAGGTATTGGTTGCTGTACTGGGTCCCCTGTATAATGTCTGTATGAACATCTGTAGGACTTTAATATCCTGTTTAGCCATTGGTGTACTGGAGTAGACTATAAATGAGTAGAGATTATTTCATGCATAGATTAAATAATAGTGACAGCATGTTTTTCAGCTTTCGCTTATCTGCAGCCAGCCGGCCCTCAGTTCCCTTCTCTGCATTAATTTGTCTCGTTTCTGGCTTCCCTCTATAGGCATACGGAGAGCTAAATTAACTGAAACCCACTGGTTTAATTCTAGGATCATTTATCTTAGTGCGTTATTCCCTTTATTACAAGAAAATGTGGTTGCTGTTGCTAGTTTAATTTTGTTTACATCACTCTTTTAAAGGTGGCAGACCAGCTGACAACTCCTTCCCCTCCTGCCCTTTCTATATTGCTTCCTATTCTTATGGTACCTGCCTCCACAGTAGTGACTACAGAAAAAGTCATACTGCCAATTTTATCAGAGAGAGACTGCTTACCCTACCCTCCTCTCCCCAGGCAAGCATGGTTACAAGCAAGTCTGGTAGCAAGACAAGTTTGCTTTACTTCATAGCCTTCATAAGCAGAAACAACTGAAGTAAGATAAGCAGGGAAGAAGTGTGAAGGGAAGGAAGAAGATTCAGAAAGAAAGAGACTCAGAAATCAAATATACACAGTTTGCAACTCAGGCAACAGTGAGAATACCCAAGGTGGATCAGAAGTAGGAGAAGAACAGTGGTAGTGCAGAAGAAAGAGGACACTTAGGTGGGCAGTGGAGAGGACAAGAGGAAGAAGCAAGGAGAGAGGTGAATGTGAGACCACTGTTTTTCCTGTGTGACCACAATGACCAGAGCTTCAAAAGTTTGGCTGCAGACAGCAAATTCAGAAAGTATGTGTACCTAACTGAAGAAAAGTCAGTCATAAAGGACAATGGTTAATGACCTAAACCCCAATCCACTTACAACGTCTGTGTGAGTAGTTCAATAATTGTCAGAGTAATTTAGGTGTATGCATAATGTAAGTCCAGGTGTGTGCGTGCATTGGGAAAGTGGAGAGTACTATACCTGTTACAACCTTTCCATAAACAGCCCAGATTGGATGATGTAAGGTTGAACTGGAAACAGAACTACAGAGCTGAAATACATCATAAGACTACTCCTTGGAAATATTTAGTAAATTCTAAAAAGCATCACCAGATGGTCAATTTCAAACATCCTTAAATATCCATTTTCTTGCTGACGTATGCGTGATCATTCTCAGACAGCTTTATATCTAAAAGATATTTAACTGATGTTTCTCAGGCAAGATTCACTTTCAACCAGCCTTCTGCATGAGTGCAGAGGGTTGATTTTTAGGAAATTGAATGACTGTCTTTTGTTTGAGGGATTGATATGGACATTGTCAGTACTCTGAAATACTCTATAGACCACTATCAACAAACATTTCATCTGCCGTGAAAGCCCAGAAATTTCTGTGTCAAGCCAATCAACGGGTACTCTTGTTTCTCAAATACAATTAGCATTTCAGATCTGAAAGGGCAGACTTAAACCCACTAGGAATATCAGAGCTGATTTAGGAGAGGAGGATGTAAGGGACAGATGGATTATTATAATGGTGAACAAACATGCTGACTTCTCTCTAAATTATGCTAATTTATTGCAAAATACTAGGAAGAAATCTAACTTCCCCATTAAAAAGAGTCTGTATGGGAGAATTATTTGAGGATGTGTAACTGCAGAGTGTGCTTGCTGTGTAAAAGTACAAGGTCTTTGCTGTGTAAGCTTTGTGCTAAGTAACAGCAATGAATTAACAGATCTGAGCCTGAAAATGTGACCAAGCCCTTGCTATTGGACTTAGGAAAGACTGAAGCTGCAGCTGATGCTTGCAGAATGTCACTGTGAAGAGTGGCTCCCATGATCAGCTGTTATGTCATCCTGTGCAGATGTTTTTGTTTGAATTTGTGCAAGTTCATGTGCAGTGCTGTCTCTACAAATAACAGTGCATAGCAGTTAAGTACAAGTGTCATGGTAAATTCATGCTGCATCAGAAAGTTAAGCCTTCAATAAGTTTCATAGCCTAAAACCACAGAAGCAAAAAATAAATGATAGTGACTCATGAGGGCTATAGAGGAATTCTTCTGAATTAATAACAATATTCATGTGCTGCTTTCCTGTCAGCACATCAACCGCAAGTATCCAGAGGCTGTTGGTAGAGTATACAAGACAAGATCTTCATTGTGGGGGATGACTGGTGATGATGAGTGTCCCATTCTACTGATGGGTCCTTCCGCTGCCACTTTGCTACAGGGTACAGCAAAACCTCTCATTTATTTAGTGCATTGGTCAGCCTGACAACTCAGCTGTGGTGGCTCAGAATAGAGCTGCTGGGACAAATTCAGTGAAGGGTTCAGCAGTTCAGCACTTAAACTGTTTATGATTCCTTAACACTGGATTCCCTTTCTCAGAGCTTCAGTAACATGGAGCCAGGGGATAGAACAAGCTACAGTTTAGTCAGACAGGTCTGAAGCCTGGGACATAACAGTCGGTGTTTGCATTTTTTCTGTCTCTTTGCTACTGATTACAATTCCTCAAGCAGCTTAACTGTCAGAAATAGCACCTGATTTGTTTTTATCTACTGGCCTTAACTGATAGTTACTATTTAATTTCAGACATGTTCTTTAGTAATTAACATGCTATGAATTTGGCTGATAATTAATGTCCATTCAATTTAGCTCCCATTGGAAGAAAAGTTGTTCCTAATTCTCTGAGAATTGCTTAAAATGTAAGGTTTTGAGGTATTTTGTAGCTGGGAAGCAATTGTCAGGAAGTTTCACACAGATGTAGTCGCAGCTACTTGTACTACTCAGGTCTTCTCCAGTAAGGTCCTATGAGTCCCCACTAACTCTTACTGTAAGATGTAAGATCATTGACTCCTGATTTTGCTTATTTACTGGGTGGCAAAAGGTGTCATTGCAATTCATTTGGCCTGAAAGGTCTATATTCTTCTTCAGTTTCTTGGGAGTACAAATGGAGTCTACATTCAGTGCCAGAACTCGAGAAAAATTTAGTTGCTCAAATGGTTGGGCATGTACTTTTTAGTGCTCCACCATGGCTCCAGGCAGTATTATCAAACGTTATCCTGTGTGGGAGGGAACAACATGACAGCAACTTCCTTGTTCATTTCCAGGAAAAGTTGTAACATGGTTTTTCAGGTGCTATTGCTATGTATTATTACTGCTATGGGCCAAATTCTGTTTACATCACTATGCCTTGCTGAAAGGCAATAGAATTCCAAGTCCTGCTCTCGGCAAGACAGACCATCTGTCTTGTCGCTGCCACTTGTGTAAGTGGGGAGTTTGTAAAAAAGGTTTATGTGACAGTGTGTAACAAAGCTCACATTTGAATCCTAAATTATTTTCTTTCTTGTCTCCATCTTTTTTTCCCCTTCAATCTGTAGCTCTTGAACTACTTGATACTGCTTTTCCAATCTTGTGTCCATCTTTGCCAGAAAAATTACATTCCTTTGACTCCTCCGAGTGTCGTAGTAGAGAGTAACTGAAATCAGGGATGTTCTGAGTATAACATCTTGTTTAGCTTTCTCCTTTTTTAAAATCCTCTCTGAACACTCATATTCATTTTTATAGTTTTTGCTTGTGATTCTATCAAAAACCATTCTTTCATCCAAAAACCCTTTGGCATTTTGCTCCTATATTTAATTAAGGTAGGGAAGAGACATGATCCTACTTGTTAGTTTTAAGAGTTGCAGACAAAACTTCCCTGGGTTCAGCTATTCATGTAGTCCCACTGCTGGTCTAGTTTGCTGAATTCAAGTAGGGATGCTTCATCTGGCAAAAAACATGTCCTTAGAGGAAGTAAATTGAACAATAAATTCCTCCCAAGCAGCTGAACATCCCTGTCTGCCCACCAGCACCACAGACTGCAGCTGCAGGTGAGGGTTTGAAGCACCGGGTTCCACTTTCTGTTGTGATGCTAACACCCCTCAGCCCAGAACTGCTGCTTGCACCTTATCTTTTGTTGCCAGCTTCTGAACCTGGCAGCAGCATGATTTCTCCTTTCCTCTCTCTACCTCCCTTCAGCATCACCCAGAGCCTCAGTGCTGAGCACGGGTCCTGCCCCCTCCACTTCTCTGAGACCAGCTTCTTCCTCAGATGCTGCTGCCAAGAAGGTAGAAGTTGTTGGTGGAGCAAGGTGACTACTGCTACTAGGATCAGTAGTGGGAGACTGAGACCAGCTCAGTCTGGAGGAGAGTGTAGACAAGTTATGTGATGGAGCTGGGAGATCACAAATAGCCACCTCTGCTCCAGTTTCCCACTACTAGGTGGCCCTCAGCACACCATGCTTTTCTGTCTCACTCATTCACACTCCATTGTATGAGAGTATAGTTACATGCATTTGATGCTCATCTCTGTAAAATTCAGCCTTTGGATCTTCTCAACAGCAAAAGTATAATATATGCATATAATCAGGGACTGGTTACAGAAAGTTTTGATTCATTCTCATGAATATTGGAGGTAACCTGTGGGAGTCAAACACCCACTGCTGTTAGACAACTGCATCTGCCCATGTATCATTAAGAGACAAAGCTTTAACAAAGCAAAATGTAGGAAACTATCCTACATTGTTGTCTGGATGATTAGAATATTCCTCGAAAAGTCACTGAAGCCTGTCACTCAGGCTTCCTCAGTCTGAGAGACAGACTTCAGTGTTGGGCAGTGTCTTTTTTAAGGTCCAACTCAGTGTGAGAAACAGAAATAGCGATCAGGGACAAGAAGTGGCTGGGAAGGCTTGCCTGCCACTTGTTCTAGTCCACACACCACAGTGGGCAGGCTGTTACCCCTATGACAGCTGTCCTTGGTCAAAATGCATAACTCGAACACATTCTGTGAGGTATGTAGGTTCCTCAACATATTTCTGTAAAAGGTAAATCTGTTTCTGAACAGCGAGTCAGTATAATAGCATAGCCTGTGCGTCACTCGTGGGCCACTCTAGCCATGAATATACCCAGAATGGTACCACAGGGTTTGGTTTGTCCTCTGAGAAGTGCAGATTTTCACCTCTGCTGTGTAAGAGAGAAGAACTAGAATAAGAATTTTGGTAATATTGGACAGAAGTTCATAATTTCTATACTTCTTTAGATTTATTATCATGGATACTCTTTTGCTAGATACACGTTGTGGATGTAAGTTGTGTCCTCTTCTCTCTGTGAAGCTATGAAATGATTCCCTCCCCCAGTAGAAAAAGTGACACCATCACTGTGAAAAACATACTTACATGATCTACTTTTCTGGTTTTTATTAACTCAACGTTGTCTCCTACAAATACGATTTGTCATTCACCAGAAGATTTGAAATGTAGACTTAAGTTACACATAGGTATAAAAAGCATAAAACAGCACACACGGTACCACTGTTTAGACCAGAAAACATTGTGTTGTCCCACAGATAAGAGCACTATTCAAGCTCAGCTCAGTTGCCTTCTGCCTCAGGGATTCAGTCTTCAAAGCTGCAGATGTTTCTGCTTCTTTTCCCTCAGCTGGTGAAGCCCTGCTGCCTTTCCCCTGATATTTCTCACCCATGTCTGAAGCACGGACCGGGGAACCATGGGGCAATCCCATCCTGCTCCACTAGAGCTTATAAAACCTTGGGCTCCTACTGGCTCTTCAGAAACATTTTCCTCCTTCTCTTAGTATTTATGTACAATATATGAAGGGATACGATTTTTGTCTTTGATTTAGACATATCTCTTGCCTCATACTTAAACAATAACTTGAAAAATATTTTACAAAGAAAAAGAACATTGTTCATCTGAATGTAATTATTATATTGCTATATTTTATACCCTATTATTAATATATACAAAATTTCTTAATTGCCTTTTACAGGTGCACGGAAGCATATAATATAACAGTTTTAAAGTATCCCATCTTTAGATTTTTTTTCCTTGGCTCATGTCATCTTTAATAAACTATGGTTGCTTGGAGAATATAGGAAGTATTTGGAATGTTGTTTAAAGTTTAATAATAACTGGTAGCATTGTCCATTTGCGGCCTGAATGGTTGGAACACCTGTCAGGGCGATCTGGTAGAGATAGCAGCATCATAAGACTTAAACAATCATGGAGGGCTGTTAATGTGCAGTGTCAACAGGTGCCAGGTCCTGTTCTTTGTTTGAGGCTTTTCTTTTCTTCGGCTGGGTTTTGTTGTTGTTTTCCCTCTGTTCTCGGTTTTGTCTTCGGGCTGCTCGACCTTTGCTTTCCTGTCTTGTCTCCTTGCTTTCATCTTTGTTGGACTTTTTTCTTTTCTCCTCCCTATTTTTTTTCCCTGAAAAAAATGATGGCACATTAGAAGATTTGCTCAGGCTGTTGCAATTTCTTGAGTCTCTCTCAAGGGGAAATAACCTGTGAAACTGGATCTGGACTATGGCAAAGCTCCTGTTAGTAGCTGGACACCAGTATTAGTGTTAGTATTTGAAAATGCCCAACTCTTCATCAACCACTAAATTTGGCCATTGGACTAGTACCTCCCATCAGTCTGATTCTGAGCAAAGAGCTGAGACCTCCCTGGGTGCTTTAGAGATGGTATAAGTATCCTACATATGCCTGTCTCACAGGCAGGGGCATAGCTCCAAAAAAAGGTCACTGGCTAGTTTGTGGACATCAATAGCTGCAGCCAGATAGCATGGAAGTTAGCAATTTTGTGACTCCTCTTCACTGTCAAAACTCAGCATCTGTGCCTCTCCCCTCCCTTAACCTCCAGCACACCCACATCCCAGGGGATTTTTGTTATTGCAACATAAAGCCCATGACAAAGTGTCACCTCCAGCACAGGTACGTGATTGTCTTCAGACTTAAATGTGGTGTTCCAAGTCTCAAGTCAAGCTTTAGACCATTGTTACAAAATTAGATGTTCGAGTACTTTATTGCCTTAAATACTTACAAGTGTAAGATGTTGAGGATTTTGTTACTGCTACAGACGTCTGCAGTAAAGCATCCCATCCCCTTAGGGACATTAAAACTTTATATATTGGCTGTGGAGATGATATTACAGAGTGCATTTATGCTTACATATAAGGAAGAGATTCTTTATACTGAGTGTGGTGCAGCACTGGAACAGATTGCTTACAGAAGTTGTGGATACCTCAACACTGGAAATGTTCAAGGTTAGGCTTTGAGGAATCTGATCTAGTAAAAGATGTCCCTACCCACAGCAAGGAGTGGTTGGAACCAGATGATGTTCAAAGGTCCCGTCCAAGCCAAAGATTTCTCTGATACTATGATTCTATTCCTTCTATTTTCTTTACAAATCAATGCAGGAATGACATTGGATTGAACTTGTATGAACACACAAGCCTAAAAGAGATTAGATTTTTTTTTTTTTTATAATGTGTGGAACTGGTTTATCTACTGAGCTATGCAACTGAAATTCACCTGTGGTTGGATGGATCCCAATAATATCTTCAAAGGCAAGCTCACTTGAGACTTTCATGACAGAATATCATACTGACCCGTATGACTCCTTACATGGAGAAATTTCTAGACAAGTATTGAAAAGCATCTGGCTAAACTCTCTTTTATGATATCCTGATAATGATACTACTGAAAATAATCTATCCCTCTCTGTTACAGAAAAAAATACTTTTTGCTTTTAAATATCAACAGGCATAATCCAGCCTTTCCTACACCCATGTTGGGCCAGCCACTCAAATCTGGCAATAGTTCTTGCTGTTGAGGGTGCTGAATGCAGGGAATTGTGCCCATTCCAGCCTCAAAACCAAAGCTTTTTTGGTTTGATATTTTCATGCCTCTCTGGGCTCTATGGGAATATGTCACGCTGGGGGAGTAGGTGCAGGGGAAGTGGCTTTGTTCTAAGAACAGATAACCAACCAAGGAGGTACTGGTCAGATAAAGGGAGAGAGATTCAGAGGAGGTGAAGAGAAGGCAGAAGGCAAAGAGCAAGACTAAGATGTGAGAATACGATGTATCCTCTTCTTGTTGTGTAGGTCTATGAGATTATTTTACAGCTTGTCCATTCTTTACCACCACTGGGATCAGAGAGCAAGGGAAGGTTTAGATACACACGTTAAGTCAAATAGGGACAAATATCTGTTTTTATTGTCTGTTGTTTCTGAAACATGCAGTAAGGCTTTAAATGTAAAATGCCACCTTAAATTTTAGGGAACCAGTCAGAGATTAACTGAATATACACCCACATACCTGCAGAATCCCTCTCTTAGTTTGTCAGTGCCATATAAGATACATAGAGGTGATCAGGGGAGACCTGCAGAATGGACATGGGAGGCTCAGCGAGAACTACCACCCACTGGGAGAACTGGAATTGCTCCATGCAGAAGTGAGCTTACATCTTACTCAGCTATAATAACGTCTCTTACTAATGGATAAATGACAGTATGGGATTTCATTCCAGTGGTTTGTAAATACAGTTGGCCCAAGATAAAATGTTATTTGAATGGAAACTGTCCAGGCATCCAGTGTTTGACATTGCTTTCTTGGTGATTAGCTAAAGTCATTCAGCTGTGACTTCCCAGCCACAATTCTTTAAGTATGTTAGAATGATGCGTAACGGTTTCCCTTTCAGTCATGGGCCAGGAGTATGTATTTATATGTATGTATGTGAATATACTAAGAATCAGATATCTCTGTCTAGCTAGAGACTTATCTAGGCATGGCTTCACTGTTTGTGTTTTAATCACTGGTGTCTTTAAAAAGGACAAGGAAAACTGATTTCTGGAAAACACTTAAAACTGAGTCTTAATTCTCTTCTACTCTGAGAATAGCTAGTTTGGACTCCTCTGTGCAAGTTTGTACATGGTTTAATGCTGCCACCTCCATGCTGTTGCCATTTCTGAAAAGATCTACCCTCAAGACCTGTGCTGTACTGGTAGTGCAGTAAAGCATAGAAGGTGCATCTTTGCTGGTTCTTTAGTTCTTTTCACTATTATTTTTAAAAATGAGAATTTTTATATGACAGTATAATGTTATTTCCAATCAGTCCTTCTTTCAGTTTAGACCCAAGGGAAGATTCTATCAGCAGTTATCTGCTAGAACTGGGGTGTAGCTGGAGCCACATTCTTGTGTACATCTTCCTCCCTGTTCGTATCCCTGCTCTCTTCTTCCTAGAGACTTGCTCCTGAATATTTTTTAATTCTTCATACTAATTGCTGACACCCACTTCATAGCAGCAAATTGAGCTGGACACCAGAAGCTGTGGAAATTCATTGGCTATCTGTGAAATGAAAAGTGCAAAAATTACATGTGCCATTATGTTAGAAACTCATATCTGAATAAGAGATGGCCTTTCAGTACTTAAAGAGAGCTTATTAAAAAAAAGATGAAGAATAACTCTTTACATGGGCAGATAAATGACAGGACAAGGGAGAGTGGTTTGAAACTAAAAGAGATGAGATTTAGACTAGATGTTAGGAGGAAATACTTTTTTGTGAAGGTGGCGAGACACTGAAACAAGTTGCCCAGAGAAACTGTGAACACCCCACCCCTGAAACTGTTTAAGACCAGGTTGGATGGGGCTTTGAGCACCCTGCCCTAGTGGAAGGTGATCCTGGCAGCAAGGTTGGAGCTAGGTGACCTTTAAGCCTCTTCCAACCCAAGTCATTCAATGATTCCGTGAACTACTTTGCCTTTGAAGAAGAAGACAAAGAAAGGCCAGCATGGGTTTAAACATGCAACGTATTATACATATATATATATATATATATGCATAACTCTCTATGCCTGCGTACGTAGCGGTGCCTTTTCTCTCTGCCGCGCCGCCGTTAGGGATGCTCCCGCTGGGAGCGGTGCCGGAGCCGCCCGCGCGGGGGCGCCGCGGGACCGCGCCAGGAGCGGCCGGGGCGCAGCCGGAGGTGCCGCACGCCCGCAGCCTTCCTCGTCCTTGCCCTCGCGTCACGCTCCCGGGAGATAGGGAGCAGCGTTTCCCGCCCCCGAGCCCTTCCTCCGCGCTTGCTCTGCCGCTGCACCGTCCGTCTTTGCGTTACGCTGCCTGCCGGAGAACTTTTCTTAGTCGGCCAGGAAGAGGATGTTAAAAAAAGAGGCGGCGTGTTGTGCCGCAGCATGGGAATATCAAACTTTCCTGGTGGGTTACAGAATTCTTACAGTGTTACGCTAACTCTACTAATATCTATTTCTTCTTATGGATGGATTCAATAAACCCTTTCAAAACAAATAGATAAATAATAAAAAATTAGGATAAATCTTTTTGGACAGGAGATAATGAAACATTTTCCAAGAGAATGTTATGCTCATGAAGATGTGAATTCATGAGATTCTAATACTTCTCTGATACTATACACTACAACTATTGTATAACAAATATAAAATACTTCCAATATGTATTACAACAAAGTAATTTTTTGGCATTAAAACAGCTTTTATTCCAGAACTGAAACTTTGTACTGGAAGAATTTGTCTGCAGGGACTGTCCAAAGAGTCTTCTGGTACATAGGAAATACTTTGCTGCTTCTAATAATAGCAAGTTTGTATATTGAAGAAAATGCAGAGACTTGCTATAACTTTGAGAAATGCAGTAGTTCAAATTAAATGCAGACATGAAATTAATTCAGATGACACTATAATTACATGTCAAATCAGATTCAAGGTGCTGAATTCTTGTTAATCTAATTTATAGTCCCTGCTCAAAGAAATTCCTGCATCTGTATTTATGCAATCCATGTCTGAATACATCAATAAGTATGCAAACTAGGGTATTTCAGAGAAACCTTTGCATTATATCATCAGATGTGGTGTTTCCACTAGATCTATAGCTGTGTTTTATGGATTACAGGGAGAAGGTGTTGGTCATGACTTGAGAGACCTTGGTACTCAAGATCACTATGTGACAGAGAGTTACTTAGAAAATCATGACTGGCATGGATTAACTACCACAGACGAGAAGATTTCATCTACTTTAGGCATTGTCACTTAGTCCTACCTATTATATTCAACTGTAATTATTACAGGGAACTCAGCGCAGCATATTTGTTCACTTCTCCTTTCTGTGGGCACTGAAACCCCAAACCACCATAGGAAGACATAAAATCTAATTGTGCAAACTGCTTCCCTTTGATGGGGGGTGTGTTACATGGTAGGCCTCATGGAAAACCCAGAGGGATGAGAATCTGGCATCAGACATTTGGGATGATTGCATTTCTTTCATCCCTACCATGAAGAAATTTGGCGTGGGAGAGCAGAAGGGGCGAGAGATGTAATGGAACTGTGCCTGTTGGGATTGCAGGCACTGGTGTAATAGTCCCCACTCTGGAAGGGTACTGGTGCTTCTACTGTGCCTGTCACCACGGGCCACAAAAGCCTCCCCACTACACTGTAATAAGCTGAAGAGCTATAACAAAAGACCATGAGCCACGGCTGTAATGGGCCACAGTGTTCTTTCACACCCTTCACAGCCTTGTCTCACCTCTTGGTGCTTTCCTGGCTGCAGGAGCATTGTCAGCATCAGTGTTCCAGTACCAGTGCCCCAATCCCTCTGTACCCCAAAGGGTACAAGGACAAAGCTTGAGGGTTAAGTGCCACCATGCTGTGTCACTCTCCTTCCCACCTGTCCATACCCTTCTCAGAGGCATTTTTAGTCCTCTTAGACTAAAAGTCTGTCACAATTTCATCATGACATGACCTGGACAACAACAGCATGGCATGTGCTGAGCAATGATTCCAGGAAGATGAGCACGCCTCAGGCTCTAACCTCACTATAGCTCTGTCTACAATACAGTCATGCCATATTATGCAAATGCGTGGATCATTCTCACTTTCAAAAAAAGTGACACTTTTTTTTTCTGGAACACAGCCTGTAGCATGTACTCACACTGCTTGCTAGGATAACAAGCCTCCAAACGCCCATCTGCCCAGTGATGCAATGGACATTCTGCTTTCATTCCCAAGCCACAAGTGGCTGATTCGTTTGGTAAATCTTTTTGAAGTTTAAACAGCATAACTTTCTTAACACCAATCTTTTTGTTATTTTCCTAGCTACTGGGGTCCTATTTAATTATCACTAGATTTCCAGGTAACCAGAGTGGTGAGGATCAAAAACTTCAGAACAACCTAGGTGCATTTCTTGTTCTTTCTTTCTTTTGAAGAAGCAGCCCCAATTGCTGAAGAAAATATAGGTAAAAATTTTAACAGAGCTAAAGTCCAAAGGCATTCAAGGAGCAATTAACTTGGCCAAACCTGTGTTCTCCTGCTGTTGAGATGCATGTAGGCAGGCTATCCTCATGCTGAACAATGGCTTCCCATACCAGTCCAGATGGATACAGAACTTAAGGCATGTGTCATATCCATAGTTCTATGTGGCGATCCTAGAAAATTCAAGATACCTGGACAAGCTCAAGAAGAGGACCAATGGGAATCTCATGAAGTTTAACAAGATCAAGTGCAGGGTGCTGCACCTGGGTTGGGGCAACCCCTAGTGTCAAACAGACTGGGAGTGAAAGATGGAGAGAAGTCCTGCTGAGGACTTGGGGGTGCTGATGGATGAGAGGCTGAACATGAGCTGGCAATGTGCACTTGCAGCCCAGAAAGCCAGTTGTATCCTGGGCTGCATGAAAAGCAGTGTGGCCAACAGGTTGAGGGGGGCGATTCTGCCCCTCTACTTACGCCACTCTTGTAAGACCCCACCTGGAGCACTGTATCCAGCTCTGGAGTCCCAGGCACAGGAAGGACATTGACCTGTTGGAGTGAGTCCAGGGGAGGGCCATCAAGATGATTAGAGGGATGGAGCAGCTCTCCTGTGAGGAAAGACTGAGAGAATTCAGATTGTTCAGCCTGGAAAAGAGAAGGCTTTGGGGTAACATAATTATGGCCTTCTGGTACCTGAAGAGAGCCTACAATAATGATGGAAAGAGGCTTTTTACAAGGTCATGTAATGGCCTTGTTCTGTCACTAGGAGAGTGACAAGGGAGAATGGCTTTAAACTGAAAGACAGGAAGTTTAGATTAGATATTAGGAAGACATTCTGGAACAGGTTTCCCAGAGAAGCTGTGGATGCCCCATCCCTGGAAGTGTTCAAGACCATGTTGGATAGGGCTTTGAGCAACCTATCTAGTGATCTAGTGGAAGGTGTCCCTGCCAATGGCAGAGGGGTTGGAACTAGATGACCTTTAAGGTCTCTTCCAACCCAAACCATTCTGTGATTCTATGATTCTGTACCTCAAATGCTATCAAGATTTACGCTTGAGCAGCTGGATTAGGGGAGTTGGGAACTAACTTGTACTTTCATGTTCTACCTCCTTTTAAAAATGGAAATACTTCTCTAGATGCAGTCTTCAGATGTCTTTGTATGAGATTTATGATCCTTGAGGTTCACTTGCTTCTGAAAATAGGATCTGGACTATTAGACTGCATTCACTTGAAAAATATTCTTATTTACATTGTGTGTGCTAGCTTGTTCTTGAAAGAAGAGAACAGTGCTGAAACAGGCACATTAGTGGGAATGAGAATGTTGTTTCCAATTACAGAAATAGCTCAGGCCTGTGCCACACCAATTTGCATAAAATGGGCAGAGAGGAATGGGAAGAGGCTGAGCAGATTAGCTACGCCAAGACAGGAGATGTCAGGTTTTGCTGCTGTAGGAGATAAGTGTAAAGTTGTATCCTGTTAGGTGCATGGGAAGTCAGAAGAGATCTTTTCTTATGTGGGCTGCTTGGGAAATGACACTGCTATGCTCATGAGCGCATAAGCAAGGCTTATGAAAAGTCCCTGGCTTGTGATGGCATCTTTGCAAACGGGTTGGATCTGCCTTTCCTGTGCCGTAGAAAAGACATTGCCAGTGCCTGAAAATAGAAGAATATCTGCCGGTCAAAGAAGCAGCCAGAGGAGAAGGATTGCTATAATGAGTTCTGTTTGCTGTTTCCTTCTTACTTGTCTGTTGGGACTGAGGGAATTTGTTAGCAGCCTTGTTTTAATCAGGACTAATGTGCTAACAACAGCAATTTTGTAATTACATAATGGTTTTCATCTTATAAGAACCCACAGCTTATAAAGTTTGAACACAGCTTCCAAAGAGAGGAAAGTAATGGGTATTTAGCAGAGCAGAAAATCACTCCACGTTTCTTCGGACAGGAAGTGACATATGCCATGCTGGTATTTAGGAAACTGGCATTTTGTGCCTTGAGACTTTTAACAGTAACTTCTGAATGAGATTTGGTTTTGACAGTTCTCCTAAAAGTGGCAAAAAAGGTACATGAGTGTCCAAATCGACTTGATAGGCCTCTTTTAAGACTATTAGAATCAAGTGGAAATACAAAGGTTGGGAATAAGAATGATTGGTACCAAAAGCCCTCACCCTGTCATTAGAGCATCAGAATACTGGGAGGAATCTCTAAAAGCTTGTTTTCCTTTAAGGCACCAATAATTGAAGCCCTCCTGTTAACTTGGATTGAAGTCATAAATATAGTCCTTTTTAGAGACTTTGTTCAGCTGGTGCAGGCTTTTGAACAAACCAGAAATAAAAATGTGATGCTGCATTATGTCAGAGCTGCATGTTTAGTCTGCTGCTCTAGAAATAATCAAGAAAAGTTATACATGATAAGAGACAGATGCTAATGCCTCAGCAGACATTTGAAGTCTTTCTAGTACAGTAGTAAAAAGGCAAAAACACACGAAGAAACTTGTTTCTTTAGTACTCAAATTTGTGCTGAAGTGCTCTGAAGCAAGGGATAAATGAGAAAAAACTGTTTTCCTTGGCTTTACTTATACTGATTGCCTTAATGTAACCTGCTAATTCAGATGATACTTATATGACACCAATGTCTGGATAAGACATTCCCTAAGAATGCCTTTTTCCATAGGTGACCATAGCTCAGAGCTGGGCTATGCTGACGGTTGAGTACAGATCCTGGAGGGAACTTGCAAGTGGTGACTCCAACACTTGGGCCAGGCCAATGGTTCCTGCCCTGGTACTACGCTCCAGGACCAGGGAGCCCGGGCATCTTCCAGCATTTCATTTGCTAATATAGGGGCAGTTATATGCTCCCCCTAGAACCTCTTCCTTACATTTCCTTAAGCTTTCTGATATGCCAGAAAAGTAGAGGAAGATGAGGAGTCAGCAGGATGCAGCTCTGGGCCCTCTCGGCACGGTTCACTTGTGCTCTCCTCTCTGAGCGTGGTTTGTTTGTGTTTCTGCCTGGGTGACACCTGTGCTGACAGGTAGATGGGAGCCCCTGTGCATCCCACAGGTAACCCAGGCCAGCCAGAGGGCTGGATCAGACTGTCAGCAGTAGGTGACATGCAGGGGGACAGCAACTCCTGATGGATCCACTCAGCAAAACCATCAGCACAGAGCTGGCTGCTATTACTTAAATTCGCCGGAGGCCGGATTCTGCTCTCTGTTGTACTTGCTCAAACACATGGAGGTCACCAAGGTTGGTGTCTGGTGTAAATGAAGGGAGAATTTGCTTTCAAGGATACTTTTCAAATCAAGGTGTTGAAAGTTGACTGTCTCTTTCTGTTTTGTGTCTCCAATGTGTGTGTACTATTTCCGCTGGCCAAAGCATTGATCCTCCCCTCTCAAGGTAGTGCAAATATGTCCAAAAACAATTTCATGCTGATTAAAATGACAAGTCAGGTTTCTAAATTTCATACAGATCAGAGCATTCAAAGGTCCCTCTCAAAAAACATGACATGAGATTTCACTTTGACCATCTCCATACCTTTCTGAAGAATTTTTCTCACCTATTGAGAGAATACCTGGCAGTTTACCATGTAGAGAGACGCTTGTGAAAAAGGACATTGGGATCACCAAGGCTGCCTCTGAAAAAGGCTTAGGAAACTTTTATGCCAAAAAGATTCAGAACATAGCCCTAGGAAGCTCAGGAAGCTTGGATGAACAAGTTGTCAAAGGCATATCAGGTTTTCAGGCTGTTGAGTTTTTGTCAGCCTGCCAGGTGGGTTGCCAGAGGTCAACCCGCTGGACAAACTGCCAAGATATTAGGCAGAAACCTAACAAGAAGACAAAATGGTTTCAAAAGCCTGTCTACTTGCTAATAGGACTTCGTTGAAATCAGCAAGTTTCTGGGAAATGTGATGATTAATAATCTGGTATTTTCCATTTATTTGGAAAATTAAGGTCAATAAAATATTAAAAATAATATTTCTAAGTTGGTGTCATGGAGGATATGCATGAAAAAAACTTGAATGTAAATATTTCAACATTGCCCGTAAGTCTTCAATTTAACATGAACCACAGATATGAAATGTTCATGTAAATTTTATCCAGGCTGCCTTGTCTTCTTTTTTTTTTTTTCCAAAAATGTGATAAGTTTATTCTTTTTAAATCCCTCTGAGGATGAACTGTGCATTTAGAGCTTTTTCTAGTAACACAGCTTTGCACACTGAAGTAAGCTGCCGGCTTTATGAGTAGCCTGAAGTGGAATGTGAAGAATGATTATGCCATGTGGCAGTGCATCACTGGAGTCCACTTCACTTAGTATACTTTATAAACTGACTGCCATGCCATTTAGATTGGATACGGACGGGGTCGCATGGCCCAAAGGCTAGAGCAGATGCAGCCCCCTTTGAGATGAGAAAGCAGCCTCACATGACAGAGGGCTCCCCCGAGTGCTAAGGAAGGTCTGTAACCCCTGATCCACCTCACCAGGAGATCTGACCTGTGTCCCATCTCACACAGCTTCTACTGGCAGTGTATGATGGCAGCTCAGCAGAACTTGCTTCACGCATGTTTTATTCTTTTACTTGGTGCTTGGCTGGTACCTTAAGAGTGTTACAGCAGTGCTGGTACATTGGTAACAGTCCTAGGTGTGCCTGTGGTGTGTGTGCAGCCCATACATCAGGGCTGGTTACTAGAGCTGAACTATTGGAATGCAAGAAAGGTTCTAAGGAACCTGAAGAAAAAGTTCAGCAAGTGATATTTGCAGTACAACAATGTATTGCAACAAATCAGGACCTTGCTTTGCTTCTGAAAACTAGGACTGTGGGGACCAGCACTCTCTTTCCAGCTGCCTCCTGCCTCCAGATGAAGAAGCCCACTGCACATTAGTCAGCAAATATGTTCATGCTTCCCTTTAAAACTGAGTAACTAATCACTTTCCTGCCTGCTCCAAGACCTTTTGCTTTAGTCAAAAGGAGAAACTGCTCACTATTTCTACAGATCTGAGCATCACCTGCTTTTGTTAGCAACTTGTTAGGCACTCTTTTATAACATCTGAGACCAACCATGTAGCCACTAAACCCAATAATATTTTGCAAGGTTTTGGTATGGCATGCTCTGAAACACTTTACAGACTGTCATACGGGAGTGTAGAAATCTCAGGGGCAAGAAAACAGCAAATAGTTGGTGCACACATACTGTAGCAAGATACTAAAAGGAGCAGGATGTTTTGTTCAAGGAATTCAGAACAAATAGACCCTTACTCCAACCTCAACCAGAAACTCTAAGAAGTAACTTAAAATTGTTCATGTACTTTTGAAAATGTTACCCGAGATGTCTCTTTGTCGAAGAAGTTAATTTATGTGCTCTGAAAGAGTGAGTTGCTTTCAGATAGAAAACAGAGACTCCATCAGCCTTAAGCCCAAAGTATTCTGAGGTATTCACAGACTCTTCCATCTCCATATTACATCTTCCATTGTGTCACATTTAAACTTGAGAGATTTATCCATTGCAGCTTTAGTTTAATTTAAGACCACTGTGGAAAAAAATCCAGGAACAAAATATATGTTTTGTCTGGGAATAAAATAAATCCAAGAATAAAAAATATGTTGTGTCTGTGGTCCTTTATCTCAGTGACAAAAACTTCTTTTCCTTATATAATATGGTCTTTATATGAATTCCTCAGGTTCCACAAGTATAAAACAGAGAGAAGAGTTCCTTAATTTTGGTAAATGCTTTGGGATCTATGGATAAAAATCACTACTGCTGCAAATCCGAGCTGCTGAAAGGAACAGAGAGTCCTCCTTACTTCAATTAATGGTTTGAAGGACAAAATGTCATACTTCAAATAGAGAGCTCAGGATTCTTCTTTACAGAAATATTGTTTCCTTGCACATGCTTAAAGGTAGTAGGGGCTGGATCACCCACTGGCATTCCCTCCCACCACCCACATCATATGAGAAATAAAGTCAGTTCCTCTGGATTTAAACTAAATCCTTCTGGTTTAGCAATGCACATTTCTGCTTAGGCAATAAACATCTGTCGTCTGCCGTTCATTAATATTAATTATAAATGGTCACTAGCTCATGGGATCCAAGTCCACCAGCTGAGATTTTTCTAACTTTGACCTTGTTAGGTTTGTATAAAAAGTGTTCAGAAGGGTTCTTCGAAGCTCGAAGCCAGCAATAAATGCAATTTGCAGAGTACAGCGTTTAGATTATGCACTTAGAACAAGGGCAGTCAGAAGGGGTGATGGGGAGCGGAGAAGGGGAGGGAAGAGGGAAGACAGAGCCTGAAACAGAGCTCCTTTAAATGCTTAAGAGTTTTAGACCTTTCTGCAGGCTAATGACAGGGAGAGGCATTGTCCATAATGAAACCAGCCCATCCATTAAACATTACTGTAAATGAAAGGTTGCGTGAATTAAAGGTTGTTCATCTCATGTTTCAGGAATGTAGCTGTGTTTCATGTCTGAAGCCTGTTTTCCTTTTAAACGGAGTTCTTCAGAAGACAAATGAGAGAGAATTTCAGAAAGCAAATGGGCAGAAGTAAATACGTGCTTAAGAACAAAGCAGAGACATAACTGTAGCTGTAAATCTTTATACTGAGGCTACTGTTTGCCATGGATATTGGGGAGGATTAGATTAGAATTGAAAAATTTCATTACTGGATCATTTTGCTTATAAACCAAAATAACAATAGAAAATTTGTTCATCAAATCCTGACCTTAATACTACCTGTATATGTTTCATTCATGGAATGCTTGTTAATTCTTTTGCTACCATTTTGGATTTCAAGGAACTAAAAATAGAAAATTTAGAAAATCCTTTTTCTGAATTTTGCATGGCCACCACATTTTTAAATTATAAATTTTTCTCCCTGTTAATTTTTTTACCACTGCAAAAATTACATGAAAATAATATTTGTTTTCATTGGTCCTTATATTAGCTCTCTTTTTTTCAGGCCTAAACATACAGCAATATGTCCCTCATGGGCCGTATCTCCATCTGCTCTTAAAATATACACACCTTCATTGGCAGAGAAGTGCTAGCTCATATCTCTGGTGAATTAGTAAGAAAATCCAGCCCTAAAATCCTTCCTATAAAAATGATGCAAGACTGATGAATGCAAAGAGAAACATGAACAGATATCTCAGCAATGCAAATTACTAAACTGGACAAAATGAAAGGAAAGTTGAATTAATTTCTTTGAATTAATAAAAGACCCAAATAAAAGTCTGAGGTACGTAAAGACAGCAGGAGGCCGTATCCTGATGTCAGTGGATTTGTGCTCTGTAAATGTGCAGTTTGTTGCCTCTCCCTGGGAGTCTTACAGAAGGCAATAGACAAGAAAAAAATTTGTGGAAATTTTGTAGCCATTTTATGAATGTTTATCAGCGCGTTATCTAGTTCATTACTAGACCGTGAAGCTGAACTACTATACTTAGGCTATCTCTGATGGATGTTTGTCTAACCTCCTAAAAATCTTCCATGATAGACGTTCCCACAACCTCCCTCCTGTTCTTTACTATCTCTGATAATAATATTGGATGTTATTGTCTCATTGGGAATGTTTCAACGATCCTTTGGACCTTTATAAATGAAAGTTATAGCAGAAAGTGTTTAACTTTGTAAGTTTTTCAAAGTTATGAAGGTGGAAGAGAGCTGGGAGGTGGTAGCCTAAGCAGACCAAAGGCTACATCAGGTGTCAGAGTTGGCAGGGAGAGTGAGCTGAGAAGAGACGACGAGACTGGAGAGGCAGAGACTTGGGTGGGGAAAAGCAAACAGAGCTGACTGGGTGGGGAAGAGCAGGCAACTATCCAGAAAGATGAGGAGAAACAACAGCTAAAAAAAATGTTCCTTTGTTTTCGCTTTGTTACAAAGGACTGCTGAAAATCCTTGCGTTATGGTTAGATCCACAGTACTCTTAAAGTCAATGGGATTTCAGTGGGTCTTGAATCAGGCCCTTTAAAGTAAGGGCAGCTGTAACACAATAATGAATGAGTGCCATTGCTGCCCATGACTGCAGAGTAATAACAGCATTGCTATACATGGAAGTGTTCCACAGCCCAGGATTTAGCTGATTAAACAGTGCTGGATGTGTCGCCATTAGACTTGAAACATCTACTGCCTGATTTACTCTTTGGCTCACATACCCCAGATGTTTTGCATTCTTGGGCTAAATTTGATAGATGTGCTATCAAACTCCTCTCTTGCATTTGTTCTTCTTTCCAGGATAGACAGGTCAAAATAGAGAAGGGTTTAGATCTCCAGGTGGCAAGGGCCAGGTGAGCCCTGCTGTCAGCAGCTACCTCCCTTCACCTTTACTTTGTGGTAATATTGTCCAAAGGTGAGAAAACAGCTTGCTGTGGTCTTCTGAAGAGTCAGCAGAAAGCAGTTATCAAGATACCCTGCTGCGGCACACAGCCTGGAAGAGCCTCATTTCCTCTTCCAGCAGTGACAAACCTGTGCCTCCCTCAGAAAGAGCTTCTTAAATCACTAGAAGTTAGGGGAAGGACTTTGGAAGCATCAGCTGTGAGATGTGATAGAAGACCAGTGTGGAGAGAAAGATGGGTATATGAGGATGTTCTGGCAGAGGAGAGAAGGGAGGTGTGCTCTTTGCACATGGTCTCTGCCCCGTGGCGCTGAGAGGGGAGAGTAGCCACAGTTTCCTATTTGTCTATCCCTGAAACTCAACAATATGAAGTTGCTGAAGGTGAATGTGCCATGAATAAGTTAAGTACAGCTATACCAGGGAAGAAGGCCAGAGACTGCACAACATAACTGGTAGTTTGTGTAAGGACTCTGACCTGCAACAGTGCTCTTCCCCAGTCAAATCTGCTGTGGAGGGAACAGCCCCAGCTGGTTTGATTGCAAGCCAGAAGGTGGCCCCTGGCCTTGTGGGCAAGGAGCAGACCTCTTCCTGGTCTTTTGCAGGACAGACATGGATGTGGATTTCACCTTCTAGAGCTGGAGCTCTCAATCCCAGACATTTTTATTGAAGAGGGAAGACTTTAGGCAGGTGCTGGAAATTTAGTGTTGAATGAATGTCTGATGGATACTTTGGAAGGGGGAGGAAGAAGGGTTCTTGGGTGGTTTGTATTTCTTTCTGTTTTTACTGCAAAGCTCAGGCATCTAAAATATAGTCAACTAGCCAATTCTGGAGCACAAGGAGGCACCAGAAGGGAAGATCATAAAGAAAAAGAGCTGATTTCTATCCCTTATTTGGCTTAGGGATCTGAGGAGGACTGGTCTCACATTGTTCACATTTTAATAAAATAATGCAGTCAGCTTTTTTCTGATTCACTTCCCTTATGAGAACAACTGACTGTACACTTCTGTCTCAGCTTTTACACTATTCTTGTTAATACAAGGTTGATACTTTTTGTCATCAGCAGGTCCAGCACATTTTTTATAGCTTACTCCAGAGGACCTCAGGTCACCTGAGTGACCTCCCCACTCCAGGTCCCCCAGGACAGACAGGAGGCAGAAGGTGGCAAGAGAGGAGCTAGCAGCCAGAAAGGAGAACATGCTCTGAGGAGCACAGAGACAGTGTCAGCCCAGCACACTGCGGGGCCAAAACTGATTTTGTTACCTGAGGGCACACCCATTTTCACCCTACTGTTCATCAAGATGTATATTATTCAGTGAGTACAACCTTGGCATGATACACTCGTACACAGTGTCCACAGTCAAGTGTACCACATGTGCAGAGGAGCACAGCATGTATGTACTACTTGCTTGTGTGGTTCATACATGTCTGTTAGAACTGGAAGATATGATGAGAATTTAGTGTTCATACTAGCACAAGCAAAATAAACATACTTGTAGCAAAAAAAAAAAATTATTATTAATTAATTCAGATTTTAATGTCTCCCTTTGCAGGTAGTAACCTAGTACAACTTTCAAAAACTACCTGTGATTAAATCCTTTAAATGCTTTAAGGTTAAAAATAACTTTTTCCAACCTTTTCAGCCCTTGATTTGTAGAGTCAGTACATCCTTTACCATTAGCTATTCGAGATTCACAAATCATTTTGACTCATTTCAGCCTTATTTCCCCCTCTGAACCCTTCTCACCCAGATTTCTTCTCTGGGTCATGTCCCTGTCTGCTGGCCAGCAGCAGTGGGCAGCCCTGTGCTGTCTATGCCCTTGCCTCACTCAGGGTATCCCCAGGATGCCATTTCACTTCATGTTGCAACTAGCAGATTCCCGGTCTCAGCAGCCCTACTCTTGGAGGCTGGAAATGTGTTAAAGTTAAAGAGTCAAAACCCCTGCAAGGAAAGGAAATGAGAAGTCCTCTTGGCAGCAGCAAACGGAAAATAAACAACCAAACTCTTCACAAGACAGATTCCTCAATTATAGTAACTCAGGCTCGCAAAGGCCAGAGTTAGGGCCCATTGGCGTATGCAGTATGTAAACACAGGGTTGCAGTAATTAGTTTTGTGTTCATTTTGAGGTTTCAGAAGTCCTGTGACCTGCCGTGGAGTGAGGTCATTAACCATAACCACACTAGTGACCTTCACACAGGACACCCCATCTCTCACAGTTACACGAGTGAACTGTGTACTGTGATGTCTCCCCGGCTCACATGCTCCAGCCCTCTTGTTTTAAAGGCCACTGAGCTATACATGAGGGAGAAGACGTGGCTTTAGGGATGGGCTGTGATTGGAATATCCTACTTTCCCACATAGCAATACTTAGGACTTAAATGTGATTAAGTAAAATTACTAAATACCAGAAATATACAGCTTTTCTTCCAGTTCTTTTTTCTTTAATCAGAGAAATTAGTTTCAAAATAGTATGCTGGGGAATTACTAAAGTTGTGTGGGCCTCCATTGCACTGGTAAGAGGCTTTTTGGTGTGTGGAGTGTATAGGGACAGACTATTCAGATGTTGTTCTCCAAAAGGCAACCCACCTTTGAATAAGCAAATGTACAGCCATTACTGGATGTTTATCAACACAAGAAAATGCTGCTGTAACCTTGATTTTGCCAACACTTGGTGAAATTAATATTGGACATGAGTATTTTTCAATTCGGATTTTTGTTTTACTGTAGCTGACCTATGGATCCCCTGAAACATACTCATCTTGCTTACAGAGCCTGTCTGAGTGAACTTTGATTTAGATTTTGCAGTATCACAAAGTCATTACCATGCAGATGGAGAAAATGTACCCTTTAATTTAAAAGTTAGCAGTTAAAAGTCCATATCACTCATACGAGGCTGTGCTTAAAAATCATTGGAAAGAAACAGGCACTTGCAGGAAGCAAATTGTTTTGCCCTTCTTAGAATCTGTCTTACAGTATCATAGGTGCAATAATAACTCCACCATTGACATGACCCTTGTTTTGACAATAGCAAGCAATTTTTAGCTGTCCAGCTTAAATGGAGAGAACCCCATCATACTCTTGCAAATCCTACAGAGGCTCAGTGGAGTCCCAGCTTGTCATTCCTAGTCTGAATTCTCAGATGGCAAAACCATCTCTGCGAAAACTGCATCCATATAAAATTCAGATTGTCCAGTGTGACAAAAGAACTCAGCAAAATGCACAAGCAACTGTTCCAGAGGCCTGGCAGTCAACAATTTTTGGGGATAAAAGGTGTATTGCCACATTAATAAACACGTTGATGTGGCATATACTTATGCAAGTGGCTACACAGAAGTTTCTGTGGTTTGTGAAGATCATGAAACCCTGATTTTACATATCAAGGTTTAAAACCTTGTACAAAGAAGTGGAGAAACTCGCACTGATTTCAAATGACTTCATTCACTACTGTACTTCCACCTACATTTTGAAATGTAATGCAACTTACACAGCTTGTCTTCTCTTTTAGTAGGGACTATTTTTAATCTGTTTTGCCTGGGATGTCTTAGCTGACTGCTAATGAAATTAGTACACCTCAACAGGGTTTGGTGCAGAATTACTGCAGAAACTTTTCTTTGTGAGAAATACTAAAGGGGCAATTCAAATTTAGACTCCAGAGCCCTCTGTGCTCCACTGCTGCATGAATCTATATGGCATCAGAGTGTGTACATTAGGATGGGTAACTCAATGAGCTTAAATTAAATGAGTGAAATTAATTTATTGACTAATATTGATGAATGGCTTGGGATTTTTACTTGAGTGGTGGTTTTGGAAATCTGATGGTTACCTGATAGGATTCCTTCCTCACACCATAGCCAGACATGATCTGATTAATATGTTAGAAGCATTATGTGGACATACAGCAATAAGGGATGGAGGAACTAGTTCAGAGAAACAAAAGAGATGAGTTGAGTCTCAGTTCTCTGCGTTATTCAATCAAACCTGCATTTTTATATTCACATGTATGCAGTACAAGATAGGAGGATCTATTTTACTTGATTTACCCAAAATATATATACTTGCTTATTGAAACTGTTCAGCAATAAATTCTGTTCCTTTGACTCCCTTCTGTTTGCCAGTCTACATCCAGAATTCAGCTCTTCATCTCAAAGACACTGCTCTCTCTCTTATTCCTGCTGTAAACTAAAAAAAAGAAAATCACAACATAATGCCTCTATTCTGCTTACAGGTCAAGCCATTAACTGACAAGCTACCTTGCCTCCAAGGGGTAGTAGTCTTTTGAATTTTGACTAAAGTTGCCCCTCTTCCTCTCATAACAATATCCTGCTTTCAGACTGTACAAGGTGGTAAATTCCTACATTCCATAGTGAAAAAGAAATATGCTATTCTACGTTCATGCCACAACATCTTCATTTCTAATGCTTGAATTTTTCCCTGTCAGGAACAGGAACCTTCTTTGGTCTGTGTTTGCACAGAATGGGATGCAGTTAGCCTTGCATCTCTCCTTTGAACATCTGAACACCACAAGCATGCAAATATTCAATATATGAATGAGCAACAATTGAAATGTATTTTTTATTTGCTTACAACAATACAGCTATGTAACCAATGTCATCTATCTATTGGCTTGCATAATACCCAGATTTCTAAGGTGTCTTCCTTGTTCATAACTAATACTAGTTTTGATGAGTGCTTTTAGTCTCTTCAAACTGATCAGAACATGTTCTCTGAAAGCACTTAAATTGGCTGATCTCTGTGGGAGTTTAGTTGGGACTCCACAGAAAGTCATGTGGTGAATATTCTCTTCTCGGCAGAATTACTCGTGAAAACATGCAATTCCTTCCCCACGAATATTTTTGTATGCAGAATATCAGAATTTCAGAATATTTGCCTTTCGGCCAGTAAAAGTCAATCTCACACATTTGCAGACAGCAGTCCAAAGGGACTTGTGTTTGGCCAGAGCACATTTATCAAGGGAAAGAAATAATATTGATGGATAATTTGCAGTGTTTGAAGAGCTCTGCATGTTATGCTTTTCCAGTACATCTATTTGCCATTTGCCACGAATGGACATGGCTACAAGAAACATGTCACTCAATGATTCTATGATTATATGAACGTATATCTGGCAGTGAAGGGTAGGAGTTAAGAAAGTGTTAAGTGTGGGAAGGCAAAAGTAACAGTGTACTGCACTGAAGGAGAAAAACAAAAAGAGTGAGGGAAAGAAAGAAAGACAAAAAAATAGAACTTAATATGCAGACTAAAATGAACTCCATCATGGGACTAAAAGAGGAGAATGATGAAATAAATTACAGTGAAGTTTGGATAGGACTGAACTATAAAAGGAGCCTATATATGAAACATATGGGAATTTCCATGTCAGAACACCCTAGAATCAACTAATTTAGTGCTAAAATAAGCAAAAAGAACCTTTTAGGCTAGTTGGGCTCTTTGTTTCCTCATTTTTCCCATTTGTTTGCATCCATTCTGAAAATACTAGCACCTTCTCCCAGTAAAACATCATTTTGCAGCCAGTGAGGGGAAAAAAAAAGGGTTGCAATAGATCTCACCAGCTTCGATAACACTCCAGCAGATGGAAACAAACAAAAAACCCCTCTCTTCATCTGCTTTATCTCGTTTTGCATAGCTGTTCCAGAGACATGTCCTTGCTGCTGTGTGATAGCAGCGCCTTAACTGACTAACATCCTGTCTCTGACCTCAACTTCTTGAGCAAAGTCTTTGAGGCATCTGTGACGAGCATACCCCGTCATCATGTGGTCTTTGCCCTAGCTGCCTCAGCCACAGACATCTATTCAACATGGAAATGGCCGAGGCTGACCGAGCTAACTCTCTTGTCATGGCCATGGAGAAAAGATTAACAGCACTGTTGGTAACTGCTGAGTCTGCTGCTACACTGCAAAAGCCAATGCCATGGAAGCTAAACTCTAAAGCAACGCCTGAGCAGCCATGGGGAGTTTTACAATAAAAAAGAGAATTTTCAATATTTCTCAACAGTAAATACAAACTTATTTACTTTCCCTTTCCTTTCAAGTGTTTCTGTTGTTACCTCCTTCTGCACTCACTGACTGGGCACAGCTAGTCATAAGAACAGAGCCTGGCTTAGTTTCTCGGGCAATTACTCTATTGTTCAAAGGGGAACAGAAGTTTCTTTTTGTGTAATAAGGGACAGTAGCAGTAGGGAAGATATGTTGCCTGGAGTTAAGTTGGAAAGCTTTGTTTCCCCATTCCAGTAAGAACAGAAGGAAAACTTGTAGTTTAATTCTCAGTTTCCTGTCTTGTCACCATAATCCATCCCTTGAAGCTATTTTAAACTGATGTTCTATATGTGAATTTCCTCATATTTATTAAGAATTATCTTTCTTAAAAAAAAATTTATCTCCCTGAGAAGGTGTATGAAAATGAATGGGAAAGACTTTTGTGGATACTGGAAGATGGATTTCAGAACATAAAAAAACGGCTTTCAAACATAGACACACAAATCCCAAGGGCACAGATAGAGTTGGAACATAGGTTTCATCAGCCTGCATTGATTTTGAAGCAATTGCCTACTGAGCATAAGACAGGCTAGGATATAGACTGTGACTTGCTCAAAAGGAAGAAAAACTCCCACTTCTAAGCACATTGTATAAAAGAAGAAAAGGATTCGTGATTGTGAATGAATTCTTGTGGTGCGCAGTATTTTTCAAGTATGGTTTGGCTTAAATCCCATAAAATAAGAATGGACAGTAAAATACGTGAGTAGTTTCTTCTAAAGTTCTTATTACACAGGAACAGCAGTCATTTCTCAGAGAGAAATGTCTTGTCCAATCTGAAGTTATTGCCAAAATACCATAGGCAAATACACAATGTTGTCGCCTCAAAAAACCCCAGTTTCACAGTTCCAAAATTACAATTCATTCCTATATTTTCACCTCTGTCAAAAACAGGCTTTGGTAAGGAAAAAAAAAAGGACTCTCCCCCCAGTTACAGTGGGCTAATGAGAGGCTGTTTCAAGTTGCACCACTGAGCAGAAGCAGAAGCAAGCATGGGCATCCTGGAGATAGAAATCTCTAACATTTTTACAGGAATCTGTAAATAGGTTGCCTTGGCTTCTACCTTGATGCAGATACATCTCTTTACCTCTTCAAGACACTGCCTGACAAAAAGAGGAGGTGGTCACACCTACCGCCTGTAGGCTCCCATTAATCAGTAGATCTAACCAGTTCTTGGGTGATTCATAAGATCCTCCTTCTAACCACAGAATCACAGAATATGCTGATTTGAAAGGGACCCATCAGGATCATAAAGTCCAACCCCTGGCCCTACTCAGGACACACCAATAATCACACCATGTACCTGAGAACACTGTCAAAACTCTTTTTGAACTCAGTCTTGGTGCTGGGACCACTTCCCTGGGGAGCCTGTTTTAGTGCGCAACCACACCCTGGGTGAAAAACTCTTTCCTGATATCCAACCTAAACCTCCCTTGACTCAGCTTCCTGCCATTTCTTCAAGTCCCGTCACTGGTCACAAGAGTGAAAAGAATGCTACTTGCCCCTCCACTTCCCCTCATGAGGATGTTGAAGACTGCAATGAGATCTCCCCTCAGTCTCCTCAAGGCTGAACAGGGCAAGTGACCTCAGCCGCTCCTCATACAGCTTCCCTTCAAGACCGTTCACCATCTTAGTGGCCTTCCTTTCGTCACTCTCTAATAACATTATTTCCCTTCTCATGAAGTTCATCCCCAGGGAACAGGCAAACCTTCAAAAGGGTTATGAGTTCCAAACCCTTTGAGCGTTTCCATAAGTAATTTCAGCAATCCTTGCCACCATTTAGCCGTGAAACAGTCAGTTAGTACTTGTACCCAGCAGCTGCTCCTGACTCACAGATGTTCACACAGCAGGAGAGCTGCTCACCCTCAAAAGAGGTGAGAGGAAAGGAGAAAATAGACAGGATGGGGAAATGGTAAGGATGAGAAAAATGGGAGGGATGGGGAAAAAGGAATATTCCATAGACCCTCCTATGTCAACCAGAGTAACTGCACTGGGGACAGACTAAAGAACTTCCCCTCTGCAAGAAGGGGAGAAAAGGGAACAACGGAACAATAATATCTACTGGGTGGAATTTGTGTAAATTATTAATTCGTAGACTTCTTAACATGTGGGATACCATTCACTAGCTGCCATGCTGGGGAATAAGTCCAACAAGCTACCTTGCATGGAGGGACGGTTCTGCTGGCAGTCTTGCTTTTTAGGTGAAACCCAGTAGAGTTTCCCCTGTCTGCCATGCAGTGTTGTGGTCTTTCTCCCATGCTGGAGCTCCATGACCTAGATGCAAATCAGGCCATGTTGTTCAGCCAGAGCAAGTAGAAAGCGTTCAGGAGAGAGGCCACAGCGCTGCATTTGCACGAGTTATAGTCTTACCTGTAGGGAAGTACAAAATAGGAATTGTTTTGGAGGAATCCCATGGTTGAAGCATGAAACTTGGCTGCCTGATACCCAACAGACAACAACCACCATGACATATTTTATGATGGATCTTTTCATTCTGAGTGCCATGTGCAATCCGTCACCTTGGCAGCTCTTTCAGCAGACAGAACTGAAAGACAAAGTGCCTTCCCATCCAGCCCACCCTGTCCTCTCTAGATCACACGAGGCACATTTTTTGAGCATTGTTAGGACTTTATTTACTCCAGGCAAAGGCACAGTTCTCTCCAGCCCGAAGAACACCATATCAGTAGGAGGTTTGGTGAAGCCTGCAATCAAGGCCTAAGAATTCAGGTGTGAGTTATTAAAAAAGCACAATACCAATCTCATATTATGATGATGATAATGTGGTACCTTTTCCTTCCTTCTGACATCTCTTTCTTTGTACAATACATTTTCTGCTCTCGCTTGTAGCTGGGCAGGGATTGCCCTTTGCTGATGGATGCTGTACGATCTCTCTGACCCTTACTTCATTTCCTCTTTTGAAACCACATGTTTTTCCTTTCTTTGTGCAAGGGCTCCATGGACTCCACTCACTAGCTTCACAGTGCACTGCAATAAACATAGGACAAACTGAGCCTGGCCAATATATTTTTGTATACGCAATACATATGGTACATTAATTTTATTCTGCATCAGCCAAAAGGTGGTAAAAACTAATGGAATTAATCCACAGTGACCTACAGCAGTGAATTGACAGAAATTGGACAGCTGAGGTTATACAGCATAAAATAGTGTCAAATAATTATGTCGGTTACTAGTTTCTACTCGCTGTTTCGTAATTCCATTCCTGAAACAAGGCAACAACAACACAGTTGGTCTCAATGAAATCAGTTACTGGGGTTTGTTCTTAGATTCCTTTGGTTTGATGTAGGTACAAACCCTTGTGGCTTCGGTGGAATTAAACTTTGGTCGTCCCTGTGTGAAAGGCGAGTGAAGTTATTGCTGCAGCTGGTCTCAAAGATATTGATTTTGGAAATCAATAGTTATAAAGGACCAACTGATATCAAAAGATGTTACAGTAGGAGTCAAGTATCTTTGGTGATCTGCTGCTTGGTATTCAGCGTAAATTGTGAAAGAGCCATCATCTGTAGTATATACAAGCTGGAAATAGGCAAAGCAGAGGAGAACTTGAATCGGGGTGGGGTTTCAAGCTTTTCTGAACAGTGTAGGTTACAGTTTCTAAACCAGTGTGATGTGAATTTGCATCCTGTACTATTTGGAATTCAAAATGTGTGTCACTGCACAGTTGTCCAAACAGCGTAAACAAAAATGGGAGTAACTTTGGAAGCTTAACAATATCTCTTAATAACTATCCTTCTCTTGTGCCATCTCCTCAGTATCCTTCTCTTGATAAACGATAGTAAATATTTATATTTACTTTATGTATAACTGCAAGTTTAAGTCTATAAATCATCACTGAGGAAGGAAAGACTTCTAGCCCTTATATAAGAAGAAATTCATAAGTCAGCATTTTTCCAGCTCCAGAATTTACTTCTGAATTTTCCAAAACCTAGAAAATATAACTGACTTCAGGCAATCTCTGAGCCTTCCTTCAGTGAATTATCATGTGAGTCATTTTTTTTCATATTACACTGACGCTATCCTGTTAAAATGATTGGCTATCACATGCACAAAAAGGTTCTGTTTTTACTCCATAGCTTTAAATGGCTTTTCTTAGTTGAGTCTGACTCATTGTTAAAGCGGCTAAGTGTACAGCACTTGGAAACAGCCACCAATAAACAAAAGCGATCCTTTGAATTTTTTTCAAAGATGAAAGTCTTTGCTGGAAAATAAAACCATGAAAGCCTACACTACACTACAACTAATATGTATTTGAGAAGGAAAATGCCAAACTACTGCACATTATTTTTATTTCTACATTACTTCCCCTCCAAAACACTTGATGCCGGGGAGAGCTATGTGCATGTTACTGTGGGGGAGGAGATTTCCATCATGGCCAGACTGTGCCTAAGTGCTCCCTAGCTGCTAGTGGCTGAAGAGGTTACGGCTTGCATCATAGTTCACAGCCCTCAGCCACCACAATTCACAGCCAATGTACTAAAATAAGCTGAACCCTGCTGCAGTTTTGGTGTGCCCATGGCAGGGGATGCTAGCTGCACCAGCCCAAAGGCAAATGTATCATTCAGTCTTCTTTCAGTTGAAGAGGTGGCAGACGGATGGAGCAGACAGTTAGGTGTGGTGACCTCCAAAACTGACCCTGAGTGAATAATCGGAGCTTGTGAGTCATAGGCTGTAGATACAAAAGCAGGTCTCTTTTCCACAGCCAATGAGTCACAGTGACATCAATCTCACAACTTCAGTGTCAGTGCCACCCTATTTGGTGTTTTATTTTCATCCTCATTTTCTGGACTCAGGTGATTATGCACATATACCATATTGGGGATTGGGGTTTTTTTGGTAGGGAGGTGTTTCCTTAATATTTTAGTTGCTAGCCTTCACCTTTGTGAAGGTAAGCTTCAAAGTGTTGTCGCATGCATGCTTTGAAGACTCAGGGAGTAGAAGGGAGCTAAAGCAAAGCCATGAGTATTTTAATCTCTCAACTACGTATGGGATCTGACGCAGGGTTTTTGAACCTTTGATGTTAGTGGTGCTGCATAACACTAACAAAGCAAGTAAGAGATGTATGTCATTCTGCCTCAGGGCAGACCAAACAGGCCATGTCTTCTGTGGCAGAGCATCAAGGCTGTGTTTGTGGGCCACAACCAAGTTTGTACCTCTTGTGAAGCGGCAGATTTGGGCAATACCTTGACTTTTTTTGTGCTGGGGAATACATGTTGTTATGAAGAACATTTTCAAGTTGCACTTCCGTGGTGTTGTAACTGGACATGCCTTCCTTAGATTCTCCATCCCTCGTAAGAAAACCAGGTAGGATTGTGGGGACTGGACTTACCAATGCTAGTGCACTCCATCGTGTGGTTATTGGCTTCCAGCCCATCAGGACACTTTTCAAGGCACTTTCCACTGTATAGGTAAAACCCACTTTTACACTTTGTGCAGAAGTTTTTGGTGAAGCAGGTATCACAGTCAGCTTTACATTCTGAAATGCAAACAGTAAACAACAATGTTGTTGCTCTTTGCCATGAAATAGCATGGGCTCTCTCACATATACAAGAATTACAATTCTAGCAATGTCAATCTTCAAAGGAAGCAAATTATATTTAGATCTTCTTCATGGCCTGTAGACACAGTGAGGCCAGCCACAAATGACCTTGGCATGGGTGAGGATTTAAAAAGGATCGCCTGATGCTGAACAGCCTCACACTGATAATCTTCTTGAAGACCTATGCAAATGGCAGACAGAGCACAGCACGTGAGAATAACAGTATACTGCTTCTGCCCTACACTGACAAAGCATAGGGGCACAAGTACCAGGTCAGCTCCACACTATCTATCTCCATTCATCCAGGAGAAATAAAAATATGCCAGAACTTAGAATCTGCTTAGGACTGTTTTGAATCAGCATATCTTTCTTTTTTCTTCAAATGGCTCCCTGATATTCAATCAGATGTCCTGTAGTATTTCATGTATTCTCTATATGACTACCCAAATTTGCATTACTATTTCCCAGTTCTCAGAAACTTCTAGGAGAAATGCATAAAACCTTATGTATGGCACAGCTCATGTCTGATATGCAAGGCCACACACTGCTAAAAAGTGAGCAAATACTTTACAGTGTCAAGTTACTCTGTAAGACTTTACTCTGGGGTCCATTCATTAAATAACTTTTATTACCAGGTAAAAACTGGGAGAGTTTCTTGGCCGTCGCTCTTATGTTTTTATATCACCTGTGGGATTAAAAACAGTGAATTCAACAACAAAAAGAGGAGTGGGGAGGACATTGCGAACTTTTCCAGTTCATTTATGGTTCAAAATCCATACTGGGGTCAAAATGTTGCCTGAGTGGTAAAGAATAGAGTTGGCTTCTCTGTCCCCCAGCCCGGAGACATGAATCAGTAACTTTCCCCAAATCAGGCTGAAAGCTGGCCAGCTGAAGCCTGGCCAGCTTATACAGGCATTTAGAGGACTACACTGAGTGTGAGACAAGCTATAAAGAGACCAGGGCAAACCACATCTCCGAAGAATGCCACCTGCCATCTTCTCTCCTTGTCTCAGAGGTCAGGCGGGTAAGGGCAGAGGGTTAAACAGCTCCAGCCACCAAGATTCCTCGGTCCCCGCTTGCTCTTCAGTGATGCTGCCATTCCCTTGCTGCTGGAGGGCAGTGCCTGGTGCCCACCCGTGCTTCCTTTTCACATGGGGTTGTAGAGGAGGAGGCCATCACGTGGATTCTAGGCAGGTCATTCATGCAGAGCTGGGATCCCTGAGCTTTAGGCCATTTTGTGATCTTTCACCTTAGCTTCTTGCTTGGGTTAATATTTACTGCACTACTATAAAGAACTGAACATTAAAGACTTGGCCTGTCCGTCTGCTTCTCTGTTGACTTGACTCCTAAGGGGACACAGCATTCAAGAGAAAACAAACAAATCCATGAGCTTCCCCTTTCCCCAACACTTACTTGCACACTTATTAATGTCAGGATACCGTGTCCCATAATATCCGCTTGGACACGAAGAAAGACATACTCCAATCTGTTTCATGCCAATCCTCTCCAGAACAAAAAAGAGCCTGGGCTTACATGACAAGCATCCGTTGTAGTCAGAACATGTAGCACACCCTCCTTGGCAACCCTGGCTCACGTTAGGATGCACTGAGAAGACAAGCATTAAAGAAAACAAACTGTGAGAGAACAGGACATTAGACAAGACCATGAAATAATGGTTCCTCTGTACTTGAGAGGGTGGGCCATCCATCTCTCTAACAGCTTTTAAAGATTGCTTCATTTTTCTCTGTGTCACTTATGACCTGACTTTCCATTTCAGAGGTTATTTCATCGGCATTTAAAAAAAAAAAAAAAAGAGCAGCTCAGCTGATATGTTCACATCTTACAGAAATAGCTAACAGCAAATGGTATTTGAAATAGATTGTATGGAACAGCAGCATCCTAGAGAACATTTATTTTTCTTTTCCTTATTTTCAGTGGCTTTTCTGCCTTGTATGCATTTGGCTCAGCAGATAAATACGTGTTCACTTATCTTTGCTTTTCCTACCTGGATGATTAAAAATCAATCTAGTGTATAATTTCCTTCATTGACTAAATGCCCTTTGATTAAGTTCTGCTGTGCAGGAATATGCTCTTGTAAGATCGGACGATAATTTACCTTAATAAAAGGACACAGGAGAGCCATACTTCTCACCCTCCTTCTTTTCCTGGAATGTTCTCTCTGGCATGTTTTTAATCTCTGACAATTACAACCTGATGTTTAGACTTAACTGTGGCGTTTACCCTGCTCCAGTCCCAGCATGGAGCATAGGTAGGATTATATTTGTCTTTCAATTGAATTGTTCTAATTCTTCAGACAAGGAAGGGGAAACTTATTACACTCACTGCTTAAATTCTTCAGGGGCTTGGGGATAGCAGAAAAGAGGATGCTATTGCAGACTATCTTTTCAGTAGCAGGCACTAATCAGTGTATTACTTCTCAGTGGTAGAGAATAAAGTTTTGCACCTTCCTGTGCTTTAGAAGTTGTTACCTACTTTTAATTTCTACTCACTTGCTTTCTTAAATAAATTAGAAGTAAAAAAGAATTAAGCATCAAGTAGCTGCAGACCCTGTTTCCCATCTTTTTTGGCCTTGTCTTGTACAAAAAACCCAGGCATTTTTTCTAAGTGTAAGCTTTCATCTCTCAGCCTGAGACATCTGGTTGTATTTCATATATAGGAGAAATACAGTCCTCATTTACTTTTGTAACTTGTATTTGTAAATACCAGCGGCTTCCTGTTCTGCCTTCTCCTCAGGCCAGTGATAATTTTATAAATATGCACATGCCATGCTTTGATTGTCTATTTTAGTGCTTTGATTTAGTATTGGTCTGCAGACGCTGCTAAATAGCTTGCGTACATAATGAACTTGCTTTTGTCAACTCCCTTTTGTGAATCCCTTGGAGTAGACCAGACGTCCATATGAATCCATGGCTTACATGTTGAGAGGCACCACTGCCTGCTGCTCAGGTGGATTTGCCTACCAAGGAAGTTCAGGAATACCTATGTATTTTGTTCACTTACACCCTTGGCAGAAAAGACATGTCCCATGAATGGGAAAAGCACGCCTCTGTGCTCTGAGGTTTCAATGACAAGTCCTGCAATCTGAAGAACCTCAAAGGGAATTCAAGTTCACTTTTTCTCTTTCATTAATATAATGAGGAATGAGGGTTATTTCTCTTAGTAGGGCTGGACATGTAGGAGAAGTGCAAACTTTGACCCTGATGTGCATAAACAATTCCAGTGAGAATATAAGAACCCAATTCTCTGTGTGCCTCAAAGTACCCATTTTGCAGCAAACCTAGAGGAAGGTATTTTCACCATGAGGACACAGCACTACTGTGAGAATAAATGGCATTCTGCGTAGTGAGAAGTTGCAACATAAATTCAGTTATCAGACTTGCTTTCACTAGACTCTCAAAATACTGAGTACTCAATAAATATAACATATTTCATTCTGAAAATATTCCAAAGGTACAGAGCTTATTGATTTTGAAATTAGAGACCCTGGAAAATAGTTTTTGTTTTTAAAGCTAAGTAAAGGAAAACGTCCTTGCCTCTCTTTCCTCTGTCTTGTGGATCTTGTATGAAACTACTTTCAAAGGAAGATATGGTAACGTGATCTAAGGAACTGATATTATTTAAAAACTATCTGTGACTTTTGTTCATTAAGTCTGACAGTTAGATGAAAAAGCAGCTGAAGTACAAAATATTTGTCATCAAAGCTGCTATATAAAATATGGATGATCACTTTTGATGGGAAACATATTATGTGTGAGCACCTGTGACACGTCATTATGAATACATTCTCTTGACAGAGAAAACATTATATGCAACTGCTCTGAGGTCAAGCTGTGTGTGTGAGGCGAGACAGGTAATATTTTATTATAAAAATATGATAATTTTTTGTAGCTAAGATTCATTACAATTTCCATATCCCCTTTAACTGCAGAAGTATTAAGTATAAAATAATATGTACTCCTAGCCATTTCCACAATTCCTGCCTCTTTTTATGCATTCCAGATACTTCTTATACAAATAACCCACAAATAACAAAAAAAAAAAGCCTGTAGTTCCAAATGGAGAATTTTATTGATAGTGTTATGGAGCAAGGCATAAGATAAACTATGCAAGTCAAGCTCCATTTAAAGGTTGATTTCATGTCATGTTATAACTAAATATGTGAAGCCAAATAAGCTCCTGTTCTTGGAAATTCTTAGAGCAAAAGTCTCGTTGAAAAGTCAGAATTAACATTTTAAATTAAGTAAGTGTTTTTTCTCTTAAAAGCTATTAAAAGGATGCCTTTTTTGATTGTCTCCAGCTGTGCCTGGCATTTCTTTGAGCCCTGTATCTGTACCGTACCTGTAATAAAACAGTCTCTCGTTGCACTTGCTCTGAATGCTAGATAGACCCTTATTCTGGCTCAGGCAACAGTCAAAGCAGGGACAGCCAAGTGCTCCAGAAATTGACACTGTTTAAGAGCACAGCACTGGGCTTTGTCGTTGAACCTGGGAAAAAACAAATGGTGGGGCGCATTTGAAATTGGGCATCTCCAAGCTGCAGCTGAAGATCTCATTCTTGTTACCTCTCAGCCTCTTCCCTGTCTAGTTCAGATCCAGATGCTTGCCTGATCTCTGCAATATAGGGCTTTCCCCTCCTGCAAAGGCCGAGTGGGATTGAAGGAGTTCCAGAAGGAAACAGAGCAAACTCAGGCTCTAAAATATATTTCTGACACAGGGAGGGAACTTATCACTGCTGGTTGCAGAACTGGCGCTTGCTATTCCTCTCTCATTGCAGCAAAGTGTTAGTGCCTGCAGATCTCAAGTACTTCAGCAACTACATACCATAACCCCGAGAAAGCAACCAGAAATTTTATCCCTTTTTCCCCTGTATCAGAAACTGTGAGCCCAGAGTTTAAGTGATGTCCTGGGAACATAAACCCTATCAGGTGAAATCCAGTCATAGTACACAGGGTGTAAGCATTTCTTCCAATTTCTGTGCTTAGGTCAGCAGTAGAAATGGGTAAGTTACATAGATCCACTTTTAAGAAACGCTTTGAAGTCTGTAGGTGAAAAAGCATTAGAAGAGCACAGACTACTTCTGTTAGCCGCAAGTTTTAGATGTGGTAAGAGGGACAAAGAGAGGTCCAGTGTCTTGGCAGAGAGTCAGGCACTGTGGTCTCATGGGTTAGGCACTGGCTGCAGAATGAGGAGGTATGGACTATAGCATTGCAAATAGGTCCAAGAAATGCTCTTGCTAAATACTCTTGCTTGAACCACTTTGTCTTTGGTGCAACCTGCTCCATTATAAAGACATATAAAATGAAATATAAAAATTCTTCCACAACCTTCAGAACTGACTTCAGTGAGGATGAAGTATTCTATGCATGGGCTGTAGAGATGACCCTACCAGCCATCCAGCACTTCTGCCCTCTAGTATTCACTCTGAGTACAGTGAAATCATAGGCTCTCAGGGATGAAAAATGCAGCACAGCAATGGGCAAAGCAAGTGGTGGGAGCCCAGAGACCCACAAAGAAGTTCTTTCTTGTCTCTTAAACAAACATGAGCCAGGAGTAGTACAAAGTATGTGCAGACTTGTGACTGGCTATAGGTCTATAGCCAATAAATCTGTCCTTCTTTTTTTTCTTTTTATAAAACTTAAATACTGGAGATTAGAGAAGACCCTAAATTAATATTGAACTATTTTCTTGCCCTGTCTGCCTTTAAACCCTTTTTTTTTCTCAGAGGCCTCTTTTTGTGTGAGACATTTGCCCAGATACTACTTTTAAGTCTCATTAGCAAATGAAATCTCAGAATATTTTCCAAAGCTCTACTCTGGTAACAATGAGTTGTGGTCTCTATTAAAAATAGAAAGTTAAGGATAAGGAGCTGAGTTTGAATCTGAACTTCCAATGATGAGGTGCTAGACTTTGACCATATGCAGCAAATAAATTATAAACTTTTGCAATGACATTTTTCAATCAGTTTTGCTTGATTTTTTGATTAAAATTTATGGGATTAAGGAAAAAAGAAAACCACAAAAAAAACCCAACAGAAAACAAAATGGAGGGGGAATCCTGCTGGGCATACATTCTGGCAGCCAGAGGAAAAGCTCAGGGTAGAAGAATATTCTTTATCTGTTTGCTGCAGCTGAGGTGCACTGACTCATCACTGCTCTCCAAAGACAAGATGTCCATTTAGAAGTTCGCTCTTGAAATGGATGTGCTAGGCAAATGAAATCCATCCCTGCTAGGGAGCTGCTGCTACTCCTGGTTTCTCAGGCTTGTGCATTCTCACAGGAAATATTTTCACAGCAGAGCTACTCTGGAATTTGGCCTTCCCAGCTGGGCTGCCCCTGGCCGCAAGACCCAGACCCCACCTCAGCTTTATCCAGCAGGCAGCACCCACACAGACATTAGCCCTTTTGGTGGTGGTGATTTGGAATGGGATATCCCCTGGGTTCTCCTGTTGCTCGATTGCTCTGTGTGCTCACTAGCATTCCTTTCTTTTTCTCTTGCCTGGTGGGAAGCAGCTGCCTGTGGTGGTGGCCTGAAAACAATACTTCATGTAAAGCAGAGCTACTCTTAATCATGTGGACTGTCCTTTAGGCAAATGTAAACAGCATTTGGCAGTCAGCTCTTCTAATGAGAAAGTCATTAAGGAATTCAGTTTGCAAACCACAGCGTATTTCCTCAGACTCTTTCTTGGACAGCGTTTCTTTGTGTAGAAATGCATCAGAGGCGGGACGGACAATGGTGCGGCAAAAACGCTGAACCAATGCATAGTCAACAGGCAGTTATGGATCAAGGACAAAACCCAGGAGGGGTGGGACAGCACCGGGACAGTCAGTATGCATCAGTTTGATAAAATTGTATTATCAGTGCTCAATAGATTGCCAGCTTGGGCCAAGGTGAAACCTGAGCTCAGTCTTGCAAGCTAAGCTCTGCTTGATCGCTTGGCCTTAAATCACCTGCAGGGACTTGATGTGTTGTGATGGTACAGCAGCTGGGCTCTGTGGGGAAGATAGACCCATATATGACAATTACTACATTGGATTGGCCATAAGTTTTCTGGAATGCAACTGAACCAGTGGTGATAGCTGAGGAATGTGGACTCTGTGCAGCCTCCACAAGATCTACAGGAGTCTGAGGCAGCCGCAAAAGAGGGAAAGAGGAAAAATCAGTCTAAAATGTCTTAATGTCTTCTGTTTCTCTTTGTGATTTGTGCTTCCCAAATACTTCAACATTTCTTTCTAGGAGGGTGGTAACTGCTCCAGAGATTTGCTTGACTTTGATTTTACTTCAGAGCATTGCTGCTTTCTATGGTACAAAACACATAGCAAAGAGGATCCTCAAGTGTCCTCCTGTTTTGAAGGAAAAAAATCCCATGGGGACTGAAAAAAAATTACCCAAACATCTGCCTGGCTTGAGAGAATGTTTTCCTCCTCAAGAGGCACTTCACATCTGAGGGAAAGAAACTAACCTATTTTGTTCACCAAGTGTCAACAGTTCTAAAAAAGCAACAGAAACATGAGTATGGGACTATCCCACAGTCTCAAGGAGTATCTGTAACTGTTTTGTGTTGGTGTCTATGAGCAAGGAGGCCCTCAGCCCAAATGGCCAAGATCTCACTGGCGATTGCCTCATCATCATTAAACACATGTCTGGCAGAGTAATCCTGAAAATTAAATATACTGGCAGCCAGAACACATTTCCCCTGAATTTGGTTAGAAAGAGAATCAACAGGCTGAAAAATCTCACCAGGGGTGAAGAGTTTTGTACAGTCTCCTAGCATCTTCAGCACAACAGAAATCAGCCGCAGCAACCACAAATGGCTCCTTGTCATTCCAGAGAGTTTTGTAAATAAACTGAAAAATTCTTTTCATGGAGAGAGAAGGGAAATTGACTTTTTTTGTCCCACATACTACAGAGCACCACCAAAATTCAGGGATACAGGAAGTTTAACCAGTATAGGAACCAATAAAAATCCCTGAGACAAGCTGCTTTAAGCACCCTGGTAATGATGGTAAAGGTAGGACTAGGTCATGCAATACCTTCTCACATCAAGTTCTAAATCCTATAAGCAACTACAGATCTTGCTTTTAGAGTCAGCTGTAGTTGTTTCCAATACCCAGCCTTCAAGACTATACATTTTGATTTTTTTCTAAAAATGTAGATCTCAGTTACATTATGTCCTTATTGTCTAGGTAAAAGGAGCTGTTATAAAAGGGCAAGTATGCTATTATGAAGAGTAGTAACCTAATAGTTGTATTAATCAACATGCCATGACAGTTGTGAGACTCAGCTACTTGCAAAGAAAGCATCTGTGCTCAGATAAAAAGGAGGTGTGAGCTTTGGAAAGAGATTATATTTGATGCACATATATTTAGACAGTATTTTAGTACTGTAATCCTGCAAGATGCTGTCGAGAAGATCCCCAGCTGATTTTTCACTGTTCGTACACACACAGAACTGTTTTTAAACAAAGTTGTCAACATCACTGTGACTCCCTTGACTCCCCCATCTCTTCTCTACAAAAAATGCATGCTGCTACCAAGTAAAAAACTAGAAATGTACATTCTTTGAAATATGTGGTCTTTCTGCTTGATATGCTGCTTCATGGTAGTGCCCAATCTACCATTTATGTGTTTCTAACAAAACTCATTGATGCTGAGGTTGTTCTGGTGGCAGCAGAGCCTGTCCCCCACACACTCCATTTGTTTCCCCTGTTTTGTTCTCTTAATATACTGGAGACTTTTATTGTTGGGTATTACACAGATGCTCGTGCATTTCCAAGCTGTATAAGGATCACTCAGCTCATGCTGTCAACATTACACAACTACAGTAGCATTTGCAAGTTTCTCGTTTCCCACAGGGTCTTTTGAGACCAGAGTTTTTCTCTCAAAGTTTTGTTTCAGTAACCACAGAAAGAACAGCAGGATGTAACAGATTTTACTTTCCATGCTGGGGACTAGGGAGAAGGGTTTAAACAGTAAAAGCCTGTAATCCCATGTCGAAACTATGATTTTCTACTACCATGTTTATAGCGTTAAAAAATTAATAAGCCAGACAGCAAGCCAGCCCACTGCCTTGGCAGTGCTCAGATGTGCCTTTGGTCAATTACTTAATATCCTCTCAATTTAATGTATTTTTTTAAGTGGAACTGATCAAAAGTGTGTACTGAATGAAATAATTTTTTCTGTGTAATGATTAAATTCATACCATACTGAAGCTAACTGAAGGCCCGAAGTATGTTGTTTGCAATGGAACTGTTCTGGACTGATGCCTGCAAACATTTAAATGGAACTTATCTCCTTAAATTCAAGACTCACATCAAGATTTGTATGCAGAGTATAGGCACTAAGGAGTACCACAGTGCCAGAAGATCTCTAAAAATTGTGTTCTGCAATTTGTAGCAAAGAGAAACTCTGATCTCAAATTTTCATTAAGGAAAAAGGCTAACTTATCCAGGCTGACTGGACCATCCATCCATCAGTGACACAAGTTGAAATTAATAATTGAAGTACTAGCTCTAGTGACTGCTTTTGTGCTGCAGTAGTGATGCATATGCTACTAACACTCAGCAAATGATGATCCAACCGCTTTTACCTTCCCTCATGTCACTGGAGCTCATGCTAGTCTAAAAGAAAAAGAAGTAAAAGTTTTTGAGTACAAAACATGAACAAGGTGATATGAAACTGAATTCAGCTATAAAGGAAAATAGACAAGACATCTTCACCACCTGGCTTGGACTCACTGATGAAAGTTCTGGCCCACTTAAGTCAGTGGCACAGCTCCTACAAAGACACAGCGGTGAGGATTTCACTTATTTCTTAATTGATGTTAGGCTAGTCCATGATTTTGAGTAGTTGTCTGATTTTTAGAGGGCAATGTGATTGGATGGCCTGTTTAGGTTGGGATTAAATAATACAATGGGTGAGATTTAAGTAGGCATCCGGTTCTTGAGAAACTGAATCAGATTAACAGCTCCATGTGCTTGGCTCTTCTCGTGAAGTAGCTATGAATGGCACGTAGTTAGGGCTTGTTTCATCACCCCTTCTGCGCTGCCCTCCCTTTGAAGTCTGAGCCTTTCCCTCCCAACCGGCTTCACAGCAGCACACACTGACCCACATGAAAGAAATTTAGTGCTCACACCGAGCATCATTCACTTCCCCAAAACCGTAATACCTCTGACATCACTGCAATGATACACAACAGGCAGTTTACCGTCAGGCTACAGCTGTGCTACAAAGTATTTGAGCTGAATTATTGGGGTGCTGATGATGAAATCAAGACTGTCATCCATTTTGTGCTTAAGCAGGTTCATTTTTTATGTGGTGGTATACCACCACTTCCCTGAGGATTTGCATGCCAATCAGCTCAACTGATCACAAGAGAAAATGAATTAAAACTGTTTGTTTGTTTGTTTTTAGTTAATATATCATCTGTAATAGTATGTTTGTTATCCCAAATACAATCAACAGTGTAATGCTGGCACATCAAACTTTCCAGATAGTTAAATTAATTGAAAGCTTATGCACAAGCTGTGTTTGAAAAGAGAAGCTGCAGGCTGCACACGGCTGTAGGGAACTGTTGTAGCCGGTGGCTGCACAGACCAAATGCCCTGTTGTCCCTTTGCTGCCACCTCCAGAATACAAATCACCTCCTGCAGTTACTGGGTCAATGTAGAATGAAGACAGGTCTCTTGTACACACCTTCACCCTCATTCTTCCTGATAAGAGGAGCCCCACGGCTACCACCTCCCTTGCAACCTAAGGCTAAAAGCTACCAGGCTGCTTCAGCCTCTTTAGAATGCCGTGGAGAGGATGTGCAGCACCCGGGAAATCAGTTTAATTGATTAAAGGTCTTTACAAGTGTTTTGCTTTACTCCAATGTCTGCCCATAAGGATCACTCCTAGGGGATGACAGGAATGCTATTTCACAAGGACGTTTGAAAGTGGGATTCATGTGAAATTGCCATACAATGCAAAAAATTAAATATTCCACAAAAATTAAAAGATAATCTCCTTCACTTTGTTGGGAATACTTGGTTTCAGTTATTTGAAAAACATGTTGACAAAATTTTGTCAAAGCTTTTTAGCAAAATATTTCTATTTTTAAAGAGTGACTTGTTCTAATGGAATTTTATTACATCAATGATTATTCAAGTGGCTTTAATTTGAAATAGTGATAGTAATGTTGTAAAGGTGATAAGGAATTATAAGATACAAAATTACAATTTAAAAGAAAACAGTGAAAAAAATAAACTAAGGCCACCTATTGACAATATTAGGTAAAGAAAAACAAACCCCCAAATTTAGATAATTATATATTAAATCAAGAATTAAATATCTGGGAAATATAGAGTTAGTGTTGTGAGTCTTATTAAAAATTTTACAGTAAGAACTGTAAAGTCAAAGGTTTTGGAGCCACTTTAATGTTTCTCCACAACAACAAAAAAAAAAGTGGAAAAAACCCCTCTAATTTGTCTTTGAAATCAGTTTAGCCTAAACTGTAGAAAAAGGCATTTGGAGAGATTAATGGGTAACCTATTAATTATAAATTTTAAGGATGACTTTTTTATTTGTCTGATGTATTATTTAACATTGCTGATGCACATCCAAAGTGACATCTGACAATTTTTATGTGTAACTGAAGAAGCAGTCTTAAAACTATACTTTTGCTAAGGTATTTCACCGGTAACAATGGTAGGACTCACATAATTTAGGCTGGATCACAGCAGCATCCTGAGGGCACGTGTTTAAGCTTACTCTGCACATGCAAGTACAAATTTGTGAGACATGTCTTCCTACCCAAGGTGCTGCACGAGGAAATGATCCTGTTTTGTTGTCTCAAGAGAGATATGTCCCAATCGCTGTTTTGTGTCCCAAGAGAGATACTTTTTCGGGTGTCAGATGCCTTAGCCAGCTTGCAAAATTTCCTTGGCACTTCGCAACGTGCTCTGTTGAAGAACATTTTTCTAATAACTACAGCAATGAGGAAGAGAGGACTGTTCAGTTCTGTTTTGTCACGCTGTAATATAATCAAGTTAAGCTGATGCAGAATAAATGATAGAAATAGAACCCATTACTTCAAATAGAACTGCCTAATATAAGTTATACCAACAATTAGTTAGGCTTCAGTGAAAACCAAACATCCCTTAGATATTAGAAAAACATGAAATCACAGCAGTTATTTTTAAAGCATTCAATAATATGAATATTTGGCAGCCTGACTGGTGGCTAGTGGCTTGCGGCACCACGTTGGACTGCCATGAGACAGGGCTCGGATGTGAGATGACCACAACAACCCCACTCAGAATGCCAGGCTGCTGCAGAAAAGTTGTGCTAAAAAATGTCACAAGCAGATGCCAAAATGGAATAAGTCAAAGGAAAGGCTGAACTGTGCCTTAGTATGAAAACATCTTTCTTAACTAGCTTCTTGACTTCCTGGAGCTGCCTGAAGCAAGTCAAGCCATTTGCTCTGGCAGAGGTAGCAAACTGCCACCCCAGGTACACCACAAGTACATGCCCCTAGTGACAGCAATCAAAATTCTACATGAAGGGATCCAGTCCTGGGGTAGAATGATGGACCCAGTTATTAGCCTGTAATTTGTAGACTACCAGAGCCCCGCGTGATGTTAGAAATGAGGAAAAATTATTGCAATGGTACCAGTTCCCCACCCCCAAAGCAAAAGAATACACAATCCAGTACACAGTATGGAAGAAAATAAAAGCCATAGGTGAACTTTCAACATCTAGTTACTTTGTCTTTCTCTAACAGCACCACTGAGTTATGTGCTTTTGGAGAAAGTTAGGGGTTCTTGGATTTGAAAGTTGGTAAAGTTGCCTGGTTATGGTCCCTTTCTGGCATTGGAAAGTTTAAAGTATTATCATCCACATTTTCAAACCCAGGGCCTCCAGCGAGACAACTGATCTCCTGCTTCATTCCTGTGTCTATACCCTGTTTTTCAGAATGCCTGTGGAGAATGCAGGTGGTCAGAGCTCTGACAATGCAGCTATTTGTTCAGGAGTCCAATCAAAGGATTGCTGCTTCACTTCTAGAGCCAAACTTAAAAGTTTTGGTTTTGTCACCTTTGGGCTTCAATTTTTTTGTCTGCAAAGGAGATATTATACCTATCTCTTAGGATTGTTGAAGTGTTCAATTCATGGATGTTTACAATATGTCCTCAGCTTTGGCTGACATTCCTGGCTTCTTTGCATATGCAAGCCTTCATGAGTGAGTCTGTTCCTGGCACCACATTAAACCTTGTTTTATATGGGATTCTTTCATATGCATCAGATTGTTAGGGGCACAACTACTGAGTCATGGGTGCAAGCGTGGTAGCAATTTATTGTAGTCATTTGCACAACATTTCCATGCACAGATTTCAAAGGCAGACTGAGACAAGTTGAGAAGCCAGTTCTTTTAACTTTCTGATTTCTACTCTGTAACTGAAGAGATTAGATTATTGGAAAACATGCTATTAGCACTGGCTTGCAGCCAAAGGGTCTGCTATGCATTCTGCAAGGGGTGCTGTACTCGCTGTAAATTAAGGAAAAGAGCTGGGTAAGTTACTCCAGCGACAAATGTTCCCCTTGGGAATTGTTCACAGCAAACGAGAGCTGTGGTTGGTGAGCAAAGAGCAACAGGGAGAAGAAAAATAACAAAAAAGGTCAGAAATTTCAGGGAAATAAAAGGCCCTTTTTCTCTCTACACTGAGCAGCAAGTTATCAAGCTTTAATGTTTCTTGATCCCTTTTATGCTACTTTCTTCCTACCCAGGCCCAATCGGAAAAAAACAAACCAAACAGTTACTGTGTAAGCCCATGCTTAAATTCCTCCCCATTCAAAAAAGCACATCAGCATATGGTTACCTTCACACATGTGTTACAGACTCCTTGACTTCAATTAGACTTAAATACCTGATTAAAATTAAGGACGCATTCTTGAATAGAGGCTGTGTGCTTGGAGCAGACACATATCTTCCTGAAGTAGGCAAAAGCCTAACTCTTCACATACTAACTTTGAAAATAATGCCTTGAACTTCTCAGTCATTAACTAATTCAAAGTTTAAACTATTTTTTTTTTAACTTTTCAATAGTTTTAGGTAATTTTGTAGGGGAGAAAAAAAAATCAAAATATTTTCAACATGATGACCATATTTTCATGATGTTCCAGAGAGCAAAACCATTTTCCTTTTCTCCTTTCTTTTAGAAGATTGGAAAAAAGTCCCTATTACGGCAGAGAAAAGCATAGCTATGTGAATTCAAAAGACTTCTAGTATTATTTCATTAACTTTTTAAAATGAATGTTCCTGCATTTTAAATGACTGCTATTATATCTGGGAGTAAGTTTCCTACAGTGCTTGGAGTCAGCAGCCCTGTTTCTTTGTGTCTCAGTGTGAGACCCAACAAAGATGATAATTTTGTTGTTTTTTGAATATAAAGATGTTCAACTTTTAGATTATTAAATAGTTTTTATAAGGTGCTACTAAACTATATCCTCATAGGAAGGCAAACAGATTGCTTTGATTTTAGTAAGAATCTAACCAGCATCCTATAAAAGGAGAGACCCAAAGTGTGTTCATTAATCTCTAAAGTGTCTTTTTCAGCTTAAATCTGCTGTTTGCTGTGTAATACTTTCCATACCAACATCATATGTAACACTCCATATGGAAAAAAGCCGGTGCCACAAAGGTGTTCTCACAGAAAACTAGAAAGAGGTGTTCAAAGGGAAGCTAAGTGAAAAGGAGGCCAAATGATCAGGGAAAATGATGACAAAGTTTATCATGTACATGGCAAAAAGAAAAAAAAAAGTATAATTATTGCAAACTATTGTGATTTCAACTATCCTTAAAAACCCTGAGAAAACTATATAATCACATAGCAACGGCAGCAGTAACAGTAAGACTCCAATATACGTGCAGTTCTGTAGGATCTTTTACCCTGTGGACCTCAAAAGCGGTTTATAGCAATCAACCATGATGCAGCTCCGTGATTCTGAGCAAATGCTCTAGGGGCCATGTTACCTTTCACTCAGATAACTGCAGCAGCTCTTTAACAACACGTTTGTAGAAGAACGGGAATGCACTGCCTGCTTGATGGCTGCTATGACCAGTCTGAACAGAGACATTTGGAGGACGCCTGGGATTGAAAACGTGACTAACCAGCAAATACAGCTTGGTTGCTGTCAGCCTTATTCTGCTTTACATTGCAAGGAGAAGGCACAGCCATCCCAATGCCCATGCTGAAGCAATAGTTCAGTACTAGGGATTAAGAAGTGCATCACCTCACTGCTGTGAAGATTTCCTCTGAAGATTTCTAAGTTTTGAAGTTGTTGCTTCATAATGCCTGAGAGCTGCTAATGACAGGTAGGGCACAGCAATGAAGGAAACTGGCACTGGGATGTCTCCATGGTCAGGAACACAGTTTCTCAGTCACAACATAGGGAGAGCACTGTGTTAGACCCTGCCCCAATTCTCCTGTTATGATTTTGTAAGCAAAGAACAGGCACATGAAAGTTTACTGCCAGAGGTCTTCTGCTGGCATAGAACAGGGCTGAGGTCAGATACGCTAAAGCCTCAGTCATGCCTACTCTCAAAGATAAAAAAAGCCTAGTAAAATCTGCATCTAGCTTAGTAGACTGTTTTTTTCAAAACCAGCCCTGTCTGAGGCACACTCAACAACAGCACCTCGTTCTCTAGGCAAAAGAAAAAAAAAAGGCAGTCTGTAATAAAGCATTGCCCCTAAAATATCTATGCTATAAAGCTATCTGCTACTGGAAGTAAAGATATCAGTGTAGTGAGTAAAGAGATCAATGGCTGGAAATAGGTATCAGTGAGATTGAACTGCATTAATTAAGACAAAATTCAGTAAGTCTTGGTAGTTGAAATCATTGCAGCAGTCTCAGGGAGGCAGTATAATCTCAGATGCATGTATGTTTCAAATAAGAGGTCAGACATCTTTCTGAAAGCATACTGAAGTTTATCCATAAATTATTGTGCCTGAGAAAGGAACTGTTGAGTGCGTCCAACAGTTTATGCTAGGCACCTTCAGACACCCCTTGCTGCTGTATGCCTGGCTAGGGATTGCACATATTGGCAAGCCAGCCATTTGTCAGTGTTTTACCTTAAGATAACATCAGAAATATCACTGTTTTCTTACTCACAGTGAATTGTGTTATGTTCATTAATCTGATTCTGATGACATAAAAAAAAAAAGAAAGAAGTAATTCTGGATAAAAGTAAATAAAAATGCCGTATTTCTAATATAAGTTGGTGATCCAGTATTTCCTTTGTGATTTGAGAACTACTTGTTTCACAGAAGTTTTCAGAACTAAAATAAACCTCAATTTCCTTAAAACAAACTCCACATTTTTGCCTTGTGAAGAAAATTAGACTTTTATGTCTAGTAAGGTTTCACTGTAGCATATTTGCTGGATAAGGCAGTGTAAGCAAACAGATGGTAGGAGACTTACTGATTTTACCGTTATACATTTGTGCAGAATGGAGAAGGGGAGAATATCAGGAAAGTATCCTTCTCATTTCACGTAATTTCTTCTTGTTGAGTCTTAGCCACTTGTCTAATGCAGTTTAACATTCATATGAAATTATTGACAAAACAAAAGAAAATAAACAGTACCTTTTTTTCTGCCTAAACATATATCTAAATTTCTTCAACTGTGTGGTCTCTTCCTCCATTTGTTTATTCTTTATATCAGAGAAAATTAAGAAAGCACTATTAAGTTATTATTTTAAAGATGATGTAAAGATGGAATTGTGTTCGTGTGAAAAACGGAATTAAATAATAGAATCATAGAATCATAGAATCATAGGGGTTGGAAGGGACCTCTGAGATCATCAAGTCCAACCTTTGATCCACTACTACCACAGTTACTAGACTATGTCACTAAGTGCCACATCCAGTCTCTTCTTAAATACCTCCAGGGACGGTGAATCCACCAGTTCCCTCGGCAGCCCATTCCAATGTCTGATTACCCTCTCTGTAAAGAATTTCTTCCTAATATCCAACCTAAACCTCCCCTGGCAGAGCTTAAGACCATACCCCCTTGTCTTACTGCTGGTTGCCTGGGAGAAGAGACCATCCCCCACCTGGCTACAACCTCCTTTCAGGGAGTTGTAGAGAGTGATGAGGTCTCCCCTGAGCCTCCTCTTCTCCAGGCTAAACAACCCCAGCTCCCTCAGCCTCTCCTCATAGGACTTGTGTTCAAGTCCCTTCACCATCCTGGTTGCTCTTCTCTGGAGCTGCTCCAGCACCTCAATATCCTTCCCGAACTGAGGGGCCCAGAACTGGACACAGTACTCCAGGTGTGGCCTCACCAGCGCTGAGTACAGGGGAAGAATCACTTCCCTGCTCCTGCCGGCCACATTGTTCTTGATACAGGCCGGGATGCCATTGACCTTCTTGGCCACCTGAGCACACTGCTGGCTCATGTTCAGCTTCCTGTCGATCCAAACTCCCAGGTCCCTTTCTGCCTGAAATGATGCAACACTTCTCCTTTTTAAAAAAGTCGAAGGAATAACAAATCAAGTTGTTCACTGCTCCTGTCTTTTATGAACTATGGCATATATTTCACTTCAAACTAGCATCTTGGAGGAGTGTTTATGGTGCTATCTTATACAGAACTTAGACACATCATTACCCTAGAGAGTACATGCCTCAGCCAGTATGGCTGTGAACAAAATAAAAAAAAATTACCTTTATTATTATAGCCTCATTTTTTATACTTTTCTTTCATCCCCATTACATTGTGAATCCTGCTCTGAAAGTGTAACCCCTCCTCTCTGAAAGGGATTCCCCCCTCCTCTCTCCCCTGTGTATGCATTCACATTTGGGCTAAGTGGCTGTAAAGTACCTCTATTCTCAATCAGCAGTTTCACACTCAAATTCCATGTGTTTAAGCTGCAACAGACCTTATGGCCACTGAACAGCAAATTTTGAGAGGTAATTGTTTTCATTGTAGTCATAAAGTTGTAAGATAAGTGGAAATGGCCCACAGCATCACAAGCTTGAGCCAATGATACCCTAGGAATTCCCCTAAAATGATGCAGAGTTAAAATGTCTGCTGCCCTTGAACATTCAGGCATGGCTCCAGAGTAGGAATTAAGAGTTCCGGAGGTTTGGTTGCCTTTTAACTACAGTTTCCTTGGCCACATTGATCACCATCACTGGTCTACTCTGGCCTCCAATCGGAGGCCTGGAGACACACTATCCACAACGCTGCTGCTTCTTTTGAGAATACACGCAGGATCACTCTCGAGGAGAAAAGACAACGCAGAAAGAACCACGTCCTGTCGGTACCACCTGGGGAGCCATTCTGCTGTGCCTTTTGCAACCCGATGTGTCTATCTCGCATTGACCTTTTTAGCCATCAGCGCGCTTGTAGCAAGCGTGGGGCGTCCTTCACAAATCTTCGTTCGCGAAGCCTAGCCATGATGATAGGACCTCTAAAATTTTTTTATTCCATCTTACAAATTAAGGTGTCTGCACTTAAGGACCCGTGCAGGGATTTGTTTCCTCTTGTAGGTACTGGAGATGTGGACACCCACAATTGAGCCAGCTGTCCAGGCTCCTCAAGAGCCAACATGGATCTAGTCAGATTTAATTCTTCTATGAATGGAGAGGAGGAAATCCTCTGGGCTTGGGGACAGCAGGCTTTGTAGTCTTTGGAGATGAATAAACACTTCTAGGGCTCAGTCCATTTGAACTGTTTTAAACCTCTGCCTTGGGATGAGGTGGCCCGGGAGTTGCCATTTTATGTCCAATGACTAGCTCAGTTGTTGATGTTTATACTTCCAGTGTCTTCAGGCAAGGAATGCGGTCAAATTATTTATTTGAGCCAAATGTCACTGTCCTGTAAAAAATCAACAGATCCCTGCCAAATTATCCAGTGAAAGATGTGTTCCTGGAGATAAAGAGGTCTGACCACCTGGACTTTAGCAAGATTTTCAAGTAAGCAGTCTGTGTGTCTTAAAATGAGATCACTGTTGTTGGCTAGTCTTAGAAGAGAACTTACTTGCCTCCTTTTCAATTTTTGAAAAATTATGACAATGCCCTCTTGCAAACCTGTCAAGAGGATTAATATGAACAATGAACTGATATTTGTACAGGTTTTGAAAGGTGCATTATTGCTGCTGCTGGTTGTTATTATTATTTTAAGGTGAATATAATCACTTAAGGGAGTTTTGTGCCAAACAACTCCAGTTGCTCTCAGCTGTCCAAGGCCACCAGCTTAGAAACACTCCTTACTGATGTTCCTCTTCCGAAGAGACCATCTAGTCTGTCCCTCTACAGCTTTTCTAGAGCATGAGTATCTCTTCTGCCTGGATTTCTGAAGCTCCTACATATGCACACATGGAGGTACAGAAGAAGATAAGTTGCCCTGCATCCTACCTTCTTCCCTGATGTGACACAGAAGCCAACAACTCCATAAGTCACCATGATCAGAGACGAGAGTATCCAACAAGTCAGCAGATTCCTGCTCAGTTGTCCAGGTTGGTTTTATTTATTTCTTCAGTAGAGATCTAAACTCATGTATAGAAAATGGTGACTAATTTTGAAAGGTAAGATATAACTGAAACTGAAGTGAAAGGATGAACACAGACTGATGTCTAGGATAGCCTGGAGACTATCCAGACATTTTATTTAAGATAAGGAGACAAGAAAGAAGAGGGAGACTGCTAGCTTCAAAAATTAAACGTGATGCTAAGAGGTCTGCCTTGCATGCATTATTTGTGAGTACCAGACATTACCACCCTAGGAAAGCACCATAAGTGGCCTGGATAAGCCCCAGGCCTTTTTCTTGCAGGACTTCACCTATTCAAGGTGGGCACTGGAACCAAGTCTTGTGATCCAATTTTTACCTCTTTTGTATTCAAACCACCACATTCTACTCACTGATAACTGACAATAAATAATGTAATTAAAATTTAAAAAATCAGTATCACCAACCTTTGTTTTGATAACCCTGAGAGCAGCTCAAGTGGTTAGAGCATGGAGCTAATAACACCAAGGTCATGGGTTTGATTCCCTCATGGGCCATTTGATGGCCTTGATGATCCTTGTGGGTCCCTTCCAACTCAGAATATTCTGCAATCCCGTGATAGAAAATGATGCTATAGTATGCACATGCATTGGAGTATACCCACTGTTCACTGTGTTCCTAGAACACCATTTATTTTTTAAGCAAAGAAATTGGCTAACATGTAGATGCATTTATACATCTTCATTCATCTCAGTTTGTTGTAAATGGGGCATTTTTTATCCTCAAAATTATATCCACTGGAAAGTGACTTCTGCCAGCATTACTTCTTAAGTATCTCATCATCATCCCCAAGACACTGTTAGTAACCATCCTTTCCCTGCTACTAATATCACACTGCACAGGAAACATTTAAGATACTGTGAAAACAGGATAATTTCGGAATACAATAAAAGTTAAGAAATCCACCAGAGCAGTGATTGTCTTCTCCCCTATAATACATGGCGATTTTTGATACATATTGGAGGTGGGAGGGGGCATGGTGGTTTGGGATTTTTTGGGGGATTTTTTATGCTTTTGGGGCAGACCAGAAAAAGGTGAAGATGTCCAAACTGGGAGTCAGTACTTCTGCAGCCTGATATGGATCATTTAAAATACATTGGTCAGGGTAATGCACTCTACCTGTTGCTGTCTGGAAGATTTGCAAGCGTGGTACACACACTACTGAATGCTGTCTCTGTGCTGATATTTATAATGATAACACACTTTTGCTCAAATTACACTGTGCTCTGGCTGCTGCCTTCTGTCTTGCCCTTTCTTACAAGCATCCTAGGGGTAGGACTTCCATATGCATTTGCAGAGTGCCTATTGCTGCAAACATTAATAAGAGCTATCACTTAGGAGCAGTTACTTACACTTTGTTTAATCTCGAATGGATTCTTCTAAATATTTACAGTAGAACAGTTGTCAGACCAAATGCTGGACATTACTGGCAACTTCCCAGCAGGAGAGAGGGGAGAGAGAAGGGAAGGGGAGGGGAAGGGAGGGGAGGGGAGAGAAGGGGACGGGAGGGCAGGACAGAACCCACTTGTTGCGTTCTTCTGAGGAGTTTTAGTAAGTCAGGTTCTGCATTCTGTAACTTGGTGGCACTGAGCAAGAATGGTCCAGAGAATCTGGCACGCCTCAGCATCAAGTTGTTCTTCAGTCATGTAAAACTGCCTCTATTCTTGTTTATCTTGAGGGAAATGACTGTTTGATGGTTTGCTTCACAGACCCTGAAGTAAATAAACTGTATGAAAGGCCAGTGACTGCTGCAAGAGGTGGAGGAGCTCCAAATTGTTTGGGAGTGTCAGCATAGCGCCTGCTGCTGCTTTTGGGCAGTCTCTTAGCTGTTAGATCTGACACCTGCAGCGTTCCCCTGTTGTTGTGGCTCCCCAGCACAGGCTGATATGAACTTTAAAATAAATAAAGCTAATCCTGTGAGGCTGAAAGAAAGCCTTTGGTGGGCTTCATTTCCTCAGCCTCTGAAGTTACCTTGGCTCTAACGAGAAAGGTGTGTGTGCAAGAGGTGTCGAGGAGGAACAAGTGGATGGGCAGCAGCAGGAGCCTGTGGCTCCTGGGAGGGACCCATGTGCCGGGAGCAGCTGGCTGGCAGATCACCCATCAGGCTGTCCAGCTGTGTCCAACAAGTGGGGCCTTGCGCAGGCAGGAGGAGGGGATGGTGACTGCGTGTCTGCTTTACAGCTGGCAGAAGTGCTCGTGAGTGGGAGAGGGACCTGAAACAGGAGGCACTTGTGTTCCTCGCCATTCCCTACTGTGACACAGCATGTCTGTACTTACACAAAAAGGCTTCAAGGATTGTTGTCTTTCTTTGGAAAAATTTCCATTGACTTGAAAATGAGAATCTTGCCTGAATAAGAAGCTATGAATTTATCCAGATATAGAAGTTTTCTGTAGGATTTGCTATTGTAAGGGCCTGTCCTAATTTTAAGGGGGGGGTGTGTGTGTGTGTGTGAATGTGTATGAATGCATGTGCGAGAGGGAGAGAACTCTCACTGCCTACAACTGTTCTGCCAAGATAAACTTTGGAGCATTTTATAAATTAACTCTGCTTTATGTGTTTATTTTTCTTTTGGAGATTCTAAAAAGAGACTGTTCAACTCATCTTATTAGGGGCAGCATATTTTTTTAAAGAGAAAAACAAGTTCCTACTCTGCACTGGAAAGTATTTGCTATTTTCAGCGAAAAGTATTCTTTCCTTCTGACCTGGCATATTAGATAAGATTTATACTTCTGACCTGACATTAGGTAGTTAAGATTTATTCTTCTATATTAACTTTACTGAGCTTGCAAGCTATTCATTTACAGCATAGGGAATATATTTATGGCAGAAGCAAAGAAAGTTCACTACGAAGTAGTAAAATATGTTATTAGGAGTGTCCCGTAGACTGATGAAAATTGTGAGTACCGTTGCAGCTGGCTCCCTTCTGACTCTTTTTTCCTTCTTTGTTATTTCAACTTGAATTTGAAGTCAGTTTCAATGGCAAATAACTTAAAAGAGTCCAGATGATTCTAATATATCCACATATATGTACATACATTTATACTGTGATTGAGAGGTGCGGGGAAGGGGATAACAAGTGACTTGAATTCTCTCCGTGTTCTGCTGGCAATGACCCAGGCATAAGTAACATTGGACCTCGCTCTCCTGCCAGTATAAATCAGGAGAAACTCCACTGAGGTATAAAGCTGATGTGTGAGTGAGAGCTGAATCAGATCTAGAGCTTTTCTCTATCCAAAGGTGTGGACCCAGGCAATCTGTTAATGTCCAATTGACTTAAAGAGGGGAACGCAGAGTATGATGGAAACCTGGAAGCACTTCAAGCCTTTATAGACAGAAAGCTGGAAAGTTAGAGGCCTCCTATTGAAATCTGTGACAAAACCTCCCGTTAACTTCAGTAAGAAAAGAATCAGGCCCTAGAAATGGCTGGAAGCCAGAGAACTGGATGGCTCAAGAAACAGGTAATAGAAGCTGATGACTTTCACCAATAAATCATCAATGCAAACCTGGCCGTGCTTAGTTTAGACTCAAAATTGTTTTCATCTGATGTTTGTTTGAAACCTTCACATCATAAAACCTTAAAGAAGAACTGGCAATTGTGATAGCTGTCTCAACATGGGAGTGGTAGGGTACCTCCTCCGTCCCTATGTCATTGGAGAGAGTCCATCTTAAAGAGAAGCAAGAGGCACTAGCCTGCCTATAGAGACAGCAGTGCTTGCACTCTGCTGTGAACCAGAGGTTTTCTGTTTCAGAAACTGTCAGACTAACTCCGTAAATCCACTTAGACTGAATATACTGGGGGAGGGGAGTTATGCCTCCGCAGCAAGCCAAGAGGAGGAGTAGATATTTCCATTTGTGGACATTATTCAACTGTTGTCACAAGAGAGAATAGAGATGTGCAGAGGTTTGAGGAATTAAATGTGTTGGAGAAAGGGCTTGGAATAGGGAAAGTTAGGACCATCAAGCATTACGAAAGCTGGAAACTGCTTATAGAGTGCAGTGAGCAGAACTGTGCATTGCAGTTCAGCTGATGAACTCTGCTGCTCATCCTATCTGCAACAATGCATTGCTCTGCAGCTGAGGAGGAGAATTTTGTAAGTCGTACTAAACTGAGGCCAGTTGCTCAGCCATCGATCTTGACACTCCCTGATAAAGTTGTGGGGAAATGCATAACATTATGGAGGGAGCTTTCCTCCCCCCTCAATATTTTACAAACAGTGCACTCTTTCTGCTGCTCCCTGAAGGGGAGAGCAGTAGACAAACTGGGTGAATAATTTGGTGTCTGTGCTTGGTCAAACAGCCATAGCGATGTTTGATGTCAGCTGACACATTCAGAAGAGTTCACACTTGTACAAACTCCACACTTCATATTCTTGTATTTGATAGACCTCAGGGCTACATACTCTGTTACACTATGCAAACCTTTCCATCTTTCCTTATGTCTGACATAGGCTCCAAGGATTTACATATTTTTGTATATGCAAAGATTCATAGCTTGTTTTTATAATCTGCCTCTGTAAATCAAATAAGCTGTTCACTGCTTCTTTTCTCTCACCAAGAAACCCACTGCTATCATCAAGTCATCACACCACAACTCAAGGGCGTTCTTCCTCTTTCCACCATTTCTCCTCAAAACCCTGGGCTCAGCACTGTAAGTTGATAACTTGTGGCTTGGCATCAAAAGGGAAAAGTATGCTGAGGAAGAAACTTGCTTGCAGGTATGAATGGGGGAGTGAGGGCAGGAAACACTAAGGATGTGGTTTTGGAGGGTGACACTAAGAAAGAACAGGAATTGTTAACACTATGAAAAAAAATTAAAACATAAATTTGACAAAGGGAACATTATCATATATCCTATATGTTGGGTATATGATCACATGTGAATTCCTCTGGCTCAATACGTTCATCTGCTAGTTCTTATTTCTAGTAGGCTTGAATAGGATTCAGGCATTGTATGGATCATGAGGAGGACATGGAACATGACTGTATTAAATCAGGCAGGCTAACAGAGCTGACCTAGGCTTCTTACTTCATCTACCACTTGACACGTCACAAAATGCAACATTTTGGGTTTATTCCTGTGCGTACTTATTTAGCTAGTTTAGCTTAATGTATGTTCTTACTCTGTGAATTACTTCAGTTACTACTTTGAGAAACAGTGCCTGAGTTCAATACCTGTGGAGGCAGGGGAGAACCTTGACATCTGCGTCTGAGCAGATGGCACAGTAGGAAAAAGCTCATGAGTACACAGTGAGGGGCAGGGTGAATTAGTATAGATAGCATGGGGAAAGCTGTAAAATTATCCCTCCTGCACTTTTAAGTGGCAAATTGCAGCTGTTCTCTGACAAAAGACATTGGAATGCCCTCATGCCCTTTGGCAGCACCTCACAAAGAGAATTGCAGATTGCATTTCTGCTCCTTTTCTTGTTGATTGGGAACAAAAATCCCCCACCTATCACATTTTTTTTAATAGACGGTATAAACATTTAGACTGGATTCTGAGCGCATGCAAATTTTTTGCTGTCAGGGCTCTGTGAGCTATTTGCTTTCTGACACGACTTGTAACCAGAAACAGAATCAGTCCCTTAGCCTTTATGACATGTTTATCCCGCCTAAACCATCTCCCATTAAAAACAATGGGAAACGTTGGGTTAGTACGGCATGTGCCTTACGATCAAGACATTTCTGTTTGCTGATAAAAGAAAGGAATACTGTCTTTCCTTGCTGTTCCCTCAGCACATGCATGGATGCAGGTACAGAAATGCACATGTGCATTATCAACTCCCAGGAACATTAGCAGCAGGGTTGCTGGATTGTCACAGGGGCAAAAAAAGACTCTTTTTTCACTATTACCACTGGTTTTCCATGCCCAGAGCACAACCTATGGAACATCGCTTTCCTTTTCAGCAGCTGAATAAAATTTCCATACTAGTGATGCAGGTCATATGAAAAGCCAGAAAGGTTTTGTAACCCAAAAGGGAAGGGTCCATGTAGCTTTTTGGTATAGTTTGAAATATGCCAGGCTCATCAGAAAGAGAAGAGGGTCAGCTACCAGGCTTCCCATGCAATTCTTTTGTTGTTTAATTTAGGATTTGGTTTAACCCACACAAAACTAATTTTTTTGTTTTCCAAACAGACTATAAGGATAGCGGGCAAAAAGATGGGAGTTTCCAAGAGAACCAAAGGACTTTATGTGGTTTCAAACAAAACTTCTATCTAAGGTTATCAGTATCCATTTTACCTATATTTTAAATGAAAATACTTTGAGAACACATCAAAATCTTTAATTCTTACTTGTGTCTAAGTGAATTTTTGTGTATGTATATGGATGTGTATATACAGATATAAATACTAATGTATAGGGGAGAAGGGAGAGATGACAATGTATGAGCATTTATACTTTTATTTTTAATTTTTGTTATTTCTAATTTTATAAAATATTGTATTTTTCAACAAAATTATTACTTTTGTCAGTATATTGTGGAAGGTTTTTAACACCATCCTGCATTTTTTGGTGGGTTTGTGGTTTTCTGATACCTTTTTCAACTGTTATATATGCAGATGATCAAAAAGGTCTTTTAAGCAGATCATGGGCATAGACTGTATAAAGGAGTTTTTCCAACTCTAGGACTACAGCTGTAGAGTCAAGGGATTCCAGGGGATGAACTCCATAAGCTGAAGAAGGTTTACATGGGAGTCAAGGAGTGTGCGATGGAAGATTCTACTTCTGAATAAGCTCTCTTATATGCAATACTGCAATTTCTGTGGCTGATCTCTTTTGAACAAGATGTGACCAAGGTCTCTGCATACTTCCAGCTGAAAAACACAGTCTCTTTTTGGTGTTCCCAGTAGTAACCACAGTCAGTCAAGGAACCAGGCTGGAAGGCTGAACCACCAAGTTCCATACATGAATAACTTATTTTTCAAGAAATTATGCAAAGCTTGAGAAAGGATTATGAATTGACTTTCATAATTCTTGGTGGTCTTTTAGTGTAGTTATGGTTAGAATCCTCCTCTCTAACAAAATCAAGGAAGCATGGAAATCCAAGAAAAAACAACTCTTTTGATTAATCTCTTTTATCTGGACTCAGGTGTGATTTATCCTGAGGGAGAAATGAACTTCTCTGCCCACTGGATAGCTGGAAATGATGTGATCTCTGAAAGATGTGAATAGCAGCCCATCCTCATCAGGACCCCCAATCAGGGTACAGTTCACAGTTTCCTTTGTGGCCAGCCAGAGCCTGGCAAACAGTAATAAGATCCACCCACTCTGGTTGCTCCCCACCTAGTGCTTCTAACTTCTGTAAAGCTTGAGAAGACTTGTGTTCATCAGAGTATCCAGGCACAATAGATAACTTATAAATGAAAGCCTATTTGAAACTTCCTCTATAATTTTCACATTCATGGGGTGACTGGTCTCTCTCTGAGGCCACACAACCATATGTCACCGCTTGTTGGATTATTTCCTCAAAAATACTGAACTCAGAGTTAGTAATGTGAGAGTTTACTTGTTCTAAGACATACTTCTGAAAGAAACTGGGGCTTTAAAGTGGGATTAGTATCTTGGTTAATTACTCAGATGAAAGAATGTGGTGCCCAGTCATAGAAGAGAATAAGGATTTTCAAATAATATTGATTTTGTAGCTTTTTAGCATAAAACAATGATGTCGACAGAGAAAAAGAAAATTATTTTGTCCACAATCTGTCCAGGGGAACTTCTTTTTCTGTTGATCTGTTCCTCAAAATGACTTGGGTCTTTTCTTCAGATAATATGACCTAAGCAGCCATGGATGTCCTTTTGCTGACATTTGCTTGAAACTGAATCCTACTGATAAATTCTCACACCACTGAAGCTTCCCCTTAGTAGGTAGCTTAAATAGCACATTTAAATAGTTTCATTCCTAAAGTCAGGGCCTTAGTCCTAAAAATACTTGTCTAGGACATAGAACAAGTTATAAATTCTACATTCTCATACAAAATTCTACTTTCCCTTTTGATGCACCGTCAACTCTGAAACTTTTTAATTGCCTAACTCTTCATAAAACAAACAGAAAAGACAAATGTGTGACTTCATTTTGGACTGCAAAACAGAAACTGTTCTGGTTTTTTTGTGGTTTGTTCTTTTTTTTCAAAACCCAAAATTGTGCCATTTATTTACCTTCCCTACCTTCAGGATCTTGTCTATTAGATTTTATGACATCTGAAGCCATCATGCCCTGTACAAGGTCTCATCTTAGTTGGTTATTTTTAGTTCTGTGTTATACTGAAACTTTCTGGAATCTTCATCCATCTCTGTGTGTTTGCGAAATACATGCACTTAACATCTTCTGACTCCCATGTTAAATAAATAGCCTTTGCTCACGCTTGGTTCTGTTTTGGAGAGCTAGTTCTTCACTTATCAGTGTTACAGCAAGTAAAAAAACACCAGCAACTCATTATTCAGTGGCACAGAAAAAAGTGAAATTAATTATGAACATTCTAGGAAAAGGAAACAAGGTTATGAAACACTTGCCGACACTGGTGTTTGTAATCTTCATGAATAAGCAATGCAATAATGCTGGGCAAGTGTGTGTGGGAGGTGCGCTCTGGAGAAACTGGCTGTTTTCCTCTCTCTGACCAGTTGAGCTGTTATGATAAAAAATGTTGTTGCTAAAGAAACCTGTAATAAATCCTGTTGGGAGTATTGCATGTGCTGATAACATACATAAACTTTGTAAACATATTAAAGTGTCAGGTTTTAGTAGCTCTGGTTCATGTGGGTGTTTGTAAAAGTTAGTCGAGAAATGCAATGGAAATCTTGTTGCACCAGCTGATTGCTCCTATGTTTCTGGTTCACACGAGAACCTTGTCTTCCTTTCCCTTGAAGCAGAGCCTCACTCTCTAGGGAAGCTGAAAAAAAGAGATCTCAAGCCCTACCTCAGCTGTAATTTCCCACCAGAACACTATCACCAGTGAAGCTGAGTTATTTGGCGAGACATGGGATGGATGAGCTGGTGCTTGGTAAAGGATTTATGCTGTTCTGAACGTCGTGGTGCCCTCCATTGATGCCTTCATCAAAATACAGATGGCAGCCCAGAGCAAGACATTTCAGTTGCCTTTCAGTGGGTGGAAAGAATTGGGTGCCTTCAAAAGAGACTGACAAAACCCAGCATACTGAACGAGGGATTCTAAGCTTAGTACGAAATGTTGAGGTCAGAACTGTATCAAATCCTGGATGTCCAGGGGGTTCAGGTGCTCAGCCTTGCAAACCGGTGTGCTCTTTAACAAAAGAAAGGAGATTTCACTCTTTTCTTTTGAAACACACCAAGAAGGGAGCAGCAGCCTTGCTGCCTTTAATGTATCAAAAAACTTAGCAGCTAAAATATTTGGCCAGGAATTGAAAATCTAAGCTAAATTAATTCTTCCATGTAGCATGACTCTAGCCTATCTGTGTTGGTCTACTCTAATAAACTGACTTTTTATCACCTGGATTTGCATGTAATCTCGAGTCATTTGCTCGCGCCCATTTTAGTTTGCACAGAGGAGGCAAGGGCTTGGGGGGCCGGGTATGAGAGCAGAGTTGCACAAGACTATATTCCGATGTCAGCAAGCAATCGTCAGCAATATTATGTGCTCCTGATGGAGGAAGTTTGTATTGTTATTTTTATTATTTGTCGATTTATGTATTGCCTTTTTTTTTTTATACATAGGGTTTCTTTAAGAGAAAATTTAAAAGTCTCTGCACGAAGGGACGTGAGCTCAGAAGCTCCCATGCCAGGTGGACACTCAATGTCGTTAAACTGAAACCTCATGTTAGAAATGACAAAGCATCCGAGAAATGTCCATGTGTCAAGGGTGAGGTAGCAATTAAGCAGGGCTTTGAAGGTGAGGGACTCATATTTAAATCCTGTCTTAGACACACCTTAGGCACCTATATCGTGTTCTTGGATGTGAGCCTTGCTGCGTTTGCCCTTGCACTTTACAGGAAGCTGCAGGAATCACATATTGTTACTATTTCAGCATCCATCAGTGACCTCCTGTTTTATTTTACAGTGCCCCATAATCTTCTTTGCCCTGCAGGAAATATCAAACTGAAATCCCATCTAGGATCTTTCAATTTTAAACATGGAACATGTCAGTATATAAAATTGACACACATTAAGAAGCATGAAATGATCAAGTTTATAGCAGCACTACCAGAACTTGGTATAGACCTATGGTTGGGAATTTTACTTTCATTTATAAGTATTACTATAATCATTCCTCTATGTTCTTTCCCCTAATTATTCTGTTGTGTAAAGCCAAAGTATCAATGCAAGGCTAGGGTGCTGTTTGGAGCCAGCAGGAGCTTGGTGTCATTTCCACAGCCAAAGGCTCTCCCGGTTCAGCTCTGGTCCCCATAGTGGAGTTCTTGCCAACAGCATTGGAGTGAGATATGTTTTGTGGCTCCTTTGCTTCAGTGGGTACTAGTTTTGATCACAGGAGTAAATAACACTATTTTAAAATGCAAGGTTGATAGCTCATAATCTAGAAATTGAAACAAGTGAAAAAGGCTATTCGTCAGCCATCGTACAACCGTAGTACAATCGTTCCTTCTTTTTAAGTAGCATTGCTCATAGCAGTGCTCTGTACTAGCAACAAAAATAAAGTACTCATTAATAAAATCTGCTGGATTTTATTATGATAAAGCATCTCATTGTAATCATTCTGCTGTCATCAGAAACTCAGTTATTCAATTATTTATAAAAAAAGTTACAGCTCATGTCTCTTTTTTTTTTTAAGAGCCATAACATATTTTGCATTAATAAATATTCTGTAAGTATTTTTATCTGTGGCATTGTTTGTGGTAATTGCAGACAGACAGACTTTTGTATAAAAATGTACATGGTTTCAGCTGCCTTTTGTCATCTGATAAGATCGCTTTGTTCAGAATTATTTTGGCAAAAAATTGGCAAAGTGATTTTGAGTAGTTCAGACTCCAAAATTAGAAGTGAGACAAAAATATTATTTTTTTATTAGCTTTTATATCTCCTCCACCAAGCTTTCGCAACTTTTAATTTAATTTCAAGCAAAAGGGACAATTCACTGTAGGAGGAAAAAAGTTCTTAAGAACCTCTGTAGTTTTAACAGAGGAGTGTTGCTAGTAGTCACTGTCTATAAATGATTGAGTATGAAATGACAGACAGCTTATTAATGTTAGTGATAAAGTGCAATAGTCAAGCGAGCACTCTCGCTTTATTAACCGAGAAAGCAAAATTAATATTGTAAACAAGAGAAAATGAGTAAGTCTGATTTTTGAGTCCTAGCTCAGATTTTATCAGGTATAACTTTCATTATCTTCAGTGAAAAATTTACAGCAGAAGAAACAGCAGAATGAGGATTTGCAAAGACTTGATACACTAATGGCAAAGCTCGAAAGAAATTAATCTCACGAGTTAACTTGATTGACTTCAATTGGCTCAATGGCTGAAAGTAGAAAAATAGCTGTACTTTTCGTATGATTATGAAAGAGACTGCCTCCCAAGCAGGCTATGTATTACAGTTTTGAAAGGTAAACGGCATTGTTTTATCCTATATAGGGGCTGTATGTATTTGGAGCATACAATTTTGCAAGTACTCTAGCACGGGGATTCTTCTGAACTCAAACTGTATACTGAGGTCCTGAAAAAAAAAATCCACTCGAGGTCCAGTGAAGTCCATGGAACTTTCTCCACCAAAAGCAAAGGAGGCAGATTCAAGCTCTAAAACCATTTAATTAATAATAGCAATATTTTATTCTGCCTGCAAAGTGAAATTGGACATTTCATGTATTTGCTGTATACCATCTTACAATGTCTTTGAAAAATTGTGGTTATATAGGTATTTGGAGTCTAACATGAATTTTATATAGTAGAAGAAATGTCTTCAGCAGCAGACAAAAACAGAATTTGAAATTATCATCCTGTCAGGTATGAAATGGGAACAGATCTGTAATGTCCTTTAGAGTCTTGGGATAATAACAAATATTGTTCCACCTTACTGTGGTATGATCAGGCACAGATCTACACACATACAGAGTTATTAAAATAAAATAATAACACAAGTAGTCTATGCCTATCATGCTTCTAAAGCTTTCAGCAGTGGGTAGTGATTTTCTGATATTTAATTACTTAAGATATTGTTACAACGAGATACACTCACAGTTTATGACAATATAATGAAACAGCTCTCCGTCTGCTTTTGTTCCTAATGACTACGATAGGAATTTTACTGTCTATGTCAAAACAAACATGTTCCCATCCAAAAATTGGAAATATAGTTTAATTGCAAAAAAAAAAATGATGCACTTGTCACCAGCAAAGTATTTACCCTGAGAATACTAATATGAAGACATCACAGAAAAAAATTATCAGCGGGGTACAAACATTTTGAACGAGAAGTAATACTGAGTAATTCAATCCTGCCCAAGGGGGCTGCATGATAGCTGCTTGCTTGGTTAACTTCTGCTTTAAACTGTTGCAATGAGATACCAAATTATTCCTCTTTTAAAAAGTTGGTAACAGCACCCATCTTTATATATAGACTATGTAGCATTGCCATCTGTGCCATGCCAGCCCTAAATGTACATGTAGATATGAATAATATATATAGACGGTGAACTATTTAAAAAATTGCTTCCAAAATGCACTGTTATTTTAATTAATAATATAATTCCTCTTTTCTTGTTGACATTTTACCTCCATGTGAATTGCACCCTCTACAAGACTATAAAAGGACTGAAGATACAGTTTCACCAGCTTGTGTTTTGTCAGTACTTTCCTGGTTTTATTTTAATTTATATAGTTATTTTACAAATGGACTGTTACACATATCCTTCATTTTGAGTTTTAAGTAGTTGAATGCAAACCCAGACAGAGAGGAAGAGTGTTTGCAGAGTGGAGCCCTCCACTTATGATTGGGACCAGAAGCAGATGCTGGAAGACCTGCAGTCCCGCATCAGCAGAGGAATGGACAGAGGAGCAATGGCTGGCAGGCAGGCAGGCAGGAAGGAAGGAGGGAAGGAAGGAAGGAACACTAGGGATCCTGAACGTCCCATTATAGCAAAAGGCAGGAGGAAAAACATCAGATGGGCTACCAATAATCATGGGAGCTCTACATCCAAATTGCACTTCCACAGCCGTACAAATTGTTTTAGTGCCAGATGTAGGAGTTGTAATAAAAATACAGAATTTTCTATCACTTTGCTTATTCTAGAGATTTCCAAATTTAGTCCATGGGTTACTGGTAGTCCATAGGGTCATGGCAAATGGTCTGCCGGTCATTCACAGACCCGTAGCTAATAATACTTCATTTCCATCAGAAGGTCAATGAGGAAGATACATAACTATCAGTACTAAGTTTTGGGGGCTGGTGGTGGCAGAGCCAAAATATTTTTGAACTATTGACTTAATCCTACATTTTTCTAAGCACATTTTCATCTCTGGCAGATGCATAGAATTTCTTATTCATTGGTATGCTACCCTGTACTCAGTTGCATTTTACTCTGTCTTGTAGGACTTAAACAAGCAACTTTATTAAACTTAATTGCTCTTATCGGAACAAAACCACAAATCTCTTTGCTAATGGTATGTTTGCTTTTGAACTTTTATCGATCTTGTCCTATGTCTAATTATGGACCCGATCCTCTGTTTGCACTCCATTCTTGACTTCAGGGGCGTTTAATCTCTGCACAACCAACTATGTCTTTACGATAGGTCATGAGACAGAGATTTAGGATTCTTCAACTAAAAATTTCAGTAGAAGTATGGAGAGTGAAAGGATTGCAGACTAGACATTTCTCATAGTAAAGACTGCTTTGGCAGTAGGTACAAAATAAGCAATGCTTCAGAACCAGATCCTTCTCATGGGGTAATTTAACAAAGGAATTTCGATTTATATCGGCAGAGAGTCTGGCACAGCATATTCAGAATTAGTCAGTCCAGACTTCGTTATTTCTTTATGCTAAAATGTGTGACTCTACAACACAATGCATGGAATGGAGGACTTGGATAGTAAACGCAATGAAGTAATGTGGGCTCACTGATTGCTTGATGGCAAGTGGTTTGTACTGTATTTAAAAATACATAGGTTACAGAGAGATTTGAAAACACTTCCCTAGCCATGGGTTTATGATTTCTGGTTAAAGGAGACTATCTGAGCAAAAGACGCAGAAATCCAGAGAAAGTCTTCCACATAGTAGATGAATTTGACAGGTGCCTTCTTTATCTACACACTGCAATTTATTCCAAGTTGTACTATTCACTAAAAGCAATTTATGGATTTTTAAAGCCAAAGTGATCAGTGCAAGTGACTGTAACGGCTTTTACAATAACTTTCATAAACACTCACTCTGTAATTATTGCTTCAGGACGAGTAACCACTAGTTATACCAAAGCTTGTTTTACAACCAGCTGGATTTGAAGGCCTCAGCCAGTGGACGATGTACACCACGGCCAGGTGAGGTGTTCTGAAAGGCTTTTTGTCTTCACTGCCAAAATAACAAGCTAGATTTCCATCCTGACTCTCTAGCTGTAATTTTTCAGCCACTTGCTCTGCTGTGAATGTATCTTAACTCTTCCATTTCAACCATAAAACTTCGAGCAAGCACTCCGTACCTCCTCAACGTTGTACCAACTGGCTAAATACCCGCGGCCAACACTCCCGCCTCTATTTCCCAAAAGTTTCGCTTCTTTGCAGGACGTCTGAGAACGACCGAGGTGGAACGGCGCTCGCCTGGAGATTACACCGCGTCTGCCCCGGTCCTAGGAAGAGGCGGCTGCACCGCGCCCAGCATCGAGAGCGGCCTGGGGCAGGAGGGAGACCTGCCTTCCCCGGCCGAAAGTGGGGCATCGCCCGTGCCGTGCCGTGCCGTGCCGTGCCGATGGGACCCGAGCACCTGCAGCCGGGGCTGCCCGCCGAGCACGGGACAGCAGAGGTCGCCGCCGGCCCGGCGCTGGCCCGCCGCGCCGCGCACCAGGTGCCAGAGCAAGTACGGGCGGAGAGGGGCCAGCTCCGCGACCCTCTACCCGCGGGGGATCCTGCCCCCCGACCCCTACCGTGCCCCCGACCCGGGGCTGAACCTCTCCGCCGCGCCTGTCGGGGGACCCCCACGGCTGGGGGTGGGGGGCGGCCGCAGCTTGCGGGCCCGCGGTTGCCAGGGTTTAAAGGAGTGGGTGGGAAGTGATGGAGGCTGCGGAGCTCCCCCTTGCCAAAGATAATAAATCGGATGCCCTGACAGGTTTTACTTAGCCCTTAGTGCTCCCTCGCTGCGCGGCAGTGGGGATCGGAGGGCTGGAACTCCGGTCTCTCTCGTCCTCAGCTCCGCTTTAGGGGCACTTTAGGTGAATCAAACCTTGTTTGCAGGAGGCAAACCATACAAAGGAGGCTTTCAAGGGCCAGCCGTGCCAAGCAGGGCAAGGGAGCGAAGGCTGAGCAAGAGAAAATTAAAATAATAGTACCTCCCCTCCCTGAGGAAGTAACTCAGTTACTTCTTGCTGATTAAATGCAGGCTGCTGTGTTTTATGACATTTCCTCAGTGTCTGCAGCTGTCAAGGAGAGCGGGCAGGCATGAGCAGCCTCTCCGCGGTAGGTGCGCAGAAAATGCTTCCTCCCCAGAAACGGCGGCGGGTCCGAAGCAGGAGGGGTGGCGAGGCCGGGTCAGGGGCACGTCCCCCAGGCCCCGCTGCCACATCCCTTGCGGCGCCCCGGCAGAGCTCTGCCCGGTGGCCCTGCCGCGGGGGTCACTGAGGATCCGGGCTCACGCCGGAGCCACAGCCCGCCCGCCCATGGCAGCGCCCCGCGACTTGGACAGCGCCTTCCCGAGGGGGCGATTCTCTGCTGCTTCCTTGTTCTACCCTCCCCGATGACGGCGAGGGGGGGCTTTCCTCGCCTCCTCGGGGCGACAGCTCCCTGAGAGTTACTGCCAGCACCCTGTACTGCCCTTCGCCCTTCGGTCCCCCGCCTGCCTCCTGCCTTCGCCCCTGACCCAGGCGGCGATGGACAGGGACCGGTTAAATTAGAAAGGAAGAACCCACATCATTCCATGAGATTAAAAATTAAAAAAAAAGAAAAAAATTCGGGGGCCACAGTCCCAGGACAGTGGCGATGGGTGACTAGCGACGAGTGGAGGCTGGAAGCCAAAGGGCCGGACAGCGCCGCGACAACCCACCCGCCCCACTCCGCATCGCCGGGCGTCAGGCTTAACCTATAGCGATAATCTGTACTGCTGCTTCTTAGGGTGGGGGCTTCTTGACCGGGATGGAGAAAGGCGCTTGGGGCGTACCGGCAAAAAGTTACCTGTAGTGTTATCGCCCTTTCCCTTTAGGAAGAGGAAAAACCTAAGAAAAGACGTTCCCCTTTACCAGACATTAAAATGTAAAGGACCAGACTCAGGTCTTCCCAGAGCCCGCACTGTTCATCCCAGTGAGGTGAGAAAGAAGAGCAGAAAGAGGTCAAAATTCGCTTTCATCCCTCCAATTGAATGAAACTGCCCGTAAATCCGCTCGGCCGCGCGGCGGGCGCGGGATTTGGTTTCCCAGCGCACTCGCCCGGGCACCGGGGGCACAGAACCCCCCGAACAGGTGAACAGCACAAAGAGAGGAAGCAGAAGTTATCAAAGTATAAATCTCTTCGCACTTACTTCTTCCCTGTCGCCGTACCCTGGAGGCGTGCTGGCTGCCAATGTATTCCATAAAGTTCAAAGTGATAAAAAACCAAGAAATCAGTCGCAATTGCATAGTAACCCTTTGAGAGTTCAACTTCTCCTTTTCGTCCTTTTTTTCTTTCCTTAAAAAAAGAAATAATAAACCGGGGTGGTAGGCGGCAAGGGATGAACACAGCAGCAGAAATACCTGCACTGAGATCCAAAGCTGGGCTTGGCCGGCTTGATGGC
>VZRE01014469.1:390079-576434 GCA_013396775.1 Cephalopterus ornatus
CTCTGCAGCCTCGCTGGCAACTCCCGTCTGAAGGTCTCCACTCGCCTCCCCTCCGCCGCCGGCCTTCCAGGGGTCACCGCGGAGGTGCTGCTGCACCCCGCGTCCCGGCCCCTCCGTGGGGAGGAGCCCCCCCACTCGCCGGGGGGACGGGGCGGGGTGCTCAGCCCCTTCCCTGCGGAGGGGGACACAGCGCAGCACCCCCTCTTCCCTGAAACTGCTTACATCCCTGCTCGAAATGGAGATAGGGAGATAGGAGGGGGGAGGTGAGGAATTTTCTCCTTTGTGGACTTTCCCCACGGGACAGAGGTTTTTCGGGGTGGCTTCTCTGTCGGGACGGGACAGAGCAAATCCGCGTGCCCTGCCGGGGCCAGGGGCCGTCCCCATGGCCGGCTGGCGGCAGGCGAGGCACGAGGCTGGCCCCGGGCTGAGGCCGAGAGGAGTCGTGAGCCCGCGGGTGAACACAGCAGCCTGCCGCCTGTGCCACCGGGCCCCTTGGCAGAGCCCCGGCACCGAGGGCACAGCTCTGCTGCACCTCGGCGAGGCTAGGCCGCCTGTTTGACAGAAGGGTATCGCGTTTCTTTCCTCCGGCGAGGGTTTATTTTTTGGGGTGAAGGGAAAGGCTACAAAGGGGGAGGTGAGGCTGATTCAAGGGAAAACCGGCACCTTCACTGAGCCTTTTCTTGCTTCCTTCTTATCTCAGCCCTTATTTTATCCCAGCCTATCTCTGGGACGAGAGAGTGAGCCCTGTAAATTGGCGCTGACCGCATCAAGAACTTCAGTGGTGTGAGGAGCAGCCACTCTAATCGTAACTGTTTTCCTCAGTCTTTTCCCTCGCTGCCCCTCTCAGAGCTGTTAAATATCTGTACCATAAAATGTGCGGGATTTAAAGGTCTGTGGGAGGCTCCCTTTGAAAAGGACTCTGGGGAAAGCCTTTCTAATCCAGGATACTTGAGCCGGATGGGGTGGGATTGCCAGAGAGGCATAAAATAAAAATTATTCGGCAGACAAAACTAGGGGCTACCCTGACATGAAGAAAGTGCATTTGTCTCGATGTTTTGTTTTGTTGGAGATTGAGACTTCTCGTGTGCTAGTGTGTGTGTGTAAATATCTGAGCAAGTCAGGCGAGTGACATAAATAAACAAGGCTGTGGAGAAAGGATGGGACATGTATGTGAGCCAACCTTCAGCTAGCCAGCCAGCTCACTCGAGCAGCATTAGCACCAGTGGGCAGAGAAAGCATGTCAAAAAATAAACGTTCTGTGAGAAACATAAGGAAAACATTAAACAATCGGCGAGTGCACTCCCTCTCCTTGCCCTGACAAAGCACGGCTGAGAAAACTCTGCTTGCTGTCTCTCCAGCCTCTTCCCTTCCCTGTATCCTTGCTACAGCAGAGATACATGGGGCACATATGTTGGGAGACAGTCCCAGGAACCGCATGGGTCACCCAAGAGCCTCAGCAAAACCGACTTGTGAGGTATGTGCCAACCAAGGGCCAAGCAGTAGGGCAGGGTATGCATGAGTGACCAGCAGCGGTGGAGGCGGGGGTGGGGGAAGAGGTCGTTTAATTGCTGTGGAATAGGGGCAGAGGCATAGACTGAGGAGAAAACAAAAGCTGTGCCTTGAATCAAGACGAGATCCAAAAAGCAGCAGGGCAAAAGAACACCAGAAAGTCAAGCTACCCCCCCAAACCAGCCCCATTAAGGGGGAAAAAAGCCACCCAACAACAATAACAAATTGAACCCATAAACAGTTATTGCCATTCTGCAATAAAAGGGGAAGATTTCTATCATTGAAATGTGTGGAAGGAACTTGTTCCAAAGCAAAACTTTGGCATGCAATTCTCTGTTTATGTCGCTCATCCCGATGGATGAGATATCAGTGGCAAAGTTCAGGCTGACATCAGCCCTGGGGAGGCAGAGCCAGCGGCCAGGCTGGGCTGTGTGGGGCTGCACAGCTGTGCCTGCGCCTGCGGCCTGTGGATGACCGGCTTCGGGGGGATCCGGCACACAAAACACCTCCCCTCACCAGGCCCGGAGATGTGAGGAGCCAGCAGCAGCACACACTGTGGAGGGAGCTGGATGCAGCAGCACACACTGTGGAGGGAGCTGGATGTAGTGTTTCCTTGCAACTGCAACGGATGAATCAGAAACAGCTCCCAGGGTGGTTTTATGTGCTGCTCTGTTTTGGGGTTTATTAAAAAGGGTGGGAAGGGAGAGAATGGCTGATGATCTGTATGTTGCCAGAAAGTCAAATATGTCTGTTTTACTGAACTGCATTGAAACCAGCAGCAGGAGACTTAAAATCAGTGAGATATTGTTTTGCTGGGGGTTTTTTTGTTTGTTTCATTTTTGTTTGGTTTTTTGTTTGTTTTTTTTTAAGAAGAGTAATCCTTTAGTCAAAGAGTAATAGTGTGCGGTGTTTTCACTATTGACCTTCCTGCCCTGTGGTTTTTCTGTGCAAATTTCCACAGCTAGAAAATGTTTATTTCGGCTTTCTGAATAGCTAATAGATTGTGGGAAAAAGAAGGTGGCCTCAGGATGCTCAGATTATATCCAAAATAAGATAATAATATTCAATTAATAGCTGATATTTTTGCTTGCTTAAAATGGCACTCTAGTCGTAAAAACTAGCCATGTGAACTGGACAGCTGAATGCTAACGCTTTGTCATTCTTCTCTAGACTGGAAATAGTTTGTGTAAGTGAACAAAAGGGTCACTAATTTGCCTTTTCAACTTGGGAAACACAGTAAAGAAATAAAGGCCTTGAATTACTTCTGATATATAACTTGAAACCGAAGCAAACTGTGTCCGATACAATATCCTTATTTTTCATGTGCTGATCAGGACACAGATGGCATAGGTCAGATTTCACCAGCAAGGAGTCATCCCTGGTAGCATCTCCACAGACCTGAGTCAGTTATGTCTGCTGAAGAGAGAAGGGCTGGAGGATTGCAGCAGGCATCCTGAGTAAGGGTTGCACAACCCAACACATCTACTATTTGTTAAATACTAACAATATTCTTGGCACTATGCAGGACTCCAAATCATTACATTCTTTGCTCCAGATTTTTCTTTTTGTGTACAAACTAAGAGGCAACCAAAAAATAGGCAAGGCATTCAGAGAGACACAAATGGATAAGAAATTACCCAAAACACACATGCACTCACATATATATATGTATATGTATATGTAAGTGTGTGTGTGTGTGTGTGTATTACAATTCTTTTCCATGTTTCCCAATCTGACAGTTGTTACATTTCTCTGTGTTTCCTAACGTAACCCATTTGTTCTTTAGCCATGTTCAGTTTAGGAGGTTAATCTTCTGTAACATCATGAGCATTCTCAAAAGCTGTTAATATCACGGAACAGAAGATCTTATTTCCGTAGTCCAAATATGCTGAAAGAAATGAGTGATGAGAAATGCTTTACTCACAAGTTGAACCTATGTGTACTTTTTAAGAAATAAACTTATTCCTAAAGATACAGTCCCAATATCCTTAATAATGTCTTTATGTTTCAGATATTTAAAATATCCAATGGCAGAACATTACCAACATGTGCAGCAGAAAACAATCCTACACTGGCAACAATTAGACTAGATGACCCAATTGATTTTTCCCATCTCCAACTTGTGCAATTCTGTCATTGTAATAAAATCCCAGTGTAATCAAAGTTTGCAGGATGAGACCCTAAATTAGCATGTCAATCTGGACTACCCTTCAGCCTGGGTCATGTCCAAAGTTTGACCTTTTATCAGTCTGAGAGAGGTTTGGATCTGGTCTTCTGGATCACACTGGAGGAGAGCTGAATTGTTGTTTCATTGTATGTGGAAGAAAAGAAAAAGGCATATTTGTGGAAAAAAACACACAAATTCTGCAGCACAAACCTTCCAGATGCAGTTCAGTTAAGAAAGTCCAACAGGAATGCCTCAAAATGAGAGCTTTTTGGCACAGAGGAAGTTTTAGCAGTTAATACGAGGATGATCAAACCATGCTAAGTCATTGTTTCCCTGTATTCATCTATCAGTTGGTCGTCTCTTGGACTTGCAATCAGATTGTAAAACTTTTGGGATGCAGACCAACTTTTTGTTCTGTGTTTGCAGGATCTGTGCCTAGAGCAATTGTGTCTACAAGAAAAAATCTCAGCATTGCCATGGAAGTATCTGTGTATTTTGAGTGTAAATACTCATTCTAGAACAAAAGCAATTAACATAAACATGTTTTTTTTTAATGTATGCTAAATTGAGGGGAAAAAAAAAAGCTTTTGATCTACGTAATTTCAACCACCTAGAAGGCAATACCAGAATAATTGTACTGACTTAAGTTCATGCATCAGTTTGCCCAAGTATACTTCTGTGGTACCAGCCACATAGGGTGGAACTGTAACTGAGTAAATTTGGAGGATGTGAGTAACCAGCAACAAAGGTTTCACAGCCTTCTGACACATCCATTTGTCTAGGCATTGACTTCTCTATGATTTCAGTATTTGAGAGGATTTGGCAGTGTTTCCCGTGAATTTCTTTGGTGTTAATGTCAGTAGATTCCACACTTGCCCAAGTGACTTGCTCATTCCCACTTCCTGGGCTGTGTTGGTCCAAGGATTTGGGAAATAGCAGGTTGAAAAATGACATCCTAAAAAAACAAGTGTTTTTTTCAGTAGATTCACTTCCCTGATCTGGTTCACCATGAGGAAACAGGAATGAAAAAACTGACATGTAAAACAGTAAGGGCAGGGAGTGTCTCAGATAGGTCAGTGGAGAAATCTCACTACTGAGAGTGAAATTACAGGTGTAGGGTTTTTGGAAAGGCAGGGACAAGGGAGCAAGCTGATGTCTTTATGTGTGTGCTCACACCACACACAGCATGGCTGATAGGCATGTTGTCTGGTGGGCATGAAGGATGATGGTGCACAGTGTAGATGGAGCTCATGTGCTGCAATTCCAGATGCCCTCAACAACGCCATCCCATTGTGAGGACATCCTGAAGCAGTTCAGCTCCAGTGACCTGAAGTCATAAGAGGTATTACAGGGTTGGTGATAGCTGTAGGTGAGGAATTGGGCAGCCACTGTCACATGAGGCACAGAGTGTGCAAGCATGGGTTACCCTGCCCTTTGCTACTGTGGGAAGCACAAACATGAATGTGGCTGAGCCACATAAAACGGGTCTTGGATCCCATGTTAATAAACACAGTAAAACAGCAGCACTGCCCCTCCTAAACAAGGGCTGGCACAGGAGAAAATGTGGTTCTACTGGCCACACTTTGGCACTTAATTAGGATTTTAGCAGGTGAAGACAACTATTGTGCTATTTAAAATGTTACAAGAGATGGTCCTTCACTAAACATTGGTAAATGTGCCACTGATAGTTATTCTATGAGACATTTCAGTAACATATTATTATATTAAACACATAGTGCTGAGTAATCTAGAAACACTTCTGTAATCAATTGCTTTTGTTGCTTATTTCAAGATGTAAATTGCAGGTTCTGAAAAACTGCAGAATGGTAGTCCTGAAGAAGACTGTTCTCTGCTTGACTCTGGTGCACTGGTAACATGGTGTTCTTGAAAAGAACTTTTAAGCACAAACTGATGTCTGTCAGTATTGCTGGAGAGTTTGAATCAATTGCATACATTGAATCAGTTCATATTTTGCACTGAGTTAATCGGAGCTGAAATAAGCTCTCACACTTTTCCAAAGAGATAGACATTCCCTAGTCAGAGCCTTACCCTTTTTGCGTACATTCCAGTATTCTTCTGACCACTGTTAATGACTGGGAAGAATCACACTGTGTTTTACCTCTGAACTTAGTTCTCTTTTCATATGAGGCTGATGACTGGTAGTAGAATAACAAGAGTTTAGTGATGTGGAGCTTCTGCTAAGCTAATATGTACATCTACTACATTGAACAAGTTACAAATCAGGCATCAGACAGCTACAACTTGAAAACCAAGATTTCATGAAATATGAAGACATCTTAAACTTGGGAGTAACAAATCCTAACTTGTGGGCATATGGCTTTGCAAGTAACATCCAACATTCAGTAGATGTCTAAAGTCTCTCAATAAGTTATGGGAATTGGTTTACCCACCAAACTACTATCAGAACCAACATTCATCCTGAAATGAGAGCCAACAGGAGCTGGCAATAAGGAAACACCCAGTCCAGATGGATTTTCTGTCCAGCTAAATATCCATCTGTGCCTACTTCAGCCAGTATCCTCCAACTGGGTAGAAATTAGGATCTTTGCTTTCCAAAACACAGAGTCAATTTTATGTTTTTCTCGAGTTCCCTTTAGTATAGCAGCCCAATGGCAATGAAACTTGGCCAGTACGTAGACCTATGCTCCCTGTGTACCTTCCATAAGAGTGTGATTCAGGGTGCAATTGCACTCCACACCCTAAGCTCCCAGTTATGCGATGCTTCAGCTGAGGTTGCTCCACAAGCTGCTTTGGTGCATCTGTGCCACTTCATAGATTCTTGGTGCCAGACAACCAGAAGAAACTGATATTAAGGCACACGAAGGGAAGTTTTGTTTTCTGTCCTTTTTTTTTTTTTTTTTTTTTAAAGAATGCTTGCACATTTCACATTGAATGGAAATTTCTGAGCAGAAACTGGTATCTCCTGGCTGCATATATCCTAAACACCAGGCAAAGTCACTATTGTTACCATTTCTATTTTTCTGTCCCTGTTTTGTAAACAAGCTTGCTGAGAGGGGCCTGGTTCCACTGGTGACTGAGTCTATCTCCTCAGTGAATTTAGCTCTGTTACGCTCATCTTTGGTCCACAAGCTCTCAGGAGAGAGTCCTGCCTGGGCTGGCTCTGGGTCTCTGCAGGGGCTATACTCTGAGGAGCATTCACCCCAAACAAGGAAGGACATTGTGAATTTAATTAGGTGCTTCCAGCCTAAGCTGCTGCTGAAGATGATTCTTAAATCACAGCTTTCTGTACAGCTATAAAAGTCCCTGTTTTGAACAAACCTCTTGTACCAGCCCACTTTAATGTGCCTGCAAAGTTGCATACACAAATAACTTTCAGGACATTGCAGGGAAGAGTTTCATAGTTCCTTACGTGATACTGTTCCACCAACTCTCCACCTAAAAGTGAGATAAAATCTCCAACTGCTTAATCTATTAGTTATTTATCTTTAATAGTTAATCGTTTGAGAGGGGTTTAGTACCCACAGACTCATAGAAAGGCATCTAGAGTAACCCTTTGCAGCAGGACTTATTAAGACATTATTAAGACTTATTAAGGACATTATTAAGACTTCTTAAGGATATTGTTAAGAAAGTGGAGATTCCTATATAAAACATTTATTTATTAAGTGTGGAGTTAAGAGTGATTTTTATCTGCAACAGTAGCTTCTACAATTGTTACCGGCAGGCCATTTAACGGAGACCAGGCGGTTTAACCGTGGGGTATGGATATAAGGAGCACATGTGTATGTATTTCAGAAAGAAGAAAGCTAATTTTGTAATATGGAGTCAAGCAGGGCATATGGTAGATAACAGTACCCTTTCACATTCTAACACAGGATTGAGATTTCTTAACAAAGGCAATAGAGTTGCAAAACAGCATGACTTTGTTGCAGTCAGTAATTAATGAGGTGCTAAAAGTGCCTAAACAGAGAATCCCAGACAGAGAATGCATGACTCAAGAGGATAAGAAGCCCCCATCATTTCAAACAACAGTGTCATTTAAATAAACAAGCGGCAAGTCGCTGGGTGTGTGAGGTGGAAAGGGAGCAGCAGCAGCAACATGCTCTGTCAGCCAGCGCTGTTTTGCCTGTGAGAAACCAGTTGTGCTTTTCCAAATGCAGCCAGAGCTTTAAGGTGTGAAACATTTGTTTAATTCATTATTGGGGCGGGGGAAATCACTCGCTCATCGGTGCTGCAGGTTTTCTGGTGGCATATTGGTCAATTCGATTTATAATCAATGAGCAGTTGAAAGCTGTTACCAGCTTCATACTGTGCAGGATGAAGTCTACCTGGCAGGTTTTTATTTTTTCCCTCATAAAAGACGTCATTTTCTGCGCTCTCAGATGAGATATAAACCTTTTTTTTTTTTTTTTTTAATTTTAACAAGCTTGGGAGATTTTGTGTCATTCTGCAGAGCACTCCAGCATTATTATTTATTTTAAGCAAAACCAATTCCAGTTCGTGTATTAAATGAAAATAGCAAAGGTTTATAAAGTGTTTGTCCTGTAATGTTTACTTTCTTTCCAACCAAACATTTATAAATAGATTGAAAGAAATGTGGCAAAGCACCAAAGTCATCCACTAAGATATTTCATAAGAAACTATAATGTAAAAGTGGAATAAAGGAGCACTTTTGGAAGTGATGTTTGTTAGTGAAATCTTTTTTTTTGTAGGGGGATATGATGCAATATGTCATGTTACCCTTTAGAGCCTATAGCACAGTGATCCAAATTTATTCCTGGAGGGACTGCACTGCAGTACATGTGTTGTAGTTAGATTGAATTTATCTACGCATTCATGCAGCTTAAAAGAAGGTAGACTTTGGGTTTCTTTTCCAGTTTCTTTGTGGCTTTAGGAAACTAACAACTGAGAATCCATCGTATGCTGGGAAGCAATGGGCCTAGTTAGCAAGAAATTAAAATTCTCTGTTTTCAGATCCAGGCAGCTCAGTATACTTACTTTTGTTGTTGTTGTTGGGGTTTTTTTTCTCTCCTCCAGATATTTTTTCATCTTACTGTCTGGCATAGAGAGAAGGAAAATTGTGCATGTCCTGTATTCGCTCTCTATTATTACATACAAAACTTACATAATGTATTCGATGCTTGTTTTTCATTAGAAACATGGATATAAATGCTTTGAAAGACTCGGTGTCTGTTTTCACTGGATTCTTTCTTGAAAATTCAGTTGTTTTTTTTTCTGTGCTACCTTTTCTTCTGTTCGATATCTCACTATTACCTGTACTCCTCTGCCCCTCCTCCAAAATGATAGTGTGAGCATTAGCAGATACAGAGTGGAAACATTGATGTTTCTTGTGTCCTGCACAAGGAGATTGAGGGAGTTTCACTGAAAGGGCTGTGACCTCAGTAACTACATCAGCACTGCTCATTTTGAAAGGGGTAACTGATTCTCCTTTTAGAAAAAACAGACATTTGGGATCTGCAGATGTTGCAACACTGCATTGAGTTTGTTTGAATCCACAAGAGACAAAGTGAATGAAGGTCCTGTTCCACAACAGGTCCCTAGAGGCATGGGTCTACTCCTTTCCAGCTCATCACTATAGACCGAAGGAAAGCCCTCCTATTGCCTTTAGTTGATGTAGACAGGCAGGATTTGGTCTCCTTTCTGGAAATGAAAATGGTCTCCAGCTCTTTCCCCTCTCATTGAAAAGGAAGATACACTTTTGTTTTCTGGTGTCAGCAAGGCACTGAGGTCTAAACCCTGCAGGGGCCTGGCTGTAACTGGCACCAGGCAGAGAGCTCTACTGAAGAGAGGCTGCTGGGCACAGAGGTATTCTTGCACTTGGAGAGAAGTTTGGTGTGACTGCTGTGAGTTTCTGCAACAAAAAAGGAATTTCCTGATTCAAGCTTTTCCTTAAATATACTCTAGAGGGAGTCAAATCTAAAAGTTTATTTATCTTTAAAGTATTTCAATTGCGGATCATTCTTTTAAAAGGTTCTATTTGTTTCCTGTTTATTTCTTTCAGGCTTGTCTATTAGTACAGAAATTTTGGTTCAATGTGTTTATACATTTTCAGATCAGATATGTGCTAATAGTACTTAAAAGGCATTACTCAGAGTGATGTGTCACTGTCACAGCAATAAATAGCCCTTGAAGCCAGCAAACACCAGTATTATCTTTGAAAGAAGCAGAGTCCTAGGAGACAAAAGGAGAGAAGAAAGTGAAGGAGTTTCATATTCCAAAGAAGTTGAGGTATTGCTTGTATTGAAGCTAATTTTCTATAGTGCCTAGTATGACTTCAATGTCTGGTGACCCTAAGTCTATAACATGGTAACTTCATACTAGAAACATAATTCTGAACCAGAGATAACATCCTGTCAATTACACATTAGTATTATGGATGAAGGCTGTGACCATATTCTATTTAAAAAAACGAGTCCACTTTTAACATTGATTTGTAGTTTGAATATGCAACTGTCCTCAGTTTACAGTGATCACTGGACTGTGTTTTATGGAATTAAACCTATATCAAAGTGGGAGAGGCAGGAGGACTGTGCCTCTTCAAAAATTACTTTGGGTGACAGTATCTCCTAGAGCAGATTTTTATAAATAAAATAAGATCACCTTATTTTGCATACTTACTCAGTGTACCAGCAGACAGGAAATTTTCTGCTTTTATTTAGCTTTCACTGTTACAGCTGCTAAATGTCTCCTGGCTTTCTGACAACAGCAGAAAACAAGCATTTGCCAGAAAACCATGAATTTAATTTTTTTCCTTAGAGGAGAGAGCAAGCAATGCTCATGAAGTTCCCCTTTAGTGATTCCTCTGCAATTGTTGAAGGAATTACGCCCACTGCCTCACAGAAAATACTATCTAGTATCTGGAAACCCAGAAACTTCACAAATTCCCTGAGATTTAAACACCCAGCAGAGATAATGAGTGGGAGGCTAGAGCTAGCAGTTGAATTTCGACCTGGTTTCACTCATCAATGAATACAGCCCAGTGTAACTCTGCAAGCAGAGCCCTGCTTGTGCTGAGCCTTGAGCTGTGAGGGGATCTGTATTTTTTCATGAGGGAAATGGGAAGGATGTGAGTGGAATAGTCAGGGGGATATAATTGATCTGAGCACATATCTGCATATGATCTCCTGGTCTAGACTACTTTTGTAGTCAGTGGAAAGACACAGGTATTTTATAACTGATTTATTTGTTCTTGTGATAGATGTCTAGAAGAGCTGAGCTGAATTGTGTCCTAAAATATGTAAATGTCTATGCCTGAAGTTACATGAAATAACTTCCCTTTTGCACTATTGTGGATAGACAAAGGAATGTGTAGAGGGAAGGTCAGGCAACTGACAGAGTATGAGAAATTAAACCCTAGCTCATTGATATTTCTGATTTCCAAAATCATTCTTGTTGGCTTTGTTTCACACAGGCTTGAGGCATTTTGAATAAACCCCTGGAAAGCACTGCTCTCTTCCCCTCTTATGTCTGTGTCTCCTAGTGTAATGAGGGCGCTTGTCTGTCCTGTGGGAAAACCATGCTCATGTGCCTCTTTACCATTACATTCATGATGGACTCTGCAGCAAGAAATTGAATGGGACATCTTACTTAACAGTCAGTGTTCATCGCACGGGCACAGGCTTTTCCAGCCCATCATTTGCAGCTTACCATCAATGTTCTTCACAGTTTTTGAAGTCCAGGATAGCACATTTGCTCAGGTTGCTCTCACTGCCTGTCTGACCAGCTGCAGGGATGAGTGACCACGTTTCTGCAGAGCAGCTGAACATCTCTGTCACTGAAGGCTGGAGGATGTCCCTTCCTCTGAGACAGTCTCCCAGCTGGAAAAGTCCTAAGAGATTTTGGAAAAAGGAAATAATTGATCAGAAATCACTGGTTATGTCAGGGGAGAGCCACCTTGATATTCTTGTTTGGATCCAGGAGGAACAAGGCTCCAGCTCTCCATATCCTCAGAAGGTACTTTGCCCAAGCCAGCCAGGCCCAGTCCAGTGTGATCCAACAGTTTCTGTCTGGCCCTAGCTGGAAATACTCCAAACTTTCCTGATAGCACCAATGAACCTGCCACAACTTCCATGAGAAACTTTAGCTTCAGTACACCCTCTTTTCTTACAAAGCTTCTAGATTGAAAAATCTGGTTAAATTCCTCAGCAATATTTTCCCTTTAGTTCTTTCTAACCATAACACTGAACCTCCCTGAGGAACAACATAGGCCATAGAACTAGTGGATGAACTATGGCTGTGTTTTTCAAAGAAATTGGCTGTATGAAGAGGAAGCCGGGGTTAATATGAAACATTGCCCTACACCTCACATTGGCTCAAAGAACATATTTTCCTTCTCTCCGTCTCTCTTTTTTTCTCTCTCTTCCTTATTTTTCTTTTCAGTGCTAAATGAGATGGATCAGATTTTCCAAAGTTCATGAAGAGGAAGTGCATCTCCTGGTGTCATTGTTTATCTACAGAGATTGGCTGCTGCCTGTCACGTTCAAAAAACAGCATCACTAGAACTTTATAAAGGGACATTTTATTTAAATTAGATGACTGGCTGCCGCTTTGGCTCATCTGTGCTTTTGTAACTAAATGGAATATTTCTCACTTTTCATATTCAAAGCCCTTCATAAGTGTTTACTCGTCAGTCTTCACAGTGACCTTGAGAAATGCAATTACTTCTTTTGTGCCCGTGAAAAAAGAGGAGACAGAGAGGACCTGATGAAAACCGTATTTTCCTTACAAGTTGCCCCCCAGCAGGACTTCTGTTGTGATACTGATGATGAGAGATCTGGTGTGGACTAGCCAGAAACAGTGATCAACACAGATTACAAACACTGAAGTCTGCCCTGAGCCACGATTAGAAGATATGGTTGTTAAATTAACAGTGATCAGTCACAGCAGTGTTACAATTATTCCTACCTGTTGGTGGAACTGCAGCAGCGGGAACATTCTTTGGACCAAAATCAGTACAGACACAGCTAAACAAACTTGCCCACAACCAAGCCTTTTAGGTATTGCAACATAACTGTTGTGTAAATACTCCCATTAAGTTCATCTGGAATTAAGAACGCTTAACTCAGGATGCTCTGGAAGTCATGGCTAGGTTTTGTGGAGAGGTGAAAATAGTAATGTCAGAAATTCAGTTTAAATGGCTTTTCCTGTTTTGTTTTCGTCTCCCAAAGCAATTGTTGATCTTGAAAGGAGATGCTTTTGAGCCTGTCTTCTCTATCCTGTGGAGGACTGTGTTGCAAACACTCTCATACGGCAATGGGGTCTGCCTTCCACAGTGCCTTGAAGAGCTTAAAACGCAGAGGGGATGTGGCAAAAATAGGGGCTGTTGGACAGTTCTTGAAGGACAGTGAGTAGCACTAGCCCCACGAGATGCTCATTAATAATAGAAATGCAATGCTTCATGAGAAGTGTTGTGGCCCAGATTTGTACTCTCAGGTGATCCAGCCTGCAGAGTTGCCTGCTTCAGGACAAGAATGTCTACATATATATAAAATAATATATAAAACCATTTAGGGATGGCTAATTAACTTTAAATTAATAAGCAGTCTTCATCCAGATTATTTTTCAGTAATCATCAGTTCCCAAAATTTTGGTTTCACCTAGTTTAGCTAAAGGGGTGCAGTCAAATCCGTCCAAGCCCCATATAAATATTTTTATTTAATTTCTTAAAGCTATCTCATTTTAATTCACTTAACACCTCTTCTTGACAATTAAAAGGACATTTTAAAAGAGGTGGAACTACCTCACTAGCTGGGATTTATGCCAGCTATTAAAACCACAGAGAATGTTTCACTGGGACAGATTATGTTGCATCTGCCCTCCTGGGGGTTCTTGTTCCTGTCTCTGCAGTGCCTTTTCCACATTATTGCCAAAGACAAACACTTCAATATTTGCAGATTCAGGGTGGTTATGTCTCTGCTACTCCAGAAGTCCCTGGTTTAACTACATCACTTACACACAGAGCCCTAAGAAGGTCCTGTCTCCTACTCAGGCTTAAAGAGTAAGGTTTTTTATCTTTGATTTTCTGGCTTATCACCAAAAATGCTGAGGAGCTCTCCTTCTGTCCTTTGCAAAATATCACAGAAGCAACATGTTCCCTGGCAGTCAGCACCTGTGTGAAAGAGGGAAGAACAGGGACACAGAACGTAACTAAACTCAACTTTCTTCAAGTTGAAGTTGGAGGAAAAAATGCTGAAGAAACAGAAGGAGAAAAGCTTAGCAGCCTGAGCTCTTTTGCAAATGCCATTCTTACTTGTGGCATTGACATTTTGTGGCGGATTTTGGTGGAACTGGGTCCTGAATGGGTATTAGATCATCATGGCTAGGCTTCGCGAATGAAGATTTGTGAAGGACTCTACCCATGCTTGCTACAAGCGCGCTGATGGCTAAAAAGGCCAATGCGAGATAGACACGTCCAGTTGCAAAAGACACAGCAGAATGACTCCCCAGGTGGTACTGAAAGGACACGGTTCTTTCTACATTGTCTTTTCTCCTCGAGAGTGATCCTGCGTGTGTTCTCAAAAGAAGCAGCAGCGTTGTGGATAGTGTGTCTCCAGGCCTCCCGATTGGAGGCCAGAGCAGACCAGTGATGGTGATCAATATGGCCAAGGCTGAGATGTTGTTTCAGGGAGTCCTTATATCTCCTCTTCGGGGCTCCTCTCTTGCGGCAGCCAGTGGCAAGTTCACCATAGAGCACAATCTTAGGGAGGCGGTAGTCCTTCATCCTGGAGACGTGCCCTGCCCAACGCAGCTGCATTCGCAGCAACATGGCCTCAACACTCGTAACTCCTGCCTGTTCAAGAACAGACGTATTGGTCACATAATCTGTATTAGATATGATTCTGCAATTTCACCCAGTGTTGGTCAGCATTCATATCTGCACAGTTTTTTGTTAGTGGTATGTGGATAGCAGGGTAGTTGTGCCATGGTTAAAGACAGACACCATGCTAAAGGTTTGTAACTGAGGGATAATTTCATGAGAATAGAGCTGTACTACTTCCAGTGCCTGCTGGAAGTAAGGTAGCTGCTTTGCTTGAGGATGACCCCCAAGCCAGGACACTGCTGGACCCAGGCTGGTGCTGTGAGAAGCCTGCTTGGAGAACCTTGTGCTGACTCAGGATGCCAGATGATGTGGTCCCTCAGGCACAAGGTCACAGGAAGGCAGATGCTTAGCTGAAGCCTGGCCTCATGCAAAAGCTCTCATCTCCTCATGGATGCCCAGGTACTTATGAGGTAGGTGTATGTAGGTAGCTCTGTTGTGGCATGGCTGACACTGTCCCACAGGACCTGAGCTGCCTCTGTGCTCCACATACGCCCGCTCATCTCTGCCTTCCTGAGCTTCATCCAGGATCCCTGTCCTCTTCAGCCTCCACTCCAGACAGCACAGGGTTAACCAAATCTGTTGGAGTGGCTGAGCCTAAATCTTAGTTTTCTCCTGCAAAAATAGGTTTCAGGAAAGGCTTTGGTCAGAGATTGGTCTGACTACGAAAAGAAGCATCCATCTGAAGAATAAGAATAAAAGTGCCACCCTAAAATGAAAACCCCAGAAAAGACCAAGAAAACAGTAGAAATACATGCACTTAATGATGCCCCAGACTGTCTAGGTGGCAGCCTGCTGGGGCAAGTGCCCTGGGTTAATGGAATAACCTCTCACCCCTGGAAACTAGTTTAAATCTTGCCTTAGGGTAATAAAGGAAAATTGCATTTGATGGTGTCAAATTAGTCCCTGGTGGACCTTTCTCCACATCACAAATTCACCACAAATTTCACACAGTTTGTCATGATTGGCAGAATCTGCTGAGGAGGAGTTTAGGATGGGAATAGCTAAGATTTTGTAGATTGGAAGTCGGAGTCTTTTTGAAAATGGCTTAGCACTCTTGGCCCTTCACTGTCAGAACAAAGCCTTACATTCATTCCCACTCCTCAAAGCAAGGGAAACAAATAGAGGAACTGTCATCTCGTGACAGAATTAAACCATTATTCACTTCTAGATCCAAGGTAGTTTGTCAGAGACAGATCTAGCCTATCCCAGATTGACACCAGTGTCTAATTTGTGAAGATATTTGGGGTTTTTATCAGTCTATATGAGATAAAAAAAAATATAATCACATTCTAGGGTTTAAAATAATCAAACCTTTTAAAAGACAGTGGACTTGACATAAATAAAACTGCAGATTCTCTTGAACTGTGGCCATTTCACACATACCATAGTGTGTGAAATACCATTTGGGAGACTCCCTGTTTGAATCTGCAGGTATACGTCTGCTTTGTGCACAGGCTGATCTGCACACTGAGACACTGAGTCTCACACTTGCTCTATACATACAGAATTTGAGGATAAACAGCTGAAATCCTGTACAGTAGAATTTCTAACAAATTATTTCTAAAGAAATAAAAAGACCCTTTTAAAAGGCTTATAAGAAGATTTACTAGGGCAGGGGAACGAACAGAAAAAAAAAAAGAATGCAGAAAAGCAGCAGAGAGATGGGGTCTGGATTTATTTTCAGAGCTGATGGGATGTCAGGTCCCACTTCTCTTGGTTTTGGTGCCTGAGAAAAGCCACCTCTGATACAGCTGCTAAATAATGGACTGGAGAATTTAGTCCAGAATCCCTTCATTTAGCAGTGTAATTTGAGAAATAAAGAACTTATCTCTGGATGCTGTGAGAAAGAGACAGTGTGCTGGCCCACGTGGTTTTGGATTAATAACGCTACCTACTGATGCAGTCTTGTGTGTTACCATACACTGCTTTGAAAATATCACAGCCCCTTTTTCTGTTATTACTGGAAGTCCTTACTGCCAGTTGTAGGATTTGTTAAATTGCTGCTTTCCAGAGCTATTGACTTTGTTCGTATCCTGTTGAAAATTCTTAATAATGGTGCTGAATTGGATACAAACATGTGCTTAATGTCTTTGAACATGAAACTGAAGCACTTTGCGAAGATTAGCTGAAATAAGTGGCAGTAACGTGGCAGTGCATTTTCTTTTAAACAACAGGCAGAAATACTATACCTGGTTTTATGAACAGGCTCACTTGACAAAACATACTCTAGAAACATTGAGCTACTCTGTTGTGCTGGTCATTTTGGTTGATTCCCTCCCAGGATGGAGATGGCAGTGTGCCACTGCAAGCCTGGTGCTTCCCTGTGCCCACGGTAGAGATGTGCATGAGTGGGAGGATGGCTGCCAGTGAGCCTGTAAGTGATAAAGGGTTAGGATCGTATCTGTGGGTTTGGGAGCATGAGGGCAGCACCAAATCTAGCCCTTGACCAGTTATGTAGCCCACAGGAGGTGCAGTTCCATGGACACAGCTCCTCTCTCATGGTGGGGCCAATTCAGGGAGCTCTGTTTTGCTGCCTCTTCTATCTATCCCTCTTCCTCTGCCTGCCAGAATGTGCTGCCTTGGCATTTTGTGGAGACTCCTCAGCACAGTGCCTGTCTGCTACAGGGGGTGGCCACTGCATAGTGCAAATTAATAGTATGGTGGAGAACATAAATCAAATTTTTTTTCCAGTATATACATGTATAATACATTAGTTTTCTACATAACTAAAAGAAAAGAAATAATGTGAATCAGATAAACCTTGGAAGTTCTGTCTGAACAAAAAAACTCTAATGCCCATTCCTACCTGTTCACACCCTTAGCTGCTCCCTTTGAATGGTTAATATCACAATTTTACATAAAGCTTTTCTTTAGCACAGTCTAGCTCCCTGTAGCTATACCTCACTATAGATTTAGCTATCTAGCTCACTAATATGAGAAACTGCTAACAGTTAAACAAAAATAATCTATTTTCTGGTGGAAGCAATTAAGTGAATCAAGCTTCAAATGAAGTGAGCTTAAAGGCCAACTACAAAGCTGAGTTAAGAAGTGCATTAAGGTGAAATAGGCTCAAGTCATAGAATCACAGAATTACAGAATAGTTTCTGTTGGAAGGAACCTTTAAAGGTCAACTAGTCCAATCGCTCTGCAATTAACGTGGACACCTGCAACTAGGTTGCTCAGAGCCCTGTCTAACCTGGCCTTGGATGTTTCCAGGGATGAGGCATCTACCACCTCTCTGAATTATAGAATCATTTAGGTTGGAAAAGATCTCTAAGATCGAGTCCAGCCTTTGACTGATCACTAACCTGTCAACTAGACCATGGCACTATGTGCCACGTCCAGTTGTTTCTTGAACACATCCAGGGATGGAGACTGCACTAGGCAGTTCATTCCAATGCTTAACAATGCTTTCCATGAAGAAATTCTTCTTGATATCCAACCTGAGCCAACCTGAGCTCCTCCTGAGCAACTAGAACCTTCCCTTCTCCACTGTGCAACCTCTGCCAGTGTTTCACCATCTTCATAATAAAATTATTTTTGTTATATCTACTCTAAATGTACCCATTTTTTAGTTTAAAACAATTGCCCCTTGTCTTATTGCAACAGGCCCTACTAAAAAGTTTGGCTCCATCTTTCTAATAAGCTCTCTTGAAATACTGAAAGGCTGGAGTGTTCTTTTCTCCAGGCTGAATAGTCCCAACTCTCTCAGCCTGTCTTCATAGGAGAGGTGCCCTCTCATTATCTTCATGGCTCTTCTTTGGATCTGCTCCAACACATCCACATCTTTCCTGTGCTGAGGGTTTCTGGACAAAGTATTCAAGGTGGGGTTTCATCAGAACGGAGTAGAGGGGCAGAATCATCTCCCTCAACCTGATGGTCATGCTTCTTTTGATGCAGCCCAGGATGCAGTTGGCCTTTTGGGCTCCAAGTGCACATTGCCAAGTTCATCTCCAGCTGCACCTTGGCCTTCCCGACTCCATCCCTACACAATTGGACAGCATTCCTATACTTATCCTGAGATACCTGTCCTTGCTTCCACTGCCTGTGCATTTGCTCCTTTCCCTTTATTTTGTCCAGCAGGTCTCTACTCAGTCATGGCAGTCTCTTGCTATTCTTGCCCAATCTCTTGCACATGGGGACTGAGAGTTCTTGCACTCTCTGGAGGACTTTGTTCAGGTTGTAGCTTTTTAGATACACAGTGGCTTTCAACTTGTCCTGTTTGTCCTAACTAGATACTGGGAAGGTAAGGAAGGGAGAGAGAGGACTCAGAGATGAAATATATTAAAATTGTTTATGAAAACTAAGCCTTTTTTCCAAAGTACTCTCTTAGTTCCTGTTTTTCTAAAAAGCAAAAATAATCCCCAGGGTGCCCTGAATCAATACCTCCTATACCATTTGCCACTATTTCGGAGTGAAGTCAACCTGGAATTTGACTTCAGTTCATAGAAGCAAAAAAGCAAATGATCCTCAGCATGTGCACAGATGAATAGAGACAAGTTCGTTCCCTGTCACACATAACCTGCCCCAACCTCTTTGAAAAATACTTTCATAAAAAAATACTGATAGAGGGAAAGGTCATGGGATATGATGTACAATGGGTAGCTGAGGACAACCAGAGATGATGTCATGGCCAAGATCTGACAGCAGAGGAAGGATACCGATCTACACTTACATTAGTCATGGTTTCTGTACAAATCTGTGTAGAATTTTTTTTCCTTCAAAAAAATACATCCCTTAGCTATTTTAATCTAAAACAGCACTCTGTTAGCTAGTAAAAACAGTGAGGTCTCATCTTCTTGCTGGCTACTTGCTAACAGCATAAATTAGACTTAGAAAATTCTTTCTGCTGTACATGTCTGAGGCATAAATAACACCATATGTTCAGCAGCAGTTTAAATAAAATCTCATTCTTACCTTAACAGTGACACTGTAATTTAGGAGCCATGGCTGCAATCACAATGGGAACACTGGAGTGTTCTGCTTCATCTTTGTAAAATACTGTATTACTTTTGTGCTGCCCTTAAACTGCACTATAAATAGGGCATTATATTTATAAGGGGAAAACCCTATCATCCTCTAGCTTTGTCCTGACAATATATACCAATCAGAAAATCTAAATGTCATGAGGAACAACCTACAGATTGAAAAACTTTTTCCTAAGAACATATGGACCCCACTGGCCTCAGGAAATATTTGAAGAGTGAACATACATTTCATCAAGATTTTTGAAATCCCAGGGGCAAGAAAGGAATGAAAACATGACAGAGTAATTTAAAATGGCAGGTATTGCACTTTTCCTGTTCAACACTGGAAATCAGACACCTAATATTAACAGAAGTAATTATTTTTATTACTCCAGTTAAAGAGGCTAACACCTGCCATCTCCCAGATTTCTGAGAAGGGTTCAGTTTTTATTTCCCCTCTGCAGAGGTGGTTATATTGCTCTGGGTGTGGGCAAATGCCATTACTTTGTAGATTGACATCTATTTTATCTTCCCAAGAGATTGTACCTGGAAGAGTCTGTTCTGAGCAGAGGGAGAAATAAACTCTCACTGCTGAACCCGAAGAAAAGGCGGCAGCCTCTGAACCCAGCAGGTGCAGACCTTTGTTTTAGGGAGCATGGAAGGCAGCTGCCCTGCTGCCTGCTCATCCTGAGGATGACCTTCCCTGCTGCAGCCTGGCTGCTGGAGGAGGTGGAGGTCAGGATGCTCAACACTGCACCATGGGGATCTGCTTTCCCCTTAGTTCTTCTGCTATCCCACAGCTTGACTTTGGGAAAGTCATTCACGTCCCATGTTTCCCTCTGCCCTTTGCGGGGTTTATTTAGATGGCAAGGGATGAACTCCTTTTCTCATTCAGGGCTGAACAATCTTTTAAACCCATTTCCATAAATAAAAGTGGAAACAACTTACGACTGATGACAGGCAGCTGAAATCCTCCTTTTCCTGAGTACATTTCACTGACTGCTTCAGCCTCTTGCCTGCACATTGGACCCATTTTGCTTCCAAAGTTCTGGGATTGCACTTTTAAACAGTTCAGTCCTGCAATTGAAATGCCCTTTTCAGTGCTAGATATAAACATACCTCTTCCCCATCCCTTCTCCTTCCGCCCCATCCCCACCCCCAGCAAAACAGACTTTATATACATAGGCAAACTTTTCAACCTTCTGACTATATGGAAAAGTGATTTTTGTAGTCTGATACAAGGCTTGATACCAGGGAATTTTTGGAGATGCTGCTGCTGTTGTAGTAGTCTCTCAGCACCGGCAGGTAACCATACCGGATGGTGATGAGAAATTTTCTACCAGCCCTCAACTGCAGAATTTTCAAAGGCATTGCACATATTTTTAAGGCTACTTTAAGAAGCATTCTCTTGAGAGCATAGAGGGCTTAGATTTACTGCTGGTGGCACTAGGTATGTGTTGCACTCTAACTAGATGAGTTTTGATTATAAATCACATGCATGTTACCTACTTTTGCCTTTGCTGCAAAGGAGTGAGAAGCATCTCCTTGGTGCTGTACAGCTTAATATTTAGTGCTATCTAGTAATGTGTAGCTGAAATATTGCAAAGTCTGAACATTTTACAGAGATGAGTTTGCTGCACAGGCATTCAGTGCCAGAAGACACTGTCACCACTTCTGAATTTCTCAGAGGTTTTCACAAGGTTGGTTTTTCTTGGGTTCAAGGGCATGAGTCATGTTACTGTCATCAGGGGGAAGAAAGCTTTAGTGACAGAGTCCACCTCAAGACTGCTGCTTCATCTGAGCTTGTTGTGTGGTCACTGAATTCCTCAGAGAGACAGTAAACCAGTGAGGCTCTCACACAGGCAATGTTCTAAGTATATTCCTGCAACTTTGAGGCCTTTACTTCTGCCAAATACCACTAAGAGACATGTTAAGAGGCATAATGGCACTGAGCATCACTGGGCACAGATATATTTTCAGTGTGTGTTGTGGAGAAAAGAATCTGCCTTGGTGAAATGATTGTGTGCAATAGAACCACAGAGATAAGAAATACGAGCTGCTAAGATACACCAGTCTGGTACCAGTTCTCAGTAACCACATTGTTTGGTGCTGAGTCTAGAAGCAGACCAAACAGTCAGCCTTTCAAACTCCGTTTGCAAATGACACTGGTATCTCCTGCAGGTGGCTTTGTGCCTATAGGAGATGATCTAACCAGCACATGCTGGGAGAAGGAAGAAGAGGTGAAGAAGAAATATGGGAGACATCAACTGACAAGAAACTTCACTGTGTGCATCGAACTCCAGGTTCAGAGACATGAGCCCAATTTTAGCTCTTCCATGGGCACCTATGGTTAACACTCCCTAATTTTCAGTGGATACGTAAGTAGTAAAGGGAATTAGAAATATAGACTGGTAATTACCATTCATAAATTTCACAGCTAACACAGGTTCCTGTGATGAGATTTGGTGCCAGATATCTGGGCTGGCATTGGATGAGGTTGCTCCAGGAACAGAAAGAGTGTCACCACATTGGTATGGCACAGGACCCAAGTAGATGAGTCATGCTGGGAGAAGTGGCTCAGTGCAGCACTGCACTGTGCTGCTTATCTTATTCCTAGTGTTGTTGCTCGTCTCTTTGCATGGCGCTGCATGGTGCCATGTGGCGCTGAGAGTGTGCTAAGAGGTAATGTAAGGATGTAAAATCTTGCTGGATGGTAGTTCCCATTCCAGGGCAGATCCACAGAGGAGACAGCCCTCATTGCTGCCAACGCAAAATCAAAGGGGGGCTTTGAACAATCTTTACTGTAGGATGCAGAGGGATTTGTTTCAACCCCCAAATCTCTGCTTGGTAAGTTTTTGCTTTTCAGCACTTCTCTATCTTGTAGAACAGGGATGATAGAGGCTTGCAGGCAGCATCTGGCCTGTAGATTTGATCTCTCCTTCAAGAAGACGGTAGACAAAGCCAACACTGCATGCACCTAAGTAATCCTTTCTTTTTTTTCAGGGAAGATGTGTCTGGACAGGAAGCATGTGCTTCCTGGCTGGCTTTTCCCTCTCAATTTCTTTCTCTTGTATGCCAAAAACATTGCACTAGAAACGCAGGAGACTGGAGAAGTGAGTGGAATTACTAAGAAATTGATGAATAGGAAGGTAGAAATAGCAGATATTTGAACTGGGTACTTCTGATCTCACCAGTCTCATCAGTTTATGTAGACTATTAACTAGCCATGCCACGGGTGCAGAAACCCCAGAGCAGACCCCATGCATCGCTGTTTTCAATCTAGCAGTATTTATGAAGTCAGGCTTTGCAATGTGTAAGCTATGCTACTTCCAAGGCCACTCAGCCACTTTCCAGTGTTGTCCAGGCTAATAAATCCTGACAAGCTTATTTTAATTCCCTCCTCTGCGCTGCTGGCATATCGGGGTCCAGAGAGTTTATTAATAACATGGACACTGCAGTAATTTGCTTGAGGCTGGGGTTCACCAGTACACCAGCTCCATCTTAAAGGCTCTTCCTACCAGATCAAGAGGTATCATAAAAATATGATGCAAAATACTAATTACCCTTACTAGTGAGTGAACTTATTTTGCTAGTACAAATTTGTTGAGTCAATTGTGTTGGCTTAGCTTTCCATCAGTTAGGTTTATGTGGCTCAGGCATTGTCCATCCTATGGTTGCTACTTTAAAAGGATAAAATTAACAAATTTTAAGTAACGTGTTGATGTGTTGGAAGTAGGGTTGCACAGATTGTATCCAGATAAAATGTTCAAAACTGTATCACTTGAGAGGGGTCAAGTCTTGTGTTATCATTGTGGATCCATGGCAGCCAGGCACAGGAAGAGCTTGGAAGGGAGTGGAGGAGCAGGAACTGGCTCCAGTTCCAGCCAGATACTGTGGTCAGTGTCTCAGTGCTTCTCACTATTCTGACCCTCTTCCTCGCTCAGTCAGGGCTTTTACATTAGCTGGGGAAATTCCAGCATCACAATCATCCTGTGACATCCCTTGGGGAAAAAAAAATTACACCAAAGCATAAGAAAAATAGCTGCTTCTGTATTACATGGTAGTTCTCCCACAATTAAAACCCAGATTTTGAATTCCCCGTGGAACAGTAAAAGCCCTCAAAGGCAGAAAAGCATTTATGTAGGTGGGAAGAAAACTCCAGGGATATAAAGCTATTTATAACAAACACTTCCCTCATGAACAAAGGATTCTTGCTGGCTTAGAAATCCAATCCAAAACCTTCCAAAGTCCTTGATTGTTTTCTCTGCACATTCTGCTGTAGCATGCATAAATTCTGCTTTATGATAACATGATAGCGCTGGTCAGCATGCATATGATTTTAGGAGGTGGGTGGCAAGAATACCCAGTGCCCATGCACTGTTTCTGTACAGGTGATAGAGTACTGGGGTGATGACAGCACTGGATTTTCTTTCTGCTGGCTTAAAATTTATTTAACATGTGTTTTGCTTTCTGCTCTAACCAGATGATGCTTTCGTTGATTTGATTTCTATCTTACGAACCACATAACATCTCGCATCATCACAACTGCTTACAATGAAACAGTCCTCCTAGTGAGAAACAAAATGCCAGGTCAACATGGATGCGTACTGGTGATGGTAATATGCACCTTATTGTCAAAGATCAGAAGAAGATAAAACAGTGTGAGTGGAAAGCAAGTTTTAGAGCAACAAGGAGTGTTTCCAGGGGTCAGGCAAACACATTTCAAAAGTGTCAAAGCTTATCTTGACCGGTAGACTTTATTGTTGTGACTAAAACCCCAATTTTTGTCAAAGTTTCACAGTGACAGATTCATGGTCTACATGTCTTGACAAAGAAAAGGAAAATCAGTTGAGATTAGACTTTTGTATTATACACGTGTACGCAAACTAACAACTCTTTGTTCTATATCTGAGAATTTTATTTACTAATTGTGTAGCTTTTAATTCTTGTGTGATTTTAAACCAGATCTTTTTAGTCTCAAAAAAAAAATGAAGTGTATGTCTTCCAGCCAAGCTTTCATGACACAGAATTCTCGGTCTAGTAAAATTCCTCTAACAATGATACTCTTACATCCTTTCACCCAAAAGGTGAGATTTACTTTTGTTCTTCAGGAAGAGAATTTTTTCTTCATCAGCCTATAGATCTGGGTTTGAAGCAGCCTGTGGTGGTTTGCTCATCTCACTATACTATATTTCAGAATAGTTACGTCTTTCATTTTCATGGCCAATTAGTGTTAATGTCTGCAGGAAAACTTGGATGACTGGAGCTAACCCCCAGAGCACCATATCCCCCCTTCAGCTGGTTCAGGTAATGCAATGGGCTCTTTTCCTATTAACCCACTCCTCTTGAAACAAGGGCACTCCAGGGAGCAATAGCAAGGTGAAAGAAGTTGATATTTTGGCAGGTATCCCATTTACTTTGGAATAGCCCTGGAAAAAGTACCTGCCCAAATTAACATAGGTAGGACTAAATTCTGCCTTTTACTTAACACTGACGTTGTTACTGAAGTTGGTGGGAACAGAATGTATTCCCAGGAAAAAGGGTTTTTTTCTAGAAGCTCCATCATTTCCTTTGTCTGGCCAAAGTGAGCAAGGCTGACATGAACGAGTGGCTTCATGAAACACAGCTTTTGCTGAAAATATCCAGTTCACAGCTCTGAAGTATGCAGCTGGCTTTCAGATAGCCCCAGTCAAGCCATTGCCAAGGGGTGGGTGTGTGTCATGAGGCAGTGCCACCCTGGCTGAAGCAGGGATTCAAGGTTGTTGCCTCTGCTGCTTGAAGTTGCATAGTGCTGTGGATCCACAAAATCTGTCACCAGGAGGGATGAACTATCAAGATAGCCGGCACAGAAAACCACTGTCACAGAGAAATTCTTGTTAACACTTGCCCATCAACAAAATGGCTTTGTTCCCATCAGCCCTGATATCCTGCCTCCTCTTCCTGTGATATGCAGGGGAGAGCAGAGAGCTTCACTTCCTTCATCCCCTTGCAAGCTGAAGTTTCTGATCCACATTTGCTCTTTCTCTTTGCTGGCAGGCAGCACAGCTTGGTGTTTGAATCTATAAGAAAGGAGTTGATTCAGCAATAAGCGTAGCCTGTGCTGATTTGTTTTTTTTTTTTAGTGACTGTCAGCAATGAGTAGTTTTCAGGCCATACCACCAGGATCATTTGAATCTGGTGTAAATCCAATCTGTTGCTGCAAGTGGTGGTCTCATCCTGTCCTGTGGGCTCAGTCTTTCACTCCCACAGCACTCCCTAGTGCTGTTACTAGCACTTATGTGGGCCTGTGGTGAGCTGGATCAAAGAGAGCATCCCATGGCAAACCAAACTCCTCTGCCCATGAAAAACTCTGTACTGATATATGAAAATGCTACCTCGGAAATGCTCAATCTGTCTCTGTGAGGAGTTCGCTTCCCATAAATGTCCCAGGATACCAAAGGAGAAAATTAAAACGGCAGGAAGCAACTTCTTGCTTCCCCGCAATTGTGGCATTTGTATTATGCTTGTTTTTAGGTTGTCTGCAAATGCCAAAAATGGAGTAAGACAGATCAAACTCAAAACACTTGTGACTTCATAACACCTCTGAGTACAGGCCATGAAAGTTGCACCTGCTTAGTCCACACTGCATTATGCTGTTTCATGTAGTGCTTCAACGTACCTTGCTGTTTGAGAGAACTAGACTTAAAGTGCCAGGAAACCTGACTGAAAATATGTACAATACACTTCCCAGGGTAGTTTGTGAAAAAGACAGTGTATTTGAAGTAGCATCACACATGTTTAAAATTGCAACAGACACTTTGAAACCATGTGTTGTGTAATGATCAGGGTGCTAAATCATGTGTCAAAGTTGAGGGATCTGGTTTCTCTGAAAAGTGCTAATGTTTTTGATGCTGAATAGAAGCTGTGTTTAAAAGAAATGATCAGAAAGCAGAAGTCAGTTTATGAGAGCATTAGTGCTTCAGATGTGGTTTATCTACTTAGCAGCAAACCCAGCCTGCAGCAAACATATTTTGGACATACGAAACAAATCATCCTATCTCTGCACAAACCTCACATAATAATTTGCCTTGGTAGTAAAAGTAACCAGTAATTAAGTTGCTGCAAGGATGAAGTTGGTAAAAAGCAATATGTCAGAGAGAACATGTTGTTTAATGGTTAGGTGCCCTTCTGTTGCAAATGCAGGCTTACTGCCGCTTCTTGGCCAAATCTGAAATGCATTAGTCATGTCAGTGATTTGAACTTCATCCAAGACTTTCTCAGAACTGTTCTTGGTAATCTGTCTGCACTGTCTTGCACTTCGAGTTGCCCCAGAATGTCCCCGCAAATCTATTGCACCTGACATACTTGGTGTCCATAAGCCCAACCAGTATTTTGATCTGGTAGTTCACTAAGAAGCTGTCTATACTATGATGAGCTGGACCAATTGCTCTCTGTTTCCCTAAGCAGAAAGTCCATTTCCATTCTGAAAAATGGGAGCTACTAAAACTCAACTAGGAACAGAAAGGCAAGTAGAGCTGGAACAGCAATTAGTAGTTTTGAGACCAGAGAGAGTTAAGCAGCTTTCAGTCAAGACAATCCTAAACTGGGATTCTTTGACCTCTGTAAGGATAAGAAGGAAGAACAGACTGGAGAGCCCAACAGAGAAAAGCCAGCCACACAGCAACCCAGAGACCACTGTCTTTAGTGTTACCGTAGGGCCATTAACAGGTCCAGATTTTGCCTAGTACTGAGAAATCACTTAAATAAAGCTTAAAATATTCCCTGAGCTAAACTGAGATTTTTCATATAAAGCTTTAGTTGAGGATAGGACCTCAATTTTCTTTATTTCACTTTTCGTCCCTAGCAAGTGTGAGTCAGGACAGACTCTAACTAGAGAAAGCACATCTTCAAATGTGTAAAAAATGGTTTACAGAATCAAACAGAGCATAATGCAGGCATTAGGGATAGAAATCCAGCAATTCTTGCAAGTGAAGTTGCAGGATGCACCAGTAGAGGTATATTGATCCATATGTTTTTGGGTTTTTTTAACTTACTTGGGAATTCAGAGGAAATTTGGGCTGAAAGCCTAGTGTATAACTTCAGTCTACTGGGTGACCTGAGATCGCTTTAAGCCCCAAGCACTTGCAAAGTGCACAGATCTCACAGCAGCTTGCAATGAACAGGGTTCCTGCAACATCACTTAGCATCCTGTTCCTATTAGCCCAGAGTTCAATCCCTGACAGCACAGTTTGTAGCTGAAATTTCAAGGCAGTGTGCTGGAGAACGAACTCCTAGTGGGTTTTTTGGTAACACACATACTTCCTCAGTCTTCATTGTCACCAAAGCTTAAAAAAGGTTCATAAACACAGGCAGATATTATCCTACCAAGGGCTTACTCCTTAGCTAAGCTCAGCTCCTCCAGTTTCACCTCAACCTCAGAATACGTCAGCATTATAAGCTAGTAAGAGTCCATTAGTCTAGTGTCTGTTTTCTCTTACTTCACAATGTCCCACTCAAGAAAACAGACGGAAGATCCAAAACTTGAATCATTTGAGTGTCTCAGGAATTTTAGAAGACTTCAGCAGTACCAACACACCAGCAATGGCTCATCTGTCTGTCACTACAGTCCTTGCAACTGGCAGCATTAAACTGTTGTAAACCACAAAGCTTTGGTCATTTGAAGGTCAGTTTATAGGCAGATGTTTAACAACAATCCACTTCTGGCTTGATGGGATTTTACTGATTTGTGTGTCCTTATCTGGGTTGGAGTATGTCCCTTATTGCAACTGCTTAAAGGCTACCCAAGAAAGAGTAGTGGTACAGTGCTGGCACTCTCTTCCAATACTGACATTCAGCATGAGGAAATGCTGTAGTTATTAAAACCTGCTGTATCTACTTATGATCTGTGTGATCTTCTTAACAAAGCCAAACTGCCTTCCTCAGATGCCAGGTTTACCCTACTGTACATCTCACATCACAAAATATGCTCTGAGGATTCAAAATGAAAGTTGGATTAATGTCAGCAGTTAGAACAGGTCTGGAGAGTCTGTGTCTTACCATCTGTTAGAATAAAAGTACTAGACAGAAATATGGTGTATAACAAATAAGAAGGAAACATTGCTGAGTTGGTGGGCTGTGAGCACTTCAGTGTAGGTATCTGGAAAGGAATAGGGTCTTTCCCAATACATAACAAAAGTAATTCAGAGTAATGCCACTTCATACTGCACTGTGAGCCACAGGATATGTCCTTATGAGTCCTAGTACCTCATACAAGAGTTGTGCACATCTGGTTGCAGTAACGAGAGGATGGCTTCCTGCTGTAGCTGTTCAAATCCACACTCAGATAACCCAGATGCCAGAGAGCACCTGAACTAAATTCACCAGGGGTGGCATATTCTGATACACTCTGTGAAGACATGAGACTCTTAAGATTTACTCTCCACACTTGAAAAACCTATCATATGACCTTTGTTCAAGCAATAGGACACACACAGTCCAAGTCAGTGTTTAGTATGAGGATCTGTGTTCAGGGACCAAAACAAAGTCAGTAGCCAAAAGCCAAGCTGCAGGTCAGGGGAAGGGCTAGCAACAACAGACTTCAGTTGTCAGCCAGCCCAGGAGCAACTGCAAGTTCTGGCTGCTCTCTCCAGCCAGTAAACAGGGGTTGCTTTAGCATGACCCAAAGCGGTTGCTTATTCAGTCATTCCTGCCAGGCCTCAGTGGCAGGGAGGTCTGCTCCAAACCTAGGACCCAGAAACATGCTCTCCATTTTCATTTGAGAAAATAAACAAAGCTAGAATTTCAAACTGTGGGTGTTAAACGCCCATGAAGAACTTGCACAGTACAGGTCATTCTCTCTTCTCGTCTTGAAATACTCCACATGAAAATCTGGCAGACCATATCTAAGCAACAAACACATTTGTCCGACTGTGGGATCTATTTTGAGGCGATACTTAACCAAAGAAGGGCTGAGCCTGAGGAAAACATTTTTTCCCTGTCACTTGTAACTTGCAGAAGCAATTTCCAAACATGCTTAATGTTGAACAAAATCTGCTATTAAAGTGAATGTCTAAATTCATGGGCATCAAGAGAAGCCAATTAAGAGCAGACAGAAAACACATCTGACAGTCCCTCCCGCATAATTCCCTGTGTTGGAAACAGCATAGGAAGATTAATATCCAATGAAGTTAATATGAAGAAATACAGAAAGAGATCATTCTTTCAGCTTCTTGCATTTGTGTAATTCTCTTCTTGCAAGCGGTAATCCTGTCAAATGTCATGTCAGTTTTGTAATTTTATTTTTTTTTAAATGACAGGATACTTTAATGGCCATTACTAATATCTTTAGGTATGCAAAGCATGACCATGATTCAATGCAGGAAGACTTCACTATTCAGAGACTAAAATGATTAAATGCAAGCCTCAACAACATTTTTCACTTGTGTATAGATTCGTATAAATGAATTTCTTTAGAAGAGACTTGCAGATTGTGGACAATATTATTATGTTCCACATGAGTGTGAATTGAGTGATGATACCAATTACATCACAGTGTAACTTCTTTGGAAAGCTAAAGTAATTTGATTGACTTAAACTGGAAATATTCCAGATTTGTCTTAATATATCTGAGAACAGAACTTAGTATCTATCATTTCTTTAATCAGGGAAGTAACTCTCTCTCTTATAAGAAGTCTGACTGAAGCTGATGAAATATCCATTTGCTGTGTGTGGCACAACTGATTTGTTAGGTTTGCACAAATGACAGATGCTAGTGAGGTTTGTCATGTACCAAAACACAAGTTTTAATAAGCATTTCAAGAATTTTTGCACTTCTGATATGACATTTTGATGTGCTGACAAAATAAGGATCACAACTTTTGTAAAAATTGCAATTCATAGGAAATTGAAAAATAAATTTGTGGCAATTCTAAATTAAAGCCAATAACACAACTTCTACATTTATTACAAAACATAGATCCTCACTTTTTATCAGTGTTATTCATTAAAGCACGAACGGATTAATTTAGAGTAGGAGATCCCAAGTTTTCTAGAAGGTTGTGTATGGATTTACTTGTAGCTCTAGAAATCCCCAATAGAATGGAATCAAAAATAATAATAAAAAATTTAGCTTCTTTGGAAAAAGTATAGTTAGAATGTCATACATCCTCAGTACAGTTATGTGAACAACAATTTTGATAACAAAAACATGCATTCTTTGCTTCCTTTCCCTGCACTCATGACCTCACTGCACCTTCTCACATCCTGCTCTGAGGCTCCTGACTCTTTCAGACAGGCCAAGGAAAGCTGCTCTGAAGATACCGGAATAAAAAAAAATAAATTTATAATTGCTTAAAAAGGAAAGAAAACCTCAAAATTCCCACAGACATGTGGCTGCTTTCATAGAATTGCAGAATATTCTGAGCTAATCTCAGGGTTTCTCTTTCAAAAACGCTTTTTAATGAAGACACTGGGAATTCTAGCTAAAGTTCTAATTTTCCCTTTCTCTTTAATTTTATTTTATTTAATAGTTTCATTTTTTCTCTTTCCTTTTCTCCTCTTTTTTGATAGACCAGATCAAGATGTTAAGCAGGCCCTCACACATGTGCTGAGACTGAAACACAGTCATATGGTAAGAACATAGTTTTTATCCATTGGGATTCCTGGTTCCTTTGCTGCAGAATGTGGCAAGTTTGTGAAAAAGGAGTTCGCAAAGAAGGGACAAACTCACAGGAAAGAAAGCTAAGTGATGTCCCAGATGATCTTAATTCCATCACAGCATGTTTTCTTGTATGGAGATTGGCAAAACTTATCCATACCATAATTAATTTCAACAAGGATGGGATATTAGCTTGTAAGATATACATTCTTTAGGACTTCTCATAGGTATGGAGTCCAAACACAAATATACAAAAGATAGAAATCTAAGCCTTTCATAAATACCTTTCCTTACTTTGTCTGGTTTTTTGGGAAGTACAGTGAGATTTTACTTCCTGGAAGCTTTTTGCCATGTCTGTAGCATGGAAGCATTCAGAAAACCACAGTCTAGCTAACAAATATGTTATACATTTCCAGTGTATTCTCTGTTGTTTGGCTACTAAACCTGCCATAGCAAATTTAATTCTGTTGAGTAGTGTGACCCTGGTTCTCTCCAACAAATATGATTCTGTTCAGCATAGGCAGGCTTCACAGTCTAATTTTCATGATTTTCTAGGCAATTTGCTAAGGTACTGTATTATTCAGAGCAATGGAAAACCTCTTGCTTTTTCATTTAATTGTCAATACATTTTTCACCATCCAAATATAAACATGGGATTTATTTATCCTTTGTGTTAATACAATTAAATTTGTTAGTCTCTATTTTCTTGACTTATTTGCATCAACTATCATTCTTTAGCTCTCCCTTCTTGCTAGAAACCAGTCTGTTATACAGCGAAAAACTTCCTTGGAGTTCTGCTTTCTGTTACATGCAAGAGATGGTTTTGGTTGTTCTCTTGCTGATTTTTCTGGTAAAAATTATTTCTTCTGTCTCATGCTATTTTACTGTTAGTATCTCAGAAATTCTTTCTCAGAATATTCAGTTTGTAAGCATTTATGGGGAAGAGAGATATTTGCTTCCATGAATTTTTTCTTTGCTGTTTTAAACACATGCAACTGATTGTTTATTCTCAGAGTATGGAAAGAGCTGATGCCAAGGAATTTCCCCAGCGCAGGGAATTTTTTCTTGTTTCGTCAGACTTGCAGCACAGCCAAATTGGTATAAATGCATTTGAGACAATGAATGACATATTGCTGATTTGTATGGTGATCATCTAAAGCATTTTAGTTTAATTGTTTTGTAACATATGGAAGGTTGGTACGTATGTATAATTTTCATAAATTCATATGTCTCATGTTAAATACCTAAGGAAGAGGGATTCAGGAATAAATTTAGAGACATCAAAAACTGTAGTCTTAAAGTTGTTTGTCTTGGGAAATATAGGTGAAGGCTGATGGCCTTACAAGATTCTTTTCTGCACAATGGTATTTCTTCTGTGTCAGCACCAACAGTCCTCTGCTTTGCTTTATGGTTGGTAAATTCAATCCTTATCTAAAGGCTTTTTAGGAGGCCTCAATGTCTGAAAAAAACAGGGCAATAATGATAATTTATATAAAATGGAAAACTAAAGGGAAAAAAAGCTCCCAACACTTTGATAGAAAGATTATTAATGGTATTCGTATAATCTGCTATTCATATTGCTGTGCACAAGTTTTTTTCCTTACCATTTCACACATAAGATGAAAAAAAAGGCACTAACTTGACATTTGCAGGACAGAACTAGTATTTTCTGAAGTTAGCTTTGTTCTTTTCAGATATTGTTTTCCATTCTGTCAATAAAGAAAGAAGCCTCAATGGACTTGAACACAACGTTGTAATCTGTCTGCTGTGGACTGTGCCAGCATACTGACTTGCCTGCTCCTTTTAAGGAGCATAGATTCACTAAAAGCAATTATAACCACATGAGAACATTCAAGACAGGCCAAAAAGAGAATGAATTAAAAATGAAAGAACCTGGAAAAGTGTCTGGCACAAAAATCAATGGGAAGAGCAACTAGTGTTTTGTAGGAATGAAACTACGCAAATATTATCCACATCACTTAGGGATGGAAGGAGAGTAGGAGGCATTGCTATATAGATGATGTGGAAAGAAGTCCTGCCAAATGACAGTTCCTGGATGAAGCCAACAGCAAAAACAATAGTGTGGTGTTGTGCTGTGCTCAGACAGTCTGTCACCCTTATTACACATATATTTTTTGTTCTCTTTAATTACAAACCAGGATGACACAGCACACCTAACCTTTTTGATTTGCTTTAGGCATTTGCTACTTCTTGGAAGGTGAGTTTGACCATATGTCCAAGGCTACCCAGATGGCATGGGTGGAAGTGGAAACCTGGACATAGATGAGGAAACCTGGTGAGGAAACATAGGCCTGCCCTCCTTTTTGAGGTTGATGGTGGTCTACACAACAGCTGAGCCCTTCCAAAGAGGGAAGCCTGAGCATTTACAGTATCTGGGGATGGACTGGAAATACTCCAGTGCCTGCTGTGATTGTAAAAAGGGAAACACTGTGAGAAAGCTATGTGTCCTTAGAAAACCAGAAAGCCCAGAAAGTCCGAGTAACTTATGCTCTAAGTGATCCTGGGACCACAGGCTGGACATTGCTTTGCCTTCCTCACCCAAAGGTGAGAAAATGCCTATACAAACCAGCTCTTTGCAAGGAATGTCTTCAGCCATTCCCCCTCATGACAACTGGAAGGGGTAACAATCCTTTCTCACCCTCTGCAAAGAATGTTCTCTTTGTGACAGCATTCAAGAAGTCTGAGTGCTATTGAACACTCCCCTGCCCCTGAGAAGGTTCTTACTTTCCATCAATGGAAAGGCTCAAAACCACAGAGAACTCACACTAGTTCTTGCTTACCCTGCCCATGAATATTTCATTCCTAAACCGAAAAGTTAAGATATTGCCAAGGAAATGGTATGTTGCATTCCCCTCATTAGTTCTTCCCCCAAAAACATGGGAAATGTGGCATCACCTTTTTTCAGCCAGGGAAAGAAACGAGACCCACATGGACACCTGTGCCACAGTGATGCTGGGAAGGGAGTCTGGCATGGAGACAGAGCATTTAAAGTATTCTCCCGCTTTCCACATTTCATAGTAGCTGCAATGTGCACAGTGTGGAACAAACTGGCTTCTCCAAATTCCCTACAGATCTCCCGTATTCCCTTTGTAGCTATAGACCAGTGGAGCCTGGGAGCTTCACTTCAGGCTGTTAGCTGAGGGTAGCAGGAGCTGTCAGCATAAAAAAAGGTGATAGGCAGCATACAGACCAAACAGATTTGGAGATCCAATCTTTTATTTTATTAAGGTTTAGCTACAGATCTGTAAGACACCTATTTTTTCTATTCTCAGACTGATCAGTGGAAATATCTCTTGTTAAAGACAATGACAAACAGAAAGGAAGCCTTATACTTTGGAAATACTTATATTTGTACAGATCTTTTTTTAAATGGAATTGTGCTTTTAGTACTAGTAAGACAACAATAGCTTTTATTGCAGATGGAAATTCATCAAATAGCACTTAGGACTTTTAGAATAAGTAAAAGTTCTCCTTAGACACTACAGATAAAAGCCTAGCTCCTGGAATTCAGTGGGAGTTTCATCATCCATTTTAGTGGAGTCTGTATTTCAACACACAAGTATGAAGTCATAGAAATTAGAGATGGAAAAAGCTGCTTAATCATTCATACCAGACCCAAGACTTTTTTTTATTCCTTTTTATTTTTATCCTTAAGGACTTCTTTTGTGTCTGAGAACCTTTTTTTTTCTGAAGTATTCCTTCCTCCCTAAACATCTCAGATCTCTGTTTTTTTCTGGGAAACTGAAGAGCAGGGCAAGCAGCTTTGAACTCTTGATGTTCCTGACTGATGGGTTCATCCCCCTTCTCCCTTCTATACCTTGCCAGCTCCAACACCCTCTCATGTTCCCAAAAGGATGGGAAACCCCCCACTTCACCTTTAGGATGGTTTCTAGTCACAATGCACACAGGAAAATCCCTGCCAACTGACAACACACAGCAGCCTCCAGTAACTGAGGTTTGCCCACTGTGACTTTAATCTGTTCTGTGCCAGTTCAGCATTACACTCTATAGTGGAGCTTCTTTATCTTTTGTAGGCTTGCCACACATAATTTTTCACATGGTGTAAAATAAACTCTGTTAAGGCATATCCTGTCCTTAGCAATCAGGGTGCATAAGGAAAAGGAAAACCGAAAGGCTGTTCTCCAAGTGGGAAGAGGATGATGCCTACTCATAAAACGTTGTTTGAAAGCTTAGCAGATTTGGTCTGCATAATTCAAACTAATGTCTACAGTCAGTCAGGTTTCCTAAAAGGGGTGAATAAATTAGAGAGGGAGCAGGCATGGCAGTCTGGATATTTTTATTAATACCCTGGCAACTTTGTGGAAAGCAGTAATCCGATGGACCATCACAGGAGATCTTGTGAAGAGAGCTGAGCAGGTGCACTACCAAGGTTAAAGAAGGTGGAGAAAAGTGCCAAATAGCTAAAGTTATTAAAGTAGCTAAAGCATCAGATTACATGCAGAGGTATTTTCAGGAGTGTCGGGAGACCTCATTCATTTTGATCACAACCAGGTCTGGCAATCTGTGAGTGCATTGTGACTATCTGTCGTGTAACACCTTTGAAGGTCAGGCTTGAAAACACTGAAGAAAATGCCTATAAGTAATGAATTGCTTGTCTTTTATGCCTGTTGAGACTTCACTGGTCGTAAGTTTTGGAAACTTTTTTTTCTGTATACTTATTCCGTTTGTTTTTATTTCTACTTCATTGTTTTGAGTCATATATCTTAGCACAGTCTTCTTGACCCCTGGTAATCTATCACAATATCTTCATAAGGCACTGAAAGATAAAATAGATGCACGATGGATGATGAAAAGGGGCTCCCAGGTGTGGGTGCAAACCACAGGAGGTGGCAGTAGCTCCTCCAGGGCCCCATGTCTTCACTACAATGCAGGTGGAATGCTGGTACCTGCTGGTCTCCTTCCTCTCACCAGAGATTAGGTCATCCCAGCAGTCTGCAGAGAAGCTCAGCCTTATTGCCAGCACATCACAAAAATTTGTTCTTTCTTTCTTCCTTCCTTTCTTCCTTCCTTCCTTTCTTTCTTTCTTCCTTTCTTTTCTTCTCTATCTCTCTCTTTCTCTCTTTCCTTCTATTTAGGATGCTAAAGATTATGAAGGAGGGCTTGTGTAACAGCTTAACCAGGCTGTAATAGTGTATTAAGCGTATTAGCAGTTCTACTCTTTCCTCATATGATGTCCCTCTTGCTTCCTGTTTTTAAACTTAGTTGTGTGTCATTTGCTCTGTGGGTTAGCATGCAAGCTGTGTGCAGTATCCACACTGCAGATGTCTATATAGGGGCTAACTCCCAAGCTTCTCTTTACTGCAAGATGTATGGAAAAAAAATAATAATTGGGTGTTTAACAGATCTACTTTAAAACTCTACTTCTGGAAGACATGAGCAGTGCCTTACAGGAGCCTCTTCCTATTGCTCTCTTAAAGAAGAGTTAGATGACCAGCTCAGATGTACACATCTATGCTGCTGACAGACACATGAGAAGCCCATTTATTAAGACATCTATATACCTGGATGACATTTTCATTTGGAAGTGTCAAAATAAAGTTCACAGCACTGAAGTAAGCTAAAAGCTAGAAATTGATGTATGGATTCTAGACATTCAAATGTGAAAATTGCACCTTTCAAGTTTACAGTGAGGCAATGTATTAATCTTTTCACCATATTCTAGTTCCTGTAAGACAAAGTCCTCCAGTTTTATCCCTATAGGACTGCATCCTATATCTACAGATCAAGACCTAAGGATATGGTGTTCGAGACATCTGTAAAATCTTAGATAGGGTCTAGAAGACATAAACCATATGTTTGTCATGCCCATCAAATCCTGGAATTAGACTCATCTGTAGATCTGTGTTTTATCCACAGCCATGTGGGAGGGGCATATTGTACAAAATGTAGACGAAGATACAGGTCTAGGTAGAGATAAACAGTACCTGCTAAGAGCACTTTGCCTTGGAGAAGGAATGCATTAATAAACATGTCATTGCTCTTTATAATGGATACGCACATTACATTTTGCTTACACTTACCCAAGGGCCTGAACTGCAGCACAGTGTCAATAATTTCCCAGTTTTCCTCTGTTCTTATCAACAGTTGTGTTCTATGGAGCTTTATAGTTTAATGTGTGATTGTTGGAGAGGTAGATCATGTCCTCCAAAGTTTCCTGCATGTGAAAAAATGGCATAACACTTAATTTAAAATACTACTTGTCAAAAATCGTATAGCAAATCACACATGATCTCTCCCCTTTCCAATTAAAAACCTACCTTTAAGAAATGTGGCTATAAGCAGAGGCACATGGGCTGCCTTGGCAGTCTGCCTAAAAATCCCTGCAGCCAATGAATAATGATCACACTACAAAGCATCTGCCATCCCGAAATAGACTGTACTATTTCCTAAACTTGCTGTTGTGTCTTTGTACACTACATGGTGGAGGTGAATGTATTTTTTCTTGTGGTCACAGTGAGGAGCTAGATTTTAATTTAAATTAAAAATCTGATTAAACAAAGTCCAATAATGCATAATGTTAGCAAAATATTAAAATATATCAACTATTCTGCTTCAGATTTTTCTATATGAATGTTAAGTATTTTGCTGTAAAACTAGAACAAGTCTAACAGAAAATTGTTTTCCAATTTAGTCTCCTGCAAAAAAATTCAGCATTAATTGAGATTAACACCTGACATCCCAAAACAAATGTTTCAGGCATGTTAACAAACACAGAGAGCTGTCAGGGCAGGTCAAACCATTGCAAGCACTCCTTCTCCACCACAACAGGAAGTATTTTCATTCTCATCAGGGATAAATCAAAACCCAATCCTGTCTTTTTTTACAGGCAGAGGCATCCAGAAAAAGTGCTGAAGGGTCATGAGGAACAAAAATGCCTCCAGAAGGTTGGGTGGAAACAGCCAGCCATAAATAGCTGGAACAGTTATGAACAGGAGAAAATAAAGAAAAGAGCTGCTTTCCTGCTTTTTGTTTGTTTGTTTGTTATGAAGCCATGGCGCATCTCTGTTAAAAATGAATAGGCACTCAGCACCTTGATATGGTACCACTCTTTCATCAAACCAGATCCCCTTGTATTGTCTAACATCTATGGTACATGGACAGTGGCACTTCTTTTTCTTCTCTATGTTTCAGTGACTTGAATCTCAGCCACAGAGATTTCTTCTATCTAGTGAGCAAGGAAAATGAAAGTGATTCTCAGTTCTTAGGACTTACAAAAGATTATGATGTCAACTGAATGGGCATTTGGCAAGTTTACCTATGGACAGCTTATTCCAATCTATGCCTGAGTGTGGTAATCAATTAGAATTTAAGAAGCAAAAATTGCATGTTAGTACTGGGCAGCATTAATAGAAATGCCAGCTCAACTCTTCCATATGCTAAGTGGCTCAATTTGAAAACTTGTGGATTTAGGATATAAAACTGAACATAACACATGTAAAAATAAATGGCTGAACTAGGAAAAAAGTTACAGAAATTTTGGAATTGGTGGATTCAGCTTTACTCCAGAAATCCTGAAGATAAAAAATTGATAGGTATTCTAAGCAAGGCTTCACTTTTGTTTACTTCTTAGTGCCTTAGGAAGTGTGTAAATTTTAGTCAGGTTATCACAGTTTGAAAAGAGGTCCAAAGGTGAAAAGGATGATCTCTGCTGTGCTGTGATACTCTTTAGGATGTGAATCTGTAATTGGTTATGCACTAGATGCATCTTCTTTTTTATTGACTGCACGAAGGTCAGAATATATAAAATTATGTACAGCTGTAGACATTGGCTGGATCAAAGTCACAGACAAAATAACCAGACAGCTCTGGAATAATGGATCTCAAAGTTCACATGGATAGTCTATAACTATATTATCTTCTTTTTCTTCTCTTTTATAAACAAAAAAGGTTTACTTGATCTTTCAGGATTGGAAATCTAGCCCTCAAGAAATTATTGAATTTTTATAAGTCAATAAAAATAGCTATATATTTCTTCATTTGTTATAAATATCAAAGAAACAGAAACAATAGTTGTAATTTTATTACACGAAGTGAAATTTATCTTCTGACATACAAGCTATTACTAAAATGAAAGAGCATGTAAAGTGGTAGAACTCTATATTTTTCTGATTCTTTTCCTTATGAGGAAGGTTACTTATTGCAATTGTTTTCTCTTAACATCATTTTCTTATTATATATCAACCTTGGTTCAAGCATCTTGATACTATTGTCCCACATCAAACTAAATATTACTTGGCAACAGGCAAGGACAAACAGATAGGCTTACAATTTGCTTTTATAATTAGCTACTGTGTCAGTGTGAAAGCCAGGATACATATACAAGGTACATGACCATGAAGTGCCATGCAAGGCTACCTGCTAGGCTCATTTACAGCACTGACCATCATGAACAAATAGATAGAAGTGTGTAATCTCAGGCTGGGAAAGGGCAATTTAAGTGATTGAGATGACTGATTACCAAAGATGCAACTAGAAATTTAAGTAGAGATGGACCATGACAGGTCATCAGCTGAAAACTGGAATCATGCCACTTAATTTCAGGTTCTCGGCAATGGCTTAAATTATGGGCAGAGACCTGCTAAATTTCTTTTTCTGTCACTGGAGAGAGAGAAATCACTGCTGGAGGCAGAGGTCTAAAGTTAGGGGGGATGAGTGAAAGCACAACTGTTTCCAGGCACAGGGAAGGTGGCATGTATTGCCTTCACATCTTTCCACATATATTTCCAAAGAAGGGTAGTTCACATAAGGTCTAACTAAGCTGGGGCTACTACAATTCAGACTCTCCCTCTGTTCCCACCCACAATGAGTACATGCTACCCATGATATGAAAACTTCAGAGTTTATGAGTTACATGCAGACCATCTCCTTAAAGCACTTGCCCTTGTAGATTGAAAATTACTCTAGAGTGTTCTTCATGCTTTATAACATGGTAAAAAAATTGTCTGGACATAGAGGAGACATGACAGTGCTGGGTGCAGATATGATGGGAGCAAATATGCTGATCATTGGCATGGCTGCTATCTTGGGAAACATTACTCAGGGTTCTGGTACAAGAGGAAGTTTAGGACCTCCTTAGGTCCCTTCCAGCCCACCCAGGAAATTCACCACTAAATAATGCATTTGCTTAAGCTGTGTGAAGTTACACTGAGTTTTTAATTATGTCACATTCTGTTTGATAGGGGAATGTGCTATCGTAGGCTATTTGACTGTGTTGTCTTATGCCTTGCAAGAGCTTAGGAAGTAATGCAAAAGCATTTAGGCAGTATATGTGTAGAGGAGTTTGTACTTATATATAATGCAAAAACTGTATGCTGGGCTTGATAATTTCTGTGGGTTGAAACTGCAGTTGGATGCAACCACAGACAGAGGTTTTGTACTGTTGTAAGTTATGTGATTTGATACAACAGAACATGTCAGAAAACCAGGACCACATTGTCCAACTTCATTTCTAGAAAAATAAGTGATTGTTTTTGTATTTTGAGTACACTTTGACCAAGTGAATATGTAGGTGTTTTACTCTGAACACATACTTCAAAATGTTTAAATACTTCTCTTTGTCATGGTCCTGGTTATATTTATGCTTTTGCTTTTTACCATGAATATATCTGGTCATCATTTTCCTGATAGCAAGATCTCCCTGTGTAATGTGTGTATTTGTTTTCTTGAAGATGTAATGAATTCGAGACCCTTTCAGTAAAACAAAGAAATGTTCTGCAAATTCTCTTCATTCTTGACAGCTCTGCCCTAAGGACCATTGGGTTCTCAGACTTGGACAATCATTTTTGTCTGAGAACAGTGAACCATAAACTCCTCTTAGTGCTCAGAAAATGTGTTGATTTCACTAAATAGCTGAAGGATAGGGAAAGAAATGATTTGGGCTTAACCATTATGGTTAAGTATGGATTAAAAAAAGTATGGCCCAGTATGGGTGAAAAGAAATCTTGTCCCCTTCTCCTCATCTTATCTTCCTAAAAAGCAGTAAATCTGTTTGCTTGTTGACTCTATCTGTAAATATTTTTTTTAATAACTCCAGACTGACAGCTTAAAGTTTCAGAACATTCACTCAGTCATTTTAATTCACATCATGATGGAGATAAGAGGTAAGGCATTTAAATACTTTAGAGAGGGTTGAACAGAATCCATATCTATTTCACTGGGCTCAACAGAAAGCGGAACATTTTCCTGGAGCTTAGAAAAAATCTATACATACTGTGCTATTGTGTGTCAAAATAGACAACTCTGTGTTGCAAGCTGATTCAGGTTACTCAGCTAATTCTCTAACCAGACACTAAATGCTCCCTATCTTTCATTTCTTTGATCTAGAGCAGTCATAAGTTGCAAGCATGGATTTATCACAGAGGTAAGAGGAGACAGCTTTATTTCCGTGAGCCATCAGCCAGGGTAATACGTGTCCTGTATTACCTCAGGTGGTTGTGGCCACGCAGTTGTTCAGCCTCTTTGTTCAGATCAGGGCTTCAGCTACCTCTGTCTCAAAAGCACTGCCCCTCCAAGATCCTCAGCCCAAATGCCTCTGGGGGTAAGAGTTGAATAATTAGGATAAGATTTGAATAATAAAATGAAGACAATTTACAGCTAGTTTCTTATCCCTCCCTGGAGAAGGAATTTGGGCAATTCTAAAGTGCGTCATAAAAAAGTACCACAGTAAACACTTTTTTTTATCTCCTAAGTGGCTGTAAAGGGAAGCAAGAATGGACATCTCTGGGACTGGTACCTGCTGTAGAGATACTTAGAGTCAAATGACTAGAGTTTTGGGACCATAAGAAAATTGCAGTATATATTACAGCGCATACTGGCCCGAAAATCAAGGTACTGTTAGAGTGATGTGAATTAGTTGAAATTTTAATACTGAGAATTTGACCTAAAAAATGTAAGGGCCAGTTATTGTGAAAAAATGTACCTCTTCAGAAGGGAGCATTGTTCCTATTCTTGTAGTCTGTGGGCAGACATACTTTCGTTTAATTAGCTAGAATAGTTTATCAGTTCACTGCTCTGTCAGTTTGTTACCACAAGCCCACCAGAGCTTAATGCCACATCCTTCACTGGAATGACATGACTATTAAACAGAAAAAGAGTCAGTAAAGAATACATGTTGAAAGCAGACTTTGCAATACCTGGGACAAATTTGTCTTCTAGTGTTGTTTTCACTTCACTAACTTCACCATATTCATGAAAAGTGGGATAAGGCAACAGAAATGTGGCAAAATAGGTGGAGCTTCTTCAAGGTAAGATGCTGTCTTGTACCTTTGTTTGAAGTGAACTAGTTACATAATGCCACCTTGGCAGCCATGGGCTATTCCAAATTGTCCAGAATCACTTATTAAAGATATTCAATTTTCTGGCTCTTGCCAAGATTAATAAAAGCATCAAAACTTACATAAAATGGAAAATAGATACAGTAGAGAAGGGAAAATAAAACCTAAAAAAAAAAAAAGTAAAAAAAAAAACAACCCCACATCCAAACCCCAATAATTTACATCAATGCTGAGCAAAGTCATTAAAATTCTTTAGAACAGATGTTACTTAAAATTCACAAGCAGAGATCAACTTGTTGAAGAGTAAGAAAGTTTATCGTTTAAAGATTGCGTTGGAATTCAGGAGCCAAGCAACTACAGACAGAAGAGAGGCTATATTAGGATTTGGTGAGGCTATACGCCTGGATTCAGAGATGGCAACTTCTATGTACTCATTAAATGTTCTTCATAAAGTTACATCCAGAGTATTTTTCTGTGGTCATAGGCAAACAGCACAACTAGTTTGCTGGCATTTCAGATTTTCTGCATCTTGTTTTAAATTCTTTAGATTCACTGTACTATACAAAAATGCTATAGTTTGCATATAAGGAGTTGTGGTTTTCTTCAGATCTGCGGTTTTTGCATCCTGGAAGTCTTGTTTTGAGACCAAATCTGGTCATTCCAAATTGATTACACAAAAACTATAGACTAGGTTATAATTTCCATGGTGTGTGTAATATGTGGTGTTGCTGATTGGGCACTCAGAATTTGTGGTAGACCCTCCAGCTTGCTAACTTCCTAACTCAGCAGATCAAAAGCCTTTAGATATATACGTCCTGTAACAAGGATGGTGATGTTATTACTGTAGGTCTAATTAGATATCCTTTAATGTTGCTTTCACTCAAAAATCTTGAAGATGCATTTCATCCAGATTTGGTTCTTTTCCAGATTTCTTAAGAAAAAAAATTATTCCGTATCTCTGCCACAATTAAAAAAACCCCACTAAATACTTGTAGGACATTGCAGACTGGAGGGAATTAAAATAAAACCTCATCAGGAAAAGGAAACTTGCACCAAGTTACAAAAAAAACCCCAAAACCCTGTATGAGTAATTGGAACCCAAAATGTAATGAAATGTTGGCTGAATGTTGTGCTACATGCCAAATACTCCCTTTAAGAAGCTGAAATCTGAAAACAGTGGAAATGTAGATCAGAGTTTCTGCTCAGAAATGAAAGTGTAAGAACAAGGACTTGTATTAGAAATAGGCTTCCCATTCACAAATATCTTTAAGTTAAGCATATTTTTTAAAAGACCTTTTTTTTTTTAGCAACTACAATCAGAATGGAATAAAAGCCCTAAACAAAAGTCTTAAGCAAAAACCTACCAGGGCTTAAGGGAACTGTCATATCCCATTAGGAAAATAACATTTTTGCTCCTGAGACAGTATTGTCACTTGGTAGAAATTAAGAGGAGAAAGAGGAAATAGAAAATGTAATTTATACTCTGGTAATAAATGTGAGTTGGACAAATTTAAATTAATATATAGTCTTAGAAAAATAAAATAAAATGACAGACGAGTTTGTTTTAAACACTGGATGTATTAATAACACAGACTCAGGTTTGTTGGGTTTGTCTGGGAAAAAAAGTTAAAGGTGAGATGTTGTATGAATGCACTTGAAAGAGATCTCCCTCTCCTTTGACTCTCTCCACCTCTGGAGTTTCCTGCACTGTGTAGAACAAGGATGATTTCAGGCAGAAACTGAAGCTGGAAAAGATTGTTGCAGCCCAGGCCTCCCAAAGTATCAACGGAAAACCCACTGCAAGCTTAACACAGTCCAAATGTTACTTGACTAACTCTGACACAACAGTGGGATGCTGAAAGAAAGCAGATCTGTACAGGAGGAGCAGTTGCAGTCATAAAGGAGGAGAAGTCATGTGCCTTCTGCTCAGTAGTCAATTCCACACCTCTATTCCAGCTAGTCCCCTCTATAAAGGGGAACTTCAGTATCTTTTTTTGGTGCCTGGCCCTAGGAACAGTTACAAACTTATGGAGAAATAGCTGCTTTAGGTCCAGGTTTTCTTTTTTAAGGTCCTGAAAATCACTGTATTAAAAGGCTATTCACTGTAGTTAAAGGTTATTAAAAACTTGAACTGAATTTTCAAAACTGAGATAAACACCGAGACAAAGGAAATTGAGTTTCTCCTCACTATCTATCCTCATGACAGGTCTAGTAATAATCCATTCTTTGATTCTTTATAATAGCAAAAATCCGAAGAAGAGGAATCTTGACACATCCTTTGCTTAATTGTGGCACAGTAACATCTCCCCACTAAAATGATTGGATCTCCTCTGAATTTTGCTGGCTGGCTATGTGGTACACATGCTTCTTTTCCATAAGGAATGAAAGCAAGTGAACTTCTTCCTGCACAATGTATGTCTCATTTCTTTATCAGAAATTGTCTTTGGTTTGATAATTTTGAATTTAAACTTGCTACAATCAGGAGAGGTTAGACGTATGTGCATGGTCAGACACCCAGAGCTCAATTCTCCTAAGCATATGAGAACAGCCCCCCTCCTCCCCTGCCCTTATCGTAAAGATATTCAAGCTTTGGTCCAGAAATGTCTGATTCTCTTGAAGGTCCTGTTTATATCTGCCAGTCCTATGTGGCAGACATCCTCTGTCAGATATTGTAAGGTCTCTGGAGTGACACTAAGTATCTGTGTATGAGAAACTGAATCAAACCCATTAAGACATTTATCACAGTATTTTCAAAAGCATTTTGTCACTCATCTCCCACTAAAAGTCACTGGAGATGGATTTGGATCATTATCATCATTGGCAACCTAAATAACTGGACTAAAGTACTCTAACCTGTCACTGTGCAGCTATCGAATATCTTGTATAATGGCTGACACGTATCTATGGGATAGTTTGCAAGACGGCAGGAAAGGTGTAGAAGTGTGTCTCTGGGCAGGATAAAACACGATTGAAAATCACACACAGTTGACTATGTTTTCAAGATGGTTTTATTGCCATATAAAAGCATTATAAATATTAATTAGTAATATCAGCTTGCAATTGCAGAAATAGAGAATTATATATAAACTTGACTGTACTTTAAGTAAAAAATAAATATTTTAAAATATTTATATCTAAGCGAAAGAAACTGAGGAATAAGAGGATTAGCTGTGCTCCAGGCATTGAATGTGTGGATAAGTAAGAATCAGTGTTGGCATCCACTCATACCTTTGTGGCTGTGAATAGGGTCTCCCTCACCTCTGGGTTTTCTTCTTTTCTCTCTTCTCCTCCCCTCACCCCAACATGTTTGGAATTTGGGAGTTTTGAAGTAATTTCCTCCTCTGGCCTCACCTGGGATTTTTGCTGTCCCAGAACCTCCTCCTGACCTCAGTGTTGTGTTTTCATTTAAAGTTGGGGATGTCTATAAATGTCAGCAGTACAGGGCAATTAGAACTTTGAAAAGGGCTGTAACATAAACCAGCATTATAGTGAAATGGATACTGCCTTAAGCTGCCTGAAATTCACTTGCTGTTGGAAAGACAATATCCTGCCATTCTCCCATGGTGGCCTTCAACAGAACACATTTGGCTGAGGGTTGACCCATTATTAGAATAAGTCTCTGCATGGCTTGAAACAATGAAGAAACACAGGGAGAGAGAAGCCAGCAAATTGGTCTGGTGGTTAGCCAGCACTGAGCAGAAATGTGACACTGGATTAGGCCTTAATAGCTGTCTGTGGTGCTATCTGTGAAATCCAATGCTCTCCTTGTTTCCCTGCATTGCAGAGCAGAAGCATGTGGTTAGATGTTGAGCGAAATGCCTCTCTTTTTTTTCCTTTTTTTTTTTTACTAATAGCCTCTAAAATATATCTCCTATATCTCTAAAAATAAACATTCATTGCAATAGCAATTTGGTTCATTAATAAGGTCCCTTTTTTTCATATGTCATCACACTATGTTAATTTATGATGTTTCTGGGTAGCTCTGTCCCTGTCCCTCCAGTGCACATGCGCTGCTTTTCCTTGCTGCTCTAAGCTGCTATATATAAACTAATTCTGCCTTCACATCAGCTCCACTAAAGCCATCTAAACAACTCCATTAAAGCCATTCAAACACCCTCAAAACTCACTGTGAAGGAGAACGAGAGGAGTTTTTGCACAAAATATGTTCTGAATTTGTCAACACATTTCCTTTTTTTCATGATGCAACCTAATATAAAAGCAATATGGCAACACTGCAACCGGGAGGATGTGCTAAAGTCAAGTAGGACAAAAGGAAAAATACAAAAGCTCCAAACTGATCTATTCAATGGATTTCTTAGCAAATGCATATATGTCTGCAGAGAGATTTCATGGAACCTCTCTCTGCTCCTAAGACATTTCATGTTATTGCGCTTTGTTATATACAAAAAATCCATACAGGCAGAATTTTGCTAATTTTCTGACAAGGAATTTTGAAAAGAGTTTTCTCTGACTTATAAATGTATAGATTCATACATTGCTCTTTGAACTTAGTATGGAAGAACAGAGCCATGAAACATGCCTGTGAAAATAATCATGTTTTACTGCAACTCCTTGAAGTTCAGCTAGTTCACTGAACCTGCCTACTGCCTAGTAAGGATAGGGATGCAGAGGGATGTTCTTTTATGGTACCTTGACTTTTCTCAAAGGTTCCATACTGCACATTCACCTAAACACATTTAATCACAGTCAGGCCAGGATGTTCCGATGCAAAATCCTGAAAAGATTCCCAGTAGACTTTGAGTCAGGCTGCGAAGATTTTTGAAAGGATTCTCTAGCACAATGGTAGGATTTCAGCAGAGCCGCCACACCCAACAGGGACTGTCTTGGGCTGGTTTCTGAGCATAGTGCTGTTTCATGAGCGTTCCTGGTGTATATATATGGCCATATGGATGTGCACGCTGAAAAATGCACGTACAGCGATATGTTATAAAGGCCAATTTCAGAGCATGTATCTAAACTTCCTAGTCAGTATGATGCCATTTTAACATATGTAATAAAACTAGTCCTCTACATGGGATACGCAAACAGGTCACGGACTGTGTCTAGGGAAAACCAAAGTATGAGGTTGACGCTGGAAAAAATGTGTAATTTACTACACAATGGCCAGTGCAAGTTCTTGTTCCAAGCAGAACTAACTTCCCAGAAGCAAATCTTTGTGGCTCCACAGGGTATAATACGGCTGTTCTAGCATATTTCTAGTCACCCTGAGATGTTTTGCCAACAGCATGGTGTGCAAGCTTTGTCTCTGACCTTAGCACTCCTGTGATGAAAATTAAAGCGTATATTGTCTCAAGTAAATATGTTGCTTACACAGCAAGCAGTATAGTGCTGTGCTCCTCATCTCCTCAATGGTCAAGTTCACCTTTGGGAAAGAGGCAGGAATGTAAAAAGACTATTAAATTTGTTTAAAGATCTATGTTGTCAGCTGAAGAGAGAGAGGTATATGAGATCTGGAATGGGAAAAATTTAAAACAGAGGAATGGATACCTTTTTTTAATATATATATATTATGTTTTTCCTGATATAAAGTATAAGTAAGTCTTTAGTTATTTTTAGCAAAGTTATTTTAGTTATTTTTCTTGAAAGTTGTATAACCTACCAACTCCAATCTCTCGCCTCTACAGTACCTGGGTTATATTCCATTATGGAAGATAAAACTCCTGAGTTATATCTTCCACTAACAGTTTCTAGTGATGAACGGAAGATAGGAACCATGATATTATTGCCTGCAAACTCTTTTTCAGCTGTGGATTTACAGCCATCCAAGAGTCTAATCTATGACTCTACAAAGACCCACATCTCCCAAAGTATACAGACATCTATGGTTCCAGATCTTTGTCAATGATTTTTAGAGGCTGAATACTAAAAGCTGAACGATCCTCATGCTGTGAATCATGCTCTGCAGGAAATATAACACTGCCAAAACCCTACTGTGGTACTAGTTCTAGATGCAATTCTTTTCTGAATGCACTCAGCAGGATACCTTAAGAGAAGGATAGTTACTGCCTGCAACTAAAGTAAAAGCACAGAGGAATAACTCCTTTTTATATGGGCTTGGGAGAACCCAGTACCAGCTGTGCATCAAAATGTGGGCTCATGAAGACTGGACATTCAGTTTAATACAGCTCCCTACTTCCAAATACTAGTGCAAGAGCTGCCAAACATTCTGCATGTAATAGATTTTTCCTTATTACACAGTCAAATACCATGTCCTATACGAAAACAAAAAGGACATGGCTTTTGACACATTTTTGCAACAACAACTTTCCCAGGTGCCCATAAACTGGGATCTTGGAAAGACATTACAGGGCATATACAGACTTTCTAAGGGGGACAAATAATGCCATGCTGAATGTACCATGAACCTAGTCAAATCACTCCCGGATGCAGATGTGAGGCAGAACTGGTTCATGCCATTGCCCTGCCCTCAGCCTCCAGGGTCTTCCTCTGATCCTGCCCTGCTTGCAGATTTGGTTGCCTCCCACAGGCATGCAGTTTCTTTGACTCTTGGTGCTTAGCCCAGATTTCTGTTGCTCTGCAGCACAGGTAGAACCTCATCAAAAGTCTTCACTAGGACCATTACAGTTTCAGGGGCATCAGCTTGAAAGTCAGCACATTTTACCTGCTTTCCTGCCTTCAATTCGTGTAGGATAAAGACATGACCAAATGCTTTCCAGAATGATGGCCTAATATGAACGACTGTTTTAACTGATATAAATCAGCACACCTCTGAGAAATACTCATTTGCTGCTTTGTTTTGACTATACTTAGTGTCTTCTTTGGGACAAAAATATTCAACTATTGGGGTAAAAAAGCAGTCATTCAAGCCTTACATGGGATTTCCTGAGAAGAGGGTTCAACCGCAACTTACAGTGTTTCTCACAATACCAGCTGCACATTAGCCACAAAAACATCTCAGAGATGCTTGGTTTTCTTTCAGTGGTAAATGAAAACAGGTAATCCCTTCTTTAGAAATGATTGTGTGGGATGTTTTTTCCCCCTTCCATGAGTAAACCTCCACAGGGCTCTAAACAATCTTCTGACTTAAGACTTTGGTTCTAATCTTCCCTACATGACTTTAGACCACAGTGAGTACAAGCCAAGCCCAAATCTGTATATAGCAAGCCACAAGACTGTACTGCAGAACAGCATCAGTTTGCAGGCCAAATGCAATACAAAATGTGAGATGCCCATAGACCATCTGATTGCCTTCTGGAATGCCCAACATGACAGGGAGCAGAAGGGGTTGCAACTCAAGGGACTGTGTTCAAGGAAGATGCAGAGACTACTTCGGCCTTCTCAGGGGAATATTTACAAATGCTTCTAAGGACAAGTGTGCTGAACTTCCTAAGAGATCAAATTAATTTGAACTCTACCAAACTGAGCGAGGCTCTGCTAGGAATCCATCATTCAGCCAGAAAGCTACAACTCAGTTGCCATTATTGAAAGTTGGGTGGGACAAATCTTATTACTGCAGTGAGGCTATTGATGGCTCCAGGCTGTACAGGCCTCACCTGGGCAAGGAAGGAAGGGTAGAGAGACTACTATCTATTTCAAGGAATTGATAGAATGTGAAGAGCTGTCTCTTAAGAACAGCCACAAGCAGGTTGAAAGCTTATGGGTAAGAGTCAGAGACTGAGGCAACAAGGGGAACCCTGTGTCTACTATGGGCCATCTGACAAGAAGCCTTCTTGCTCCAGCTACAAGAGGCATCACATCCACAGGTTCTTGTTCTGCTGGGGAACTTCAACCACCCTGAGATCTGCTGGAAAAGTAGCACATTAAGGTGTGGGCAACCCAGGAGACTCCTGGAATGCATGGAGGATAACTTCCTAAGCCAGGTAACAGTTAGCCCTACCAGAGGGGATGTGATAGTGGGCCTGTTGTTCACCAACGCAAGTGAGCTAATTGGATGAGAAGGCTGAGGTACTGAGCAACACTTTGCCTTAGTTTTTGCTGGCAATCTCTCTTTCCAAACCACTTGAATGGCTGGACTGCAAGATGTGGAGTGGAGGAGCAAAGCCTCTCCCACCATAAGAGAAGGTCAGGTTCATAACCACCTGGGGAAATAAGTCTACGGGTCCTGTCAAGACGCATCCCAGAGTCCTAGGGGAATTGGCTGATGTAGTTGCCAAGCCAGTCTCCATGACATTTGAGAAGTTGTGGCAGTCAGGTGAAGTCCCAAATTATCTGAAAAAGAGAAACATTGTATGCATTTTCAAAAAGGGCAGAAAGGTGGACCCCGGGAAGCAGCAACCTGTCAGCCTCACCTCTATGCCTGGGAAGATCATGGAACAGATCTTCCTAGAAGCTGTGCTAAAGCACATGATGATCAGGGAGGTGCTTTGAGACAACCAGCACAACTTCACCAAGGGCAAGTCCTGCCTTACCAACCTAGTGGCCTTCTACAATGGACTGACTACAACAGTATACAAGGGAAGAGTTATTGATGTTGTCTGACTGGACTTCTGTAAAACCTTTGACAAGGTCCCCCTGCAACCTCCTTCTCTCTACATTAGAAAGAGATGGATTTGATGAGTGGACTGTTAGGTGGATAAGGAACTGTTAGGACCATTGCATCCAGACGGAAGCGATCAACGGCTCAGAGTTTTGACGGACATCAGTGACAACTGGTGTCCCTCAGGGGTTTGTATTAAGACCAGTGTTGTATTAATGTCTCCATCAATGACATAGACAGTGGGATCGTGTGCACCCTCAAGAAGTTTGCAAACAACAACAAGCTGATTGGTGTTACTGTCTCTCCTAAAGGTCAGGATGCCATCCAGAGGGAACTTAACAGGTTTGAGAGGTGGTCCTGTACAAACATGATGAGGTTCAACAAGGCCAACTACAAGGTGCTGCACCTGGGTAAGAGCAATCCCAAGCAGAAATCCAGGCTGGGCAGAGAAGAGATTGAGAGCAGCCCTGCTGAGAAGGAGTTGGGAGCACTGATGAAAAAAAGCTGATCATGAGCTGACAATGTGTGTTCACAGCCCAAAAGGCCAATCATATCCTGCCTGGGCTGTATCAAAAGAAGCATGGGCAGCAGGTTGAGGTAGGTAATGCTCCCCTTCTACTCCACTCTCATGAGACTCTATCTGGAATATTGCATCCAGGTCTGGAGTCCCAAACATAAGAAGGATGTGAATGTTGGAGAAGGCCCAGAGCAGGGCCACAGAGATGATCAGAAGTCTGGAACACCTCTCCTATGAAGGTAGGCTGAGAGAGTTGAGGTTGTTCAGCATGGAGAGGAGAAAGTTCCAGGGAAACCTTATAGCAGCCTGCTCACTTCAGGACTAGATGACATTTAAGAGTCCCTTCCAACCCAAGCTATTCTGTCATTCTATGATTCTATGAGAATATCAGTATAAAATTTTGGTCATTGAATCAAAAATTTATACAAGTCTATTGTTACCTTGTGGTTAAAAATTATACAAATAGGGAAAATCACATCCATTTTAGTTATGATCTCATTTCTGTAAATGCTGCATGGCCATTCTCCAGGTCCTCTATTCATAGCAGATGACTGAATACACATGAAACAGAAGAATTAGCACTGAGTTTACAATCCTATTTGTCACACAGATAAATTATCTGGTAGATCAACATCCATATTACTGAACCAGAGTGCAGAAGACATGGGGCAATGTGTTTGTGGAAAAGTGTGCAAAGAATGACATAAGGCGCCGATACTTTCATTCAAATAAACTGAAATGTTATCTTTTAATATGCTACACAGAAACCAAATAAATAAATAATTAACTTTAAATAAATTCTTCTTGGCATTCTTAAACTGAAGAGTTTGCTTTAATCAACTCGTAGATGTTGTCTCTGGTACAATTTAAAAAAGACAATAATGAAGGGAGGTAATACACATACTTTAATCTATTTCTTTGTAAGTCTGACTGCTAAAGCTCAAGAATGCAAGATAAAATGAATGAAAGCCTTCCTTAGGAACCTTGATCAAGTTCCTTGTGCATGACACTAGCACTTTATTGCATAATTAAATTTATTGGAAAGGTACTTTACCTTCATTACACAAGTCAACTTTACTTTTTTTTGCCCTGCAATCTTCTATTTAAGTCTTTAAATTCAGATATTCTTGATTCTCCAGACTTAGATGCACATGCAGTTTAACAAATTACAGAAACAATTTATCTGGGAAGAGTCAGAGTATATTTTTGACTTATATCTCAATCAGAGTTCTCAGACAGGCACAGCTAATGCTATGTGTTGCACTCTGACCCATCATTTACCTGCATGAATGTTAAACTCTCTATGTGCCATACTTATTCACTCTGTGTGGTTACGTGACTACACTGATTGCAACATCATGAAACAAAATAGAAGTCAGTTGAAATCAAGTAGTACCAAATAGTCTTTAGCTGTCACATACCAAAACCAAACAGCACTGAATTTTAGAGCTGAACAGTGATTTCTCTATGAAATCATCAGTGTAAAACTCTAGCACTATTCAAAGTCACTCAAGCTTGTGTCCTGGTTGATAAGATCTACCAGAATTTATAGTCAGCTGCTCTCGGGGAGTGAGGAACTCAAACCAGGGCCAGAGAACTGTGGGAAACTAAAGAAGGAAATTACCTTCTAGGATCCTGTTCAGGTCTTTAATGGAATGAGGATGAAAGAGAACCAGAAGACAGAAGGTGGGAGGCAATTGGGTACCTGGAAGAAGTGCAGGTGGAAGGAAGCTGCAGACAAGGAGTAGCCCAAGGTTGTGCTGCATGGAGGATAAAGCACAGGGACATGTCTCACATAGGTGAGAACATGACCGCTATGGCTGTCTTAAGGACCTATGGGGAAAGGGATACAGACAGGCAGAGAGAGGGATACAGGTATCCAAGGGACATGATCAAGGAACAGCATAAAGCCATATTGATTTTCTGAAATCTTTTTGGAAAGGACATAGGAATTGCAGACTGCAGCTGAAGGGAAGAACCTGTCATGGTTTAGAAATGGTATTCTCCAATTTAGTCCTTCCAGTGAAACCACTCCTTTCCCTCTCCTCCACCTCCCCTTGGTGAGGCTGGTGAAGGGAAATATAGGCACAAAAGGTAAAAATCATGGACTGAGCTAAGAACAACTTACTGGAATCCGCAGTGGGATAAGAAACAGTAACAGTAACAATACCAATGACAGAGGGTATAAGAAAAAGGTGAATGATTCACATGGAAACAATAATACCCAACCACTCCCTCTGCCATGCTATGCCAACACAGAAGGGACCCCTTTCCCCTGAAGAGACTCCCTTCCCCCTGCTCAGAGCAATGATGTGAGGTGATATAGAATAACCTCTGGGTCCTAGCCATGCCTCCTCCTGGCTACTGCAGAAGTTAACCCTGTCCTGGCTGGAACCAGGACAGAACCCAAATTCTGAGCAGAGCAGGAGAGACAAAGCACCCGGAGGGCAGGCATGAGGGACAGACAGGACAGAAGAGAAAACAAATGGCATCTGTTTTTGGAGGAGCTGAGAAAGGAGCCCATGAAATGAAGTCTGCAATTGTGCTGGGAAAGGGAAGGAGATTTGGTGAAGATCAGCCTAACAGCATCATGATGATGAGCTGTGGGGAAGAGTGATGGCATCAGCAGACTAAGGGTTGAATATCTCACAAATAGTAGTACATGAGAAAATTTTCTGAAAAAGGCTGAACCTGAAAACTCAGTGAGTTTTTGCAGAAAGACCTTATTCTGACGTGCCACCTGCAAGGAATGTTGTTAATGTCTGACATAGGAAAAAAGTGGAAGAATGGTATCTCTCCCCTTTCTTGTGACAGATGGCCTTTGCTAAGCCACCAAAGTTTTCTCATTTCAATGTTTTTCATCATGTAGGATATGTAATATTAAACCTGACTTTCCCTGACAAAGGTTCCAAATTTGAGCTTCAATAAATAGGTAAAGCAGAGCCCACAACTGATTCTTTTTTTCCATGCTTTTTAACAAATTTGCCTGGGGTCTTGCAGTGAAATAAAAGACATGTTCCATAGTCTGCAGGCCTTATCGTCTAGCTGGGATTTGAATGAGATTTGTGGCTTCAGGATACTCCTACAAGGGGTTACACAGACATTCCTCCCAACTATCACACCACATTTTTCACAGTCCACAGTTCTGGACCAGATTTAAAGTCTGACTCTTAGTTGTGAGTATCTGGTTTTGGGCCAGACCTGGGACATTCTTGGATCTGCCTGACAGATTATTCTGTTCCTCTTTTTTGTCAAAACCAGCAGAGTGGACTATGGAAATCAAGACTACTGTGATTGCACTGAAACACAACCTTCTGGCTGTGTACTTCTAGCTTTATGAAATACAAAAAGCAGTTTCAGAGGTCTTAAGGCGAAAGGGCCCCCTCAACTGCTTGTGCCTTGTTTGTTTACCCTGTTGCCAGTGCTTGAGCTCTGGGAGGAGAGAAGGGTCACAGGCTGTGAAAATAAAGAAACTAAAAGAGTGAGAACTGCTTAGACTGGACTCTTCTGCCCCATTAACATCCCTTTCTGTCACGTGGTGTTCATGGGAGTCATGGTAGTGATGTGGATTGTGGCAGAGGGCAGGAGTAGTGCATTCCTTCTTCCACTGCTCCCAAAAAGTGCTATAATACATTAATGATTTATACAATGATCTGTGCAGTAAGATTATATATCACTGTATATTTAGAATGGTTATACCTGAGATGTTAATGGTTTCTATTTCAAAGCACATTAAAACCTACAGCAGTGATGTTCATGGCAGCCTGGACCTCAGTAAGCTCATATTACATTTATAACTACAGCCTTTCTTTTGTTTCCTTTTTTGTATAGCAAATGCTTGACATTTTATTTTTATATTATGGTTCAGGGAGTCTTTTAGTGAAGCCTCATGGCTAATTCTGGGGAACTGAAGACATCCAAACGTTACATACCCAACCACGCCAGACACCTGCTACATCTACATGACAGAAGCAGAGAGGTGTTACCAGTCTGGATTTGATACTTGCCTTTTGTAACCAGCATGTGAGAATCTGAAGAAACAACAATATGGCTCATGTGTGCGTGATATGTCAGCAGCCTCTCCTGGGTGCAAATGTCAGCTCTGTTTATGAATGTAGTCTCAAATGTTGGTTATAATAGCACGGTTGGTATTGCTACCTCAGAAATGAACTCTGATCAAACCTTTTGTGGTTTCTAGTTGCAGCTGGTTTGTGTTCCCTTCTCTTTCTCAAAGTCTTGGGAAAGGACAGGTATGGGATTTTCTACAATACTAAGTAGTTATAATAACACTTATACGAGAGGGAGATATCTATTAAACTGCTACCACTGCAGCAGCACCTATGTAAACAGAAACCCCACCATGCTGGGAGTTGCATGGGTAGGTATCTGACAACAGTGACTGTCCTCAGGGAGCCCTCAGCCCAGCCATGCAAGCAGAAACTAGAGGAGAGATGCAGGAAAAGTACCTATGTAGGTCACTGGGATAGCCAGGATCCTGGGAAAGCAAACCCAGTTCCTCAGATCTTGTGTCACAACATGAGTCTACTGTCACTGGCCAAAGGCAACCAGCCCCTAGGTAACTCAAAGAAATTATTCTGTGGCACCCCAAAATAAAACACTCCGCTTTCAGGCAATTAAAGTCCTGTCTCTTTTACTTAAAATTGTAACCCAACATCAAAATAAAACTGGTATTCTGAAATGACAAATTAAACTCTCTTTTTTTTAAGGCCACTGAAACAAAACATTTAGGCTTTAGAAATGCTGACATCTTCTCCTCATCGTTTTGACTGAAGCATGTCTATTAGTTCACAGATGTATTACAAAGCAGATATATTTTATATTTATATTTGCCAAAAATGCATTCGCTCAGGTCTACGCATAGCCTTCCAGCTTCTGGAGTGAAATAAATGAAATGAAATATTATGTTTAACTTTTTTAACTGCATGGTATATAATAAGAATCATAAAATCATAGAATGGTTTAAGTTGGAAGGGATCTTAAAAATAATCTGGTTCCATATGGTTGCTCAGAACCCCACCCAACCTGATCTTGAACACTTCCAGGGATGGGCAACCACAGCTTTTCTAAGCAACCTGTTCCAGTCTCTCACCACCTTCATAGTGATGATTTTTTTCCTAATATTTAATGTCAACCTACCTTCTTTCACTTTAAAGCCATTCTCCCTTTTCCCATCCCATGCCCTCCCTCTCAAGCTGTCTGTAACTGGAAGGCTGCTATATGGTCTCCCTGGAGTCTTCGCCTCTTTAGGCTGAACAATCCCAGTTGTCTGGGAATATTCATAGGAGAGGTGCTCCACCCCTCTGATCATCTTTGTGGCCTTGCTCTGGATCTCCTTCAGCAGGTCCACATCCTTCGCATATTTGTGGCCTCAGAGATGGATGAAGTACACCAGGTGAGGTCTCACAACAGCAGAGTAAAGGGTGAGAATCACCTTCCTCGACCTGCTGGTCACAGTTACTTTGATGCAGCCCAGGATACAGATGGCTCTCTTGGCTGCAAGAGCACGTAGTCAGCTCATGATCAGCTTTTTGTCCAACAATATCCCTCAGTTCTTCTGCTGAGGGCTGTTCTCTATCTGTTCTCTGTTCATCCTGTATTTCTGCTTAGGATCTTCAAAGTCGATCTCTTGGCCCTGCACAGGACAACCACAAAAATCACACCCTGTTTCTGAGAGAGTTGTCCAAATGTTTCTTGAACTCTGTCAGGCTTGATGCTGTGACAGATTCCCTGGGGAGCCTGTTCCAGTGCCTGACCAGCCACTGGGTGAAGAATCTTTGCCTGATACCCAACCTAAACCTCCGCTGACACAAGTTTATGCCATTCCCTCGGGTCCTGGCCCTGGTCACCACAGAAAAGACATCAGTGCCTGCCCCTTCACTTCTCCTTGTGAGGAAGCTGTAGATCATTGTGGTGGGTCTGGCTGAGCCAGAATTTATTTCCCCATAGTAGCCCTCACAGTGTCGTGCTCTGCATTGGTAGCTAGAGGAGTGTTGATAACACACGCATGTTTTGGTTACTGCTGAGCACAGCACTTTAACATTCCTTCTTCAAGGGCGAGATCCTGTGAGGGGACACAAGTAGGCCAGCTGACCCACGCTGACCAAAGGGGATATTCCATACTATATGACGTCAACCCAGATATAAAAGCTGAGACAAGGAGCAGCAATGCAGGCAATCATGATGAGGTCTCCCCTCAGCCTCCTCTTCTCCAAGCTGAACAAGGCAAGCGACCTCAGCCCCTCCTCATATGGCTTCCACTCTAGAACGTTCACAATCTTTGTAGCCCTTTTTGAATGCTGTCTAATGGCTTTATATCTTTCTTATACTGTGACACTCAAAACACAGGACTTGAGATGAGGCCTCAAGACGAGGTACTTGAGGTGGGGATGAGGGTGCACTCAGTCCCATGTCCACGTCACTAACAAAGATATTTAACACCACAGGTTCCAATACTAATCCCTGAGAAACACCACTCATTACTGGTCTCCACTTGGACATCAAGCCATTGATTACAACACTTTGAGTGTGACCATCCAGCCAATTCCTTATCCATGGAGTGCCCCACGCTATGACTTCTCACTTTAGACATGTTTTGCACAAGTCCAGGTAGATGAGAGCTGAAACAAACAGTACAACACAATTGCTATTCAGGCACCCCAAAAGAAACCTCCCTAACAATTTAAGAGACCACCTTCATTGCTTCTGTCAGAGAAAGTCTGCTCAATAATTTTTTTGGCAACTCTGCATCTCCATATCAGAGAATGAACAAACAACATCCACAGATACAGCAAATGGAAGCAAAGTAAGAAGGGTATCTGTCTGGTCACTGAGCCAGCAATGATGCCTGCACGTAGCTCTCACATGGTGGCTTCAGCTGCTTGTCTTGGTTGTCTCCTGCTTGGTGGATGTTGCTGCATGGTGAGCTCATTGTTGGCAGCACTGGAGGATTGCTTAGCCCTCTGCTGTAACCTGACCCTCATCTGTTTTCACTAAGTCACAATAACTTGACATTAAAAGGATGCTGATAAACTGGATTCAGACAGAATCCTCTGAAGGGACCCTTTCATTTCATAAGCTGAACCATATTAGGGTTTAAGTGGCAATCAAGAGTGCTCTGATATGACACAGGGTGCCCAACTCCTTTTCTACTAGTCTCCTTCTCCCCACCACAGCCTGTCTCAACTTCCCAAGATTGTTCAAGCAAGCTGACTGGAGAAAGGATGAAATTACTGGCCCTTGATCTTTTAATTTTCATTGAAACTGATTTTCTAATGGCTGGGCTCATGTTGGACATGGTGCACAAGGAGGGCTTCAAAAGCCTGTTGTGTAACCTGGCTCTGTGCAGCACTGTTGGTTTGGGTGTGAAGGAGAGCACAGATTTCAAACACGAAGGATTCATCTAATTCACCAAGTGAGTTTCATCCTTCTTCATACCAGAGGTTCTCAACCGACGAAAGCAACCCCAAATGTCTCTGTTCTCCCACTCCCACTGCAGCCCCTGAATAATGCTGATAATCCAGTTGACCTCTTCCAGAAATGAATGTGTTATCAGCCAGATGAAGCTTTCACCCTGGCTGTCTGGCAAGGCAGCAGCCTGCTCTGGGAGCAGTGTGGCTCCTCCAGTGCACGGGCTCAGGTTTTCACTGTGTGAGCCATTCATCTCTGCAAATAAGGGAATCTGAGGAGCTTGTCTCCGATTTCTCCAGTGACACCAAGTTATGCAAACACGCTTGCTACCATTAACAGCTCGCCATTTTTACTGTTTGAAACATAATCAGTTTGTATAACAGTATGGACTGATTTGGGTATGCAGTCCAATACACCCTGATTGCCTGCTGGCTAAAGATTTTATTGCTGTTAATTTATGGGGACTGGTCTGGCCTCTTCGAAAGACCTTTAAGAATCACAGCAGTTTATAATGATACTACAATGCAATTCAGCATTTCCAAGAATTACTTTTGTTTTCTTTAGAATAGAAAGGACTTTTTTTTAAGGTTGTTATTTTCCTGCTTCTAACCAAACAAAAATATTTCTATTTATGCACTTTAAAATAAGCATTCCCAGGTGGTTTTTTTTGTTGTTCGGATTTTTTTGGTGGTTTTTTCTTTTCCTAAGTGTTGGCCTCACCCCTTAACTTCAGCAGGAGCCTGAGAGGGCTGTCACAGTACCTTGCTGAAAAGACTGTAAGCATCCTGCCCAAAGCTACAAGACTGTCCAATGGGTCCTGCCACTGTGCCCCAGAATCCAGTCACAGACGCTGGGAAATGTATGCCTTGGCAAATCTGAGCACAGAGGAAACTATCAAACATTCAGAGCAATTGCTGACAATTTCCAGTCACCACTAATTGCTTGGGGCTTTCTTGGACCTCTGCCACATCTATACCTTTGTGTCCTTAATCACTAGGCAGCCTTTGGATAATATGTCACACCTGAGACATAAGATAATTTATCACTTGCAGATGGATTATCATCACAGCTCGCTTAGATAAATTTTACTTTAGCCTCAGTCCCAGAGGCCCTTCTTTTATAGCACAGTTTTATCCATTAAAATTATGACTTCCAAAATTCTGTTGTATTTTATGGCTTCCATGAGATATTTATGACTCTTACTGTTTAAGTGGACATTTCTAAAGATTTACTGAAGAAATAATTCAAGCAAATAGCTCAGAAGACATACTGCCAATAGCAGTTTGGTGTTGTTAAAAGACACGCTGTTTTCAGTGTGCTTATATATAAATGGAGTATTAATGCATAATACTGAAATGCCACTAAATATGTATTCAAAAACCCCTACCAATATGGACTAGTTCTAGACAAAATCCAAACACTGAATTTTAATCTTCCGAAGTCCCTCTTTCCCCAAAGCTGTTCATATTCTTTTCTTTTCTGCGAAGTGTGAGAGATGAAAGCAAAAGTCAATTAAAAACAATTCATAGAGTCAGGCACTTCCACAGGCCTTGTAAAGGGGGACATATGAGAGGTGTTTTGCTTCTCCTGCTCACTTAGTTTTGTCCTAATTGGAGTAATGCTATGGGTAGCCGGGGCCCAGAAGACAGAGCTCAGGTTGCAGTTTGACAGAACCAGTGGAGGCTTAACTTGCTGCAAGGGGAAAGTTGAGCTGTGCCTTTTTGATCCTTCTAGGACTAGAACTGGTTCTCTGTTTTATACTACAGGAACTCTGAGGATTAGAAAAGTAGACTTCATGGCTTACAGCTTGTCTCTGTGAGAAGTGACTGATGCTATCAAGCAACTCTGTAACACACTTCTTAGCTTTTTTCTCTGTGAGTGTGAAGTCTTTTACAGCACTGCAGCACAGGAGCAGAAAGTGGTCTTGTTAGCATGCCAGCTTCCATGCTTCCAGTGTGCACCTATTTTATGACTTTCAACATCCTGATCTCTTGCTGAAACTGTTCCTTTGGGAAGCTGAGAGGAACCCTAAGGAACGACTCTGAATGCCTTGCTGGTAATGGCACAGCAGCTAATACAGGTGCTAGGCTCAATTGGTCACAGAGCAGCAAGAGGTGTTTCAGAAAATGCCTCACTCCCATGGATTTTAGGTAAAAATCAGACTTATTCAATTAGTCTTGGAACACATACTTGAATTAGGAATCTGATTGCTAAATACTTCTGAAATTTGACACAAATTACTCTTCAAAACATGGAAATCACTGCAGCATCAATAATTATCACTGATTAAGTTAGTGTAATTCAAGACAAAAGATCAAATCCTTCCCTGCAGCTAGTTCTTCAATAGATTTTACAGCATCACAGTATTTTCCCAAGGAATTACCTTGTATGTGTGAAAGGTATGAATATAGACCCCCACAAATGCTTAAAGTAACTGATTCCAAGAGGATTTATCTGTTTGCAGGAGCAGATTCATAAGAGGAGACAGGAGGAAGACTGCCAAGTTTAACTGTTAGTTAAAGGTAGACCGTCTTCATCCATTTGGGAGAGAGATAAATGCCCCTATGGAAGATATCCTGACTGCATGCTGCATCAGCTTCAGTTTACTAATGGCTCACTTTGGTCCTAACATCCCTGGCCCTGTCCAGGAACTGCAGCCAATAGCTGAGCTGCTGCACAAAGAGAAGAGGTTTAAATTAAAATAATGTGATTTAAGACTGGCATGGGCTTGGACTGACCTTTACACATGGCAAATTTCATCCTTCAGAGTTTCTTTCCTCCCCTTTCCTCCCCTCTCTGCCCCAAAATATGCTCCTTTTCCCTTCACTGCTCTCCCCTGGTGAACTCACCCTACAGAGTTTTGTAACAGAACTGAAAAAACAAGAAACAGACACACTATTGTATGCTCAAGCTTATGCAGGACTCTAAAACTAATCTTTGTTCTGGCAAATCTCATGCAGCATTGACTGCTTTGCTGGCTACTTCATTCATCATGTGGAAAATGCATTTTACTGACTACCAATTACAAGAGCCAAACAGTGGCTTTGTCAGTATTACATGGTAACCATTACCTTTGTAATTGCATACTGACTGATGTACAGAATGATGTAATGACAGGTTAAATAAATGCATACTAATTTGTCCCGTTAAAAGAAAGAAACGCCAGCACGTTAACACAATTGCAAGTTATTTTATATGATTATACATGAAGTAAAGGTATATATTTATCATAAAAGTCCTGTGTAGCTGCTATGTTTCAACTTTTAAAAATTCTTTTTCACCTTTAGAATGTTTAGAGATGTATAATTTCCCTACATTCTTGCTAACAGAGTTTGCAGAAGAAACATTTCAAAATGTGTTAGATATGTTGGAGTTCCCTTGTTATAAGTCCTGATTTTTTTTTTTTTTAGCTAAAATGTTATATTAGGCATTTTCCTTTACTTACTGAAAACTCAGTGTAAATTATTAGCAAATTGGTGTGAGGTCAGTTATTTACAAAAATATACTTCATATAGTTAAAAGAAAGGACATATTGAAGAGAAAATTGTCAGTGAAGCATAATTGGGAGGCTGGGAAGTTTCACATATGGAGAAATAGAAGTACAATTAATGGCACAAAATGAAAAAAACAATTACCATTGTTGGGAGTAAAACTCAGAGGTTTTCAGTTATGTGCAGAGAGCACTAACTCAAGAACCCATATGAAGAGCACAGGAGTGATGTTTCCCTGAGCCAGAAAGACCAAACAGTCACAAAACAGCTTTCCTCTGCATTCATATTTCAGTTTGAGTATTCGGGTTAGCTTTCTTCCTAGGTCATCAAAAGCCTAGATTTCCCAATTCACAACCTGCAGGTAGGACTGCCTCTACCATAGCACAAAAATGGCAGGAAAGGACAGGGTTACAGTTGTCTTGCTTTGGATTTGGCAGGTCCAGAGGAAAAGAAGGAAATTGAGCAATTTGAAAATTTTTGTGCCAGGAAAATCCATGCCTGAAATCTTTCAGATCCTTTCCCCTACACAATCTCTTGCCTCTTTCCTACATCTAAATTCACCTTCCAAAACTTCCTCTTCTCTCTGAAAGTGATGTGTCTTTCTTCCTGTTCTCCAGATCATGTCTCACCTAAGTGTTTTAACATTTCATGCTCTTGCTGTCAGATGTCTTCCCTTTCCTAGAAATAGCCTGATCTTGTTTTGCAATTCACAGACTTTTCATTCTACCAAGTTCTGGGGCAACTAACAGTTTATAGAGAAAAAAGATTATTTTTCCCTATGTGAGGAAATTCACAATCATCTAGAGCTGCAATATAGCTTTTACATGTTCAATATGTAAATCTCCCGTAGAAATGTTTTTCCTTGCAAATGCAGTGACTTTTGGGAGTGTTTCCACTTCTTGTTATAATAATTCCAGTAGCAATTTTGTAATACAGAGGAAAAGGAAAGGGAGTGACAAGAGGATTTCAAAACCTGTATGATAGCCTTGAAGTTAAGGTTTTGACTAGATACATTTCCTACACACACAGTCAGAGAATGGCTCAGGCCTTGACAATGCTTGGAAGTCTTTCCTCTCTGGTTAGTAACATCCCCATTTTGGTGCAAGTGGTGCCCAAATTGAGAAGTTATATCCTTCTTGTTGTATCCCTATAGCCTTATCTTCTTATAAGCCACAGAGGTAGGCTTTGTCATTTCAGGTTGGCTTTGAAAAAGGGAGGAGGCTAAATGTGATTTTATGCTAAATTACGGAAGAGAAGTCATGCATTCTGGCTGTGTTTCTTGTCTGTGTGGCATGAGGCCAAACACAATGAAGCTAAATGCTTTGGAAGATGCCAAAATGTTCCTGTCGCACCCAGAGGCTGTGGGGTAGGGGCATCCAAGTACATCCACAGGAAAAGCTGGGTGAAAGCAGCATCCAAGAGGCTGGTCTGTGAAGGGCTAGCCCCAGTGGGATCAGTCTTCTGGTACCACCTGCGCTGCTACTGCCATCCAGAAAAACTGGCTTCACGCATAGGGGTAAGAAGCAGCACTGACTGTGATAGAAATAGAGTAAGAAGGGGTGAGGGAACAAAGTCCAGAAGGTAGAGAATGAAGGAGGAGAAGCTACTGAAGTAAGAGGTGAGTATCACATAATTGTCTGTGCTTTCTTTTCTAATTTCTTGTAATAATTTCTTAAAATTAGAAAATTAGAAAATTATTGTTCCTTGTCATACTGTGTACAATAATATTGTTTTGCACATCTTTATGAAGACATGTGAACCTTGTGAATCTCATCCACTGTCTACATTCTCTCAGCTATCTTATACTAAAACACAAAGGAAGCAGTGAAATGTAATGACATCTGCAGGACATAACCTTTTTCTGATTCATAAAAAAAAGTAAGGTTATGTTCTTATGCAGAAGGAATGAGTGCCTCTTACTTTCCAAACATGCAGTAGATGTTAGAAGCTGTTAGAAACCTAGAGAATCTAGGTTTCAGCACAGAACAGCAGTATTTTATGAGCAATCATCAAATTCTCATGTCTGGTAAGACTTCAGAACTGATTGAACAGTATACCTTCCATACATAGACGTGGTAATTATTACTGTACCATTACAACATAAATATATGATCAATCTGTCATCCAAGGTGGGAGTTTAATTTAGGGAAATTATACTATTACCAGGGAGGAGCGATTGCCTAGATTGACACACGATCTCAACAAATTCTACTAGCTGTGTAGAGCTGCATAAGTACGTTCAGTTATTCAGCAATATTTTTTTTCTCTAATTTCAGCTTACTGTCATGTAATTATTATATAATTACATGGTTATTTCACTTTATAAAAGAAAGATTCAGAGCTTGCTTCACAGGTCCTGCTTAGCTTTAGGCAGAAGGACAACCTTAGACAAAGACACTGTGGCTTTCCCTGGGCTTGATGCTAAGCAGGACTGGGGCAAAACAGTGTGCAATGTACCAAATTTCTAAACTGCTTTTGAGTCTAAAGAGGGAAAGTCTATCTCATTTTGGAATTTTAGCTTACTTAAATACATTGATCTCCATATGCAGCTGTGAGCACAATTTCGTCCATTTCCAGTTAGAAATAACAGGGGGTCAAAAGATGAGGGAGAAAAAGAACAGTACATAGTTTAGACGAAGTGCATAGTTTAGAGAATTCATATAAATGTATGCATACACTTCTAACTTTAACTAGACTTCTCTCTAAATTCATTCATCTTTGAAATAAAAAGTGTTTAAATTACAGAAGGATAGCACCCCTAAACTTGCCACTGGCTTTGTGAGTGCTGCAAGTGCCATTGCCCAGGAAGTCCACTGTGCCTCACGCTGCTCAGACTGCATGTGTTCATGGTATTGCAAGGTGATTAGAGCTTCAGTAACAAGTATGCTGGGCTCAGCACCATAGTTCTTTTGAACCACTTTTATTTGGCCTGCAAGGAATAGAAGCAAGCCTTTTTTGTTATGTATGGGATGGGATGGGGCAGCAGCGGGAGTCAGGGGCGCTTTCTGTCACCGAACTAAAGAAGGAACAGGCAGCCACACGCCAAGCTATGTCTGGCTGTCTGCCAGTGATGGAAGGGCTTTCTCTCTGCAGAGTTGGTGGATAATTCTATCTCCACACTGGATCAGGCTTGGGTGGCATGTTGTGTTAGATTACACTTGCATTTTTTTTTACCATATGAACTACTGTTTGGGGACACTGGAGTGACGCACCGGCAGTCTTTGCTGTGGCACATAGGTGTGGATGGGGTCTGGAGATGTTTTTGGCCCAAAGAGAAGAACGTTTTCTCCCATGTCTCAGTCTCTCTCCCTGTCACCCCTTCCATATGCAGTAGTCACAGAAACAGATATCTAGAGGCCCAAACACTCTTCCAACACAACAGACTCTCCACAGACAATGGTTGCCCTTGCAACTTCAACTTCAACCTCTTGTGTCGGAAGAGCTAGAGCTGTCAAATATTATTTTTCAATTGCTAGCCCTAAAAAATCCAGAATACATCAAAACGTTTTAGACCTGGCACATGGGTGCTGCAGCACTCCAGACCACTGATTGCTCATGACCAAAGTAAGGATTAATTGCTAAGTAAATAAGTAAGTAAATACTGAATGGGGTACAAGAAGACTGTTCCAGCTGTATATGTGGGGAAGTAGCCCAAATACCTGAGAAGTATGAAATGCAGCTGTGTGTGACTCTTCAGGAAGGCTCAGACAAATTATTTAAGAAAATTGGACTTCAATGAACACAGTCAAAGTGTGTAGAGACATCATTTGGGGCAGTGCTTTCTAGCGATCATCTACTCTTTAAGAACAGCATTCCCACCTCAACTTTTCCTCAACAATGTAAACTTTCAAGATCTGAAAGATCTTGACATAGAATTGTCCCTAGTGTTCACAGTTTTATGGAAAGAATGAAGCCTACTAAAATTCTGGATCTAGAACATTCAGTTCCTTATGACATACAATAGGAAACATATACAAGTATACGTGTGTTCTCTTTCTATCAGATGGTGAAAGGTAAAACCCAAGTATATTCTAATGAATAGCAGACAACATAAATCAATTTATTTATTTTTCTGTTGTGGTTTAACTCAGCAAGCAGCTAAACACCTCACAGCCATTCCTTCACCCTGCTCACAGTGTGAAAAAAGGTAAAACTTGTGGTTGAGATAAAGACAGTTTAATAGGACAGAAAAGAAAAGGAAAATAATAATAAGTATGATAAAAAGAATATACAAATTAAGTGGTGCAAAATGCAATTGTACACTGTCTGCTGACCAGTGTTCAGCCAGTCCCTGAGCAGCAGCCATTGCCCCAAGCCAACATCCCTCCACGATTTATGGGATGACACCATACGGTATGGAATATCCCTTCTGCCATTTGGGGTCAGCTATCCTGGCTGTGTCCTCTCCCAACTTCTGGCACACCCCAGTGTCCTTAATGGCAGGGCAGCAAGGAGTCCTTGAGTTTGTGTGAGCACTGCTGAACAACAACTAAAACATCAGTGTGTTATCAACATTCCTTTTATCCTAAATCCAAACCACAACACTGTACCAGCTATTAGGAAAAAACCTGGCTGTATTCCAGCTGAAATCAGGACATCTTCAAAGTCATTGTCAAATAATAATAATAACAAAAAGACATTTTTTCAAATCTATGTGATAATGAACCATGAGATTTTGTCTGTATATTAGTTCTTAAAGTAGTACTCATTGGCTCTGTTTGAGGGAAAGCTGCAACCTGCTTTATTTTATATCATGTATGTGCATATTTTGAATTAATATAAATTGTAAATTATTGAAAATCTAAATGGCTTTATTAAGCATTAAGGCAGCTGAGCTGTCTTTCAAGGTCTGTGCATCTTTGGGCAATCACATTTGAAAATGAATATAGTGAATAATACTTTTAAAAATGAATGTTTTTAAAATAAACATTTTGAAAAGTATTGTTTTTTCAGTTCTCTGTTCTGTCATTATTAAAGGGGTAATCTTACCAGTTGATCTCAATCCTCAGCCTTGCAGCTCTTTTGGCAACATCTGAAATAAATAGGAAGGGTCTTATTTTGTCTTCAGGTATGTCTAGGCAACTCCCCTTGATAGCAAGAGATTATTATGTGCATATTGTTTTGGGTTTTTTTTTGTGAAATGAAACCTTTTGTATGAAATGTCTTTACAACACATTTCCCTTCAATGTCTTTTCCATTCAACTTTTTTTTGGTCTTGAAACATGATAATGGTAAAAAGCATAGAAGCAGAAAGCATAATCCCATGTCAAAATAGGCCTAACCTGGAAAATTTACAGGTAAAGCAACTTTGTTATTTAAAAATACCTGGTTGAACCAAATTCTCACTAGTAAGTTACATCTTCGGAGAATAAAGATAAAAATTGAGAAGCTGGCAAAGGGCAACTGTAAGAAGAGCACAGAAGAATAAAACACTTGAAGGCCATCCCACGTAAGATGTTGTCATGAACAACAGATAAAGCTTGTCAATGAAGGAAACAAGTCCTTTCGTAGTTGCATGCAGTGTCCTCAAATTTCAGCACTGGGCAATGTCCTATAATCTTTCAAGATACTTATCACAGACCCATAGAAACATTAAGGTTGGGAAAGGCTTTTGAGATCAAGTCTGGCCATCAACCTGACACTGCCAGGTCCACCACTAAGCACCACATCTACATGTCTTTTTCTTTGAAAAAGCCTTTGCTTTCTTGGGCAGCCCATAGGCATAGACACTTAGCTTATGATCCATAAGTACCAGAGCAAGTGGGAATGTCAGGCTGGGTTGAGGGAATTCTGTTCCCTGGCTTTTTTTTTTTTTAATTCGTAATATTATATTTAATTGAGATTTGACTTTTCAAATCAGGAAACGCAAAACATGAATCTATTTATGATGCTCAGCAGAACAACATTCAGATTTGAGGTGGTCAAGGGTCTTGTAAAAATGGGAGTTTTGCTTTCTGGATTCACATGAGACTATTAAAAAGCCTATTAGAACGAGAAACAAGATGGTAGCATCAACTTTTGTTTCTATTTTCTCAGCTCTGAAGTTTTGGAAATAAAATGCTATTTATGATAAAACATTATTCTCAAGATACTTGCGGCTTACAGAAAGGAATTTAAATTTACAGTCTGTACACTGCTGTCTTGCTACAGTCTCCAGAGGTTCAAAGTGTGGGTAGATGCAACTGTAGCAAGTGACCTAAAGAAACTATCTCCCAGATGCTCTGGAGAAAGAACTTCTGACAGGCCAATACTGCCAATGGCATTTTGAGCCACCACAGTGTTGTTTTATGTTTCTTACTCATGACATTTCTGTGCCAGTGGTCCCAAGTGGAAGATTTGAAACAATTAATAAGGGATGCTCCTTCCCAGAAGGCACAGGTAAGCATTCCTTGGTGCAGTATATTATTGATGGTGACAATTTACCAGTTCAGGGACAAAGCTATAGCAGAGAAGTTCCACAATGATTCAACTCAGTGTCATGAAAAGCAAAAATCTTATCTCTGGCTCAGGAAGTCCCTAAGCCACAAGTTACTGAAGGCCCTGAGAACAGTCTGGGGAAGTATTTCTAGAGCCTTGTTGTATTATATTCTAACATCACTCTTGGTGACAGGATGCTGGTTTCGATGAACCTTTGACTCAGTATGGCCATTCTTAGGTTCTTATGTCCTTGCATTCACCACCGGTATTTCCAGAGAGACCTTCAAGGGCGTAAAAGAACTATTTTGAAAAACTTTGGACTTGAAAGAACTGACCACATTCAGGAAAAATTCTGAAATACTGGTTTGAATGGAATATGTAAATAGGATTTCCTGACTCAGTTTTAAAATTGAATGTATATACTGCTAAGATGTTCCTTAAACATTTTTTTTTTTCACAGATTTCAGCAGATATGACTATTCAAAATAGAAAACTGTTGGGAAAGAAAGCACCAAAACAGTCCAGAGACACCAAAAGTGGCTTGTGGCCTTTAATAATTATAACCCTCTTTCCTGAGGGAACATGTTGCTCTGGCCTTTTCTTGCTGGAGAAAACCTCAAGTAGAATTTCATATGTTAAAGTGGTATTTCAAAGCAACCTATCTTTTCTTCTGACATTCTGACTTTTAAAATAAGTGGTAATTCATCTCCATTTTTCTAGCAACAGCAGCTGATGTGAATAGTTTAGGACTGTACTGAAGACAGCCACCAAAACTGGAGAAGAGCAAAAAGCATGCAGAGATCAGTGTGATCTATTTTTACTGTCTGGTTACAGCTATAGAGCATCATAAAGAAAAATAAATTTATTAGATGTCATCATTCTGCTGTGATCCTCACTTCAGACTGAAACCAATCTGTTCGGTTTCAAAGTGATGGTGTCTGCTTAATCAAGCATGTTAGTTGCAATAGGAAGCATGAAGTTCTCTGTAATTTCTTCTATATGTTAGAGAAATTATCTCAGATTTTGCTCAGAGTCATTGAAAGTGAATGGCTCCATCACCACTACCCCTCTGCTCCACTTCCTGCTACATTAAGTCAAAGTGCATAACATGGTAAAGCAATTTTCTCCCAGGACTGTGATCTTCAGTGTTACCCTGAAGAATAAATGAGTGAGCCTGATGGCTGGAAGGAGAAAGCATGAGGTGGGATAAAGTCAAATGCTGCATAGGAGCCCAAAAGGAGCTGTAAAATTGTGGTCATTTAAAAGTGCAAATCTGGTTTATTTTTGAAGTATTAAAAGCAGACATTGCCTTTGGCAGCAGTTTGAAGAAATGTGTCTTAGCAAATTTCCTGACTGAACCAAAGAATTATTCGACATTACTTAAAGACTTGAAGCTATGGCCTAAATAGTAATTAGCATACTTGTCACTGGCATTGATGCTTTCCTCTGAAGGAAGCAGATGTAACACTAAATATGAAAGTAATAAAAATTTTCTTTTTTTATCAGTCCTGAAAGTCATTTAGGGATATTGTTTTATTTTCTTTTTTACCATCATGTCATTTGCTCTTCAGAGCTCTATTAACATTACTCATCCAAATACAGAGAGACAAACCTTGCCAGAGATGTAGGAAAATTTTAGCACAGTTGGCATGGCAGAAAGCCATTGAGATTAAATGGTGATCCATAAGGGATGCTCTGTAATCCCAAAGAGAAGTGCATTGGTGGAAGCAATGAACCACACTGATGTTTTCAGTCATGATGATGGCTGGCATTCAGAGTATTTAGAATTTGGCAGCGATGAGCATCCAGCCAAAGCAGCAGTGAAATTTGGAAACATCCGAGACCTCTTCTGAGTTAACAATTTACTTCTGCTCCTGTGTTAGGAAGTTGACAATCTGGAAGTCATGGCTTGCTTTGAATAAGGGAAATGAATTGGCCTCTTTCTATGATTCAGTGTGTTCTTACATTATATATTGTCTTTCCTGTGGCACTTAGTTTCAGACAGTGTTTCAGCCTGACATATATCTCAAATTCATACCATAACTTAGAGAGATATCTCAGGAGCATTATCCAGAAACTCTGGAGATTAAAAAAAAAAAAAAAAAAGTAAAGAAAGAGGAAAACTTTGATTTATGGAAGGAATCCTCTGAACCTTAGAGTTCTCCACTTTAGATGGTCTAAAATAAGCAAATCATGTATGAATTCCAGGTTAAAGAAGTAAAAATCTTAAATTTTCTCATGGCAAGGATTAAGCAATTAATAAAATTCGTTAAGAAAAAAAAGATTTGAAGACTTAAATAGCATCCAACTTTGTGAAAAACAGTCAACAAAAGGGGCGGCCAGAGTATGTTGATCACTCCTTTGCAGGTTTCTGAAGATATTTTCTTCTTATACTAGAATGAAAACCAAATCTTCTGGAAAGTGAGATATACCAAAACAGTGAAAGAAATATTCTGGAAAGTGAGTATGAAATAATAGATAAATTTAAAAGTTAAAACAGAATTACAGAAGAAAACCAGCTGCTGCTTTCTGGATGACAAAAAAGAGAGTTCTGCTGCCTCTTCCCTGATATTATAAGGTCACAATGCCTCATAAAGTTCCCCAAGCATTGACGAACACTTGGATGCACTGAAGAATGGAGTGGTGTGGAAACACCACGGCCACTATTCGCAAATATCCTGCTGGAAGGGAACATGGTAACACTTTTGACCTGCGCCAATTTGTCCATCAACAAAAAATCAGTGCTGAGGACAATGCCCCAGATTTAGCACTTATGACTGAAATCACTCAAACCCCATCTAAAATCTAAAGAAATAGTATAAAAGAAGGTTGGAAATGAGGAGAAAATTGAAAGAAGATTTTCATCAAAACTTCTGGGGTTGACTGATGGGCCAAACCTGCCTTCCTTTTCCCCCAGGGATGCCTCTGTTGGGTGAGAAACTTATTCTCTGTGTACTAATTATTTCTGCAAGGACTAGAATTTGCTTTTGCTTCATAACATATTAGTAGATTGTTTTGTTTTAGAGTTTGTGCCTGTGTCTTGCTTTATAGTATTATTCCATTGTCTTAAGTGTGTTTTTATAGCCAGACCCTATCACTGAGGACCACGAACTTTTATTACCTTGTCACAATTTGTATTAATAAATAGTGTTATCCATTAAACTGTTAGAGTGAGTCCTTTATAAAGGCATTGACAGTTTTGTCAATGGCAGAATAACTTGTGGAAGAGAGGCACTAAGGGGTCCCCACACTGTTGGCTTAGCCTGCCTGAAAAGGGCAGTTGAATCGCCCTCCAATCTTGTGAATCTGTTCAGTGAAGAATCCCCTGACGGGACACTGACAGACTGGTTGGGAATAAGGGTTTCGGCTTCCCTGCAGCACTAAGAAACAAATAAATCTTTAAGGTTCGGGGAAATTCCTCTTACCCATTTCACATGACAGTGAGCTATAGCAAACCTTTGCTCTCAGAGCAAAAAGGTTTATTTATCCAATTGTCTTTGTGCAAAATAAGACTCAAATCTTTCCAATGCCCTGGTCAGAATAGATTTTTCAGATAAAATTATCTCAGCACAGGCAGGAAATTATGTTTTCCATCCTGGTATGTAAAACACTGAAAAGAAGTAGTGAGTGATAGAGAGAGTGGAATTCACTTAATCTTCTTTAGACACCTACAAGGTAGATGTCTTCCTGTGAACTACTGGCTGCCTTACAATCAGATGTGGTTTTAGGCAGAAAGTGGGTATTTCTGGATGCAATTAACTTGCCATAATTGTGTCTGTATGTCAATATGTTTGCCTTAGATTTCATGTCCTCTCTTCAAAAGTCAGCTGGCACTGACACTTCAGTACTAATTTTCAATATCCGAAACCCAGATTTATTTCAATCCTCTCTTAACCTAGTTCATGCACAAATAGTACTAGATTCTGAATTTTTCCTCAGATAAGACCTCAGAGCCCACCATACAGAGAGAAATTCACTACTTTAATTTTGCCATGTCTTCCTGAGTTTGAGAAAGAATGTAAAGATTAATTCAGATGGAGGCATCTCCTAAGCAAACAACTAAACCAAAATCAGCCATTTAAGATCAAAAGTTTCTCCTTCAAACCTCTCTATGAAAAAAATTACCTTCCATGAACATTTTACTGAAGCCAATACTACTCCAAACAAGGACTAATGAAAGACAAAGATTTCATCAGAGCTTCAGTTTCATGAACGTTTTCCAACTAGATTGCTTTAAATGGGTGTAATCCTATGAGTTGACAAAATTCAGCTGTGTCCTTCCCCTCACACTAATAAAAGTTGCTGTCCATTGAATTACAGGATAAAGTATGGTATTCTATCACTGGAGGTAAGTATAACATGTTGAGACAGTGGGAGGAAGGCAGCTGTGCTGTTCCCTCTGTAGTGTCTTTCCCACCCTAATCAAAACGCCTTTATGAGGGCTGCCTGGCTCTTGAGATGGGAAAAGAGGTAAGGCCAATGCAAAGAGCATTCAAAATAAATGTACCACACAGTCCTGCAGAAAGGGTCTTCTTTGCTAATATTTACTCACTTCTTTTTCAGTTATGAAGAAACTAAGAGACAAAACATATTACACCCTCTATTTTATTGCCTTTGAAAGTGATATTTTTCTGTGTGGTAAAAATGTGTTTTATTGTTTGTTTTTAAATTCCTCTGCCAGGCTGACATCATGCTCTGCACATTATGAGAAAAAAATACTGCAGGGATTTTTCTTTCTTTCCTTACTTTCCAGAGAATGTAATGTTGCAACTATTGGCAAGTTGCATACACAAACAGTGAACGGATGCTACCACATTTAACTCCTCATTGGACCATTTATCTCCACAAAATAGGATTTTTCTTAAAATATACTGTTTGTCAAAGGTATCAGACAGCCACCAATATGATCTCTTCTTGAAATATCAGCTCCCAGAATATCGTCTTTTCATGTGTATACTACCAAGCCCTCGAGTTTCTCTGATTCAGCCTCAGGGAACGAATAAAACTTCAAGTCTTTAGCTCATAACTCATTCTCCTACCCAACTACCCCCTTCATTTGCCCTGGCCTCTCCCACTAGTCTGGGTACTTTCTCCTGCCCTTGGCTCCCCACAGTCCTGTCTTGCTTTTTCTCTTGCCCCTCAGTGTGCCTTATTAGGGTTTTTTTAATTCCAAAACTTGACAACAAAGTTCGTTGGGGGATGCTTCTTAATTTTAATGTGGACTTCAAAACAGTCTGAGTGGCTTTTGTTCATATCAAGGAATGTGAAGGAATGGGGAATGAAAGACTTGATATACATTTTTTTTCTCTGTAATTTGTTGTAATGTAGTCCCTGATCACTACAAATTCTTCTTTGAGTTGGTATTCATGATTCTCTTAGGAAAGGAAGTGTTTTCCACTTTAGATGCTGGCATTCCTCCTGTTTGTTTACCTGAGTTAACCCATAATCTTCTGGGATTATTTCGATATTACATTAAAGTCCTTAGAAGTCTGTGCTCCACCTCACACAAGCTCAGCTCAAGAAGGCTTATCATGCACCGAAGTGTAAATAAGGGAGAAATCCCTGAGGCACTTGGAAAGGAAAAACTGATGGGGACAGGGCCAATGACAAAAACAGCATCTCAGGCTTGGCTTCATCCTACATTATTGGGATGTTGTTCTGGTTCCAGGCAGGGCAGGGTTAATTTTTCCAGTGGCCAGGAGTGGGCATGGCTTGGATCCAGAGGTTATTCTATACCACCTCATGTAAATTTCCAGGAATGGGAGAGGGTGTCCCTTCTGGTCGAGTAAGTGTAGCATGAAGTGAGCAGTCTCGGGTAGTTCTTTCTGTTACTGATATTGGAGCTGTAATGGTTCGTTTTACTTATTCCAATGCTGTTTCCAGTAAATTGTTCTTATCTCAACCTTCGATATCTACCTTTTGTGCCTCCAATTCTCCTTTTCATCCTGCCACACAGGGAGGGGGAGGGGAGAGTGAGCGAGTGGCACCCGGTTTGGAATGCTTGAGTAGCAATGTTAAACTGGGGAACACCATTCCTAAACCAAGACATATGTTTCAAGTGTTGAGAAAACAGGCAGCAAAAAAACTGAGGCTTCTATGGAAATTTGACAGTGCCTGTTCCACTCTGCCCACTCTGAGATCAGTTGTTCTCTGCTGTTTGTCAGAGAAGTGGCTGTAAGACAAAGACCAAGGGAGAATAAAATTGCTCTTCCCAGTTTCAATGTCTACATTTACCACTTTAAAAAAGGCTTTAGAAAGAAAGTTATCAGGTTGGAACAAGCAACCAAACTTTGCAATCAGCTCCACAGTTAGTGAGACCATATACAGTTTCAAGAGGCTGGGAAGGGAACCTCTAATAACCTGGCTACAGACCAGGATCAAAAGACATTTACCTTTTATTTCATGTGACATAAAGTTAATGCAATGTTTTACAGGTGGTGTTGAACCAAAACATTGGCTCTGAGCCCCATTTGAGAATACAAAGAGTCAAAACTTAAAGTCGGAATTAAGCTCCGAAATTTATGACTGTTTTTACTGGTTGCTGGAGAGAACAAAAATCCCATCTCACTGGGAGTTGGAGGAGAGTTATCTCCCAGATCGAGACCTTGACTCTGCATCTTGCATGTAGCTCAAAGATTGCTTGTTCATCTCCCACAAGAATCATTTCGGCTCCATCTGTATTAGTAAATTAAAGGTGTTTGAAATAGTTCTCTGGCACTGAGCCCAACCCACATATGAGAGTTCATGTCCACATCGTTAACTGCTCTTGCCCTCTAGAACAGAATGACTGCATCCCAAACTGTCCATTTGAAATGATCCTTGGCCCACTGTGGGGGTGCTTGCATCCTTGGAAAAGGGCCTGGATAACTATCTGCATGTAGTTGGGAACCCCATGTGGCTGTAAACAGCATGTGTGGATTTGATACACAAAACCAGCCCAAAACTCATAGTGTTAAAGAGGTAGATGACCATAAACCAGAGTAAATAGCAACCAAGGAACTACAAAGAGACTTTTGAAACAAAGGAATCAACTTGAAAGGAAATACAAAAGAAGGATCTCAATTTGTAATGGAGGCAGAACTGTGATGTGAAAACAGCAGTAGTCAAAATCTAATGTGCCACCTCTAGAGACACTCTGTAGCACCCTGACCTTGGGCAGGCATAGCAGATACGGCTCCCCATGGAGAAGCCTGAAGCACCTTTTTGTTTAAGTGAAATGTAGCAAATATTGTGGAAAAACGCACAGCATCAGCTGATAAACACTTAGAATTTTGTACACTGATCCTTCACCTTTTTGTCCTCACTAGGTCTTTAATGCTTCTTTATTTACTTATTTTTATAATAAAATTACAAGTGCCAGTTTGGACCCAGCACTGGTATGATAGTGGCTAGAAGTTCATATCTATAACTCCATAATATATTTTGAAGTCAGACCCTGCACAGTCTGTGCATGGGAATCCCATCTGACAGTGGTGACACAGAGCCCCTGTAATACTGGTAAGAGCAATTTTCATGCAAGCTACTCATGGAGGGAGCCAGCTCACCTTGCTTCAGCATCTATATCAGTGTGTAGTGAGGTGATGGTAAAAAAGAAATCTCTTGACTCCGCTAATGGGGGAGCAGGCAGCATCTTGGAGATCCCTCAAAAGAAGATAAGGTACTCAGTTAGAGTGCTGGGGGCAGGCAGCGTCTTCCTCAGGAGACCCTTGAAGACATTTTCTCTCCACTGGGTGCTTGATGAACTGTCAAACCTCAAAAAAACCCTCGGTATGAGTTTGTTGCAGGCAGACTGGATCTCAGCTGGTGATTCCTTTGGGCCTGCTCTAACACCTAGTAAAGAAATTAGTAATTATCCCAATTGTTCCACTGAACTTCACATCTACTTGTCTCCCTTTCCTCTCTCTTGTGATTAATATAGATTGCACAAGAGGAGTAAATATTTAAATACAAACATTCTCACATGAAGTCTAGTTTTTTTTTTTTTAAGGGGGTAAAGACAGCAAGGTGTGTTTTCAGACTACTTCAGAGTCAATTGCTCACTCTTCACCCCCACTTACGGAGTACAGGGCTGTGCAGAAATCCCCAGAGTGCCTCTGAAGGAAACACTTGGACTAGTAAAGGGCTAATATTTGTGGCTGCTTTAATTGCATGTGATTTAGAGTAACAGTCATAAAGTATAGAACAACAGTCATAAAGTGTAGCACTATTTTAAATCTGGGTATTCTCAGAAGGGACTCAAGTGCAGTCTAAGCAGGTAGAATAAAAACCATACCTTGCATATACTTCATTGCTCTTCTGTGGCATGTAAGACTACAGTAAGATTCCTCTACTGTTCAGGAAACTAAAAAAAATCAGGTTCTAAAAATTCTGACATATTAACTATGTCAAAAACATTAGTGCTGAGGTGAAATCACTTCACATGTTATCAGTGACTTTATTGCTAGGTCTGCTCTGGTCCATAGCCTGACTGGCTCTCTTTATAAATTAAGGCTAGCTCAAGAGAATCTAGGCATGACTTCACTGTGCCTAACTTGCTGTCTGCATCCAAATCTTACCTAGTCACCTAATGGCCACTGAGGAGTACAGCTCCCATTAAATTAATGAGGGTTAGGCACCTAAATATCTTTCCAAAGCACACATTTAGGTGCCATTGGTGAGCCTGTTGTAACTTGCAGAGAAGGAGTGTAAATCAGACAATATGCCATGATGACAAAGTTGCAGCTAATTCTTGAAGTGATAAAATCCTCACAAAATAACAGTTAACAAATATTTTGGACTCTATCTGGAAAGGACTTGAACGCTTCCTCACATGGCGAATGCGTCAGCTGGGATTCACAACCAGCCACTAACTGAGGGGGGACATGCCTACACCACTTTTTTGGAAATGCTGGCATCTCCCTTATTCAGCAGGCTAGACACTCACCTTCAGCCTGTGTGGGACTGAATTTAATAAGCGAAGTCTTCTTTTTAAACCAATGTATCAAAAATCACCTCATTTAGCAATAAGTGGTTGTCTCACTCTTTTTGTTTAAATTACGGCCAGCAGCAGTGGCACTCAGGTTTCATATTATGCATTGGTCTGTGGAACAATCTGCTCTCTGGACTATTCCTGTATTTTAGCTAATGACCATATGCTGAAAAATGCATTAGAAGTCCACACCACACTGACCATGATTGAATACAAACACATCATGCAGTGGGTGAGCAACTGACTTGTGGGTCAGGTACAGAGGGTTATAGTGAATGAGGTAACATGAGACTCACCATTGGTCACTAGTGGGGTTCCACAGGGCTCCATTTTAGGCCCAGTGCTCTTCAACAGCTTCATAAATGACTTGGACGCAGGACTGGAAGGGATACTAAGCAAGCTTGCATATGATAAAAAATTAGGAGGGCCGTCGACTCTCTTGAAGGCAGGGAGGCCTGCAGAGACACCTCAACTAATTAGAGAGATGGATAATCACCAACCTTATGAAGTTCAACAAGGGCAAGTGCTAGATTCTATACCTGGAACATGGCAGCCCTGGATATACTACAGACTAGGGAATGAGATACTGGAAATTGGTGCCACGGAAAGGGACCTAGGAGTCCTGGTTGACAGTAAGTTGAATATGAGTCAGCAGTGCCCTGGCAGCCAGGAGGGCCAACCGTGTCCTGGGGGGCATCAGGTAAAACATGGCCAGCTGGTGGAGGGAGATGATTGTTCAGCTCTGCTCTGCACTGGTGTGGCCTCAACTTGAATATTATGTGCAGTTATGATCACTGCAATATAAGAAAGATATTAAGTTATTAGAGAGTGTCCAAAGGAGGACAACAAAAATGGTGAAAGGCCTTGAGGGGAAGCCATATGTGGAGTGGCTGAGGTCACTTGGTCTGTTCAACCTGGAGGAGACTGAGGGGAGACCTCATTGTACTTTTCTGAGTGGAAGAGGAGAGACAGGCACTGATCTCTTCCTGTGGCAACCAGTGACAGGACCTCAGGGAATGACCTGAAAATGTGTCAGGGGAGTTTTAGGTTAGATATTCCCCCCCCCCCCCGTNTTCCCCCCCCCCCCGATTTTGTAACCTTTTATGATCTAGTTTGGAGTCTCGTATGCATAAATTGATATTACTGGGATAATATATCCATCTTCAAGGCATTTTAGTATCCAGGTGCGGCACTTACATACGTTGCCTTAAATTACACAGGAAGGTCTGTGGAAGAGCCAGGAGCTGAGTATAAAACTACACGTCCTGCAGAGTTACCTAACTACTGAACTGTTTTGATTTCTTCCTCAGCTGCAGAAGAATATTTATTACAATTTAAAATTCTGTATCATTGTCTTTCCTAGATTTCTGGGTTTGTGGGTTAGATGCGCAGTGACTGTTTATGAACATCCATTCATCCTACTTTCAGAAAGAGGAATAGCTGACTGTAGGTGTCTGGAAAAATTTTTCTGATTTGACCTCAGAGATCTATCTCCTAGATATTTGATTTTTCAAAGTTTAGCATGCACTGTCATCTCCAGCTTGGAACCAATGATCTCTTCAAAACCTTGGAAAGTTATACAGTACAATCCCATCAACACAGGACTTTTTCTCCCTCCTCCCCCAACTTGAGATTTTTCCTTCAATGAGTTCAGCTGCCTGTGATCCCAGGCTTAGTTTTGATACAGCCCAGCTGTGCAACCTTAGCTCAAACTTTAAAGAAAATGTTCAGTTATAAGAAAGAGGTATGAGAAAGTTCATACACTAGAATCAGGCAAATTATAAGCTAAAACTGAAGGCAGAGGTAAGATTTTTGCACAGGTAACAACTGAAGGATTCAAGGAGTAAAACACTGACAAGAAAAGTTAAAAAATCTTACAGGAAAAGACAGCAAGAAGGAAGATGGCAACTGAGTGGCACAAAGGACTAGCCTCCTTCCAGAAGCAGCAGAAAAGTCTTATGCTTTCCACCTGAGAGATGACAGCCCGGCCAGCAATGTCCTATGGATGTCTTACTGGGGGTACTGAGCATGCTGATGCTTAGGCTTGTACTTAATGCTAATGCTTACTGCCTTATATCCTGGTTACCTATTATGTGCACTATCTAATATGTAATTGTCTTCTGTATTCTTTTGTTGTTATTTTGTGAGTTTGCCTCTTCATACTTGGTAAAAGCAGCCTGAATAAACCTGCCACATTTAAACATCACATTTACACTTCCACATTACTGTCCGTTGAAGAATGATGGTACTTCAAGTCCATGTGAGGTGGCTCAGCATTTCTCAAGTTTGGGCATACATACAACCTAGGAGGTGAAAATTACTGACAGGAAAATGGCAAAGTTTTCAAATTTAGAGGTGCCTAAAATTAGGAATCAAAACTTTTTTCATGATTGTGAAATTTTATTTCATTTTGCTATAGTGGGTAAGAAACAGAATAAAGCAACTTTAGTAGCCTGAATGTTGAAAAAGGCAACTTGTGATTATTGGCCTGAATAAAGTTGTCAAAATGTTCCCTCTCTTGATGTAGTGTCTGCAGCTTTTGGATCTTTGCTAATATTCTGCCTTCCTCAGCTGTTTATTCCTGTATTTACTCGATAGTACTTCCTTTGAGTGTAACTCTGCTTTTCTAAAGTAGAAGATGGCGAAGTAGAACATTCTGGAAACTGCGTATTAATGTATCATGCCTTTTATTTATAAACTCCAGACTTCTTCAGATTTTTCTTTTATTCCTGTATAAATGTGAACTTTTCAACTTGGATACTCTAGTAAAGCATTTTTTTTAAAAAGTACAAAAATTAGCAGTAGAAATATGTATCTTAAAGTCATCCATATTTTGCCATATAAAGTCCTCAGTTATTTTATAATGGTTATTTTATATTGTTCCCTTTATTAGATTTCTTTCTTCTTTTTTTTTTCTTTCTGCATTCAGCTGATTATGTCCATGGAAACTAGCCCTAATTGTAGCTTTACAGGCAGGCCATGTTTTCCATCATTGGCACATACTGATGTAAATCACTGGGGAGTAATGTGGGACAGAGCTGCTGTTTTCTGTTATGCCGAAAATCAGAACAAGATTGGTATTTCTGATTAATCATTTTTGCAAGTGGCCTACCAATTCCCTGCCAGATTATCATGTCATAAATAAAAACGTCACCAAAGATACTAGGCTCAGCAGTGATCAAAAAAGAGGATAATCTTTCAAGGAAGACGTTTTGAAGTTTGCACTTACTATAGTGGTCCTCACAACCAAAGTTCATTTTACCCATAAAAAGCCTTAGTGCTTTTCCTGTAGGTGCTGAGACATACGTATCATCCCTTTTTTCACCCTTGGTGCAGGCCCCTGATGTGCAGCCCACGACACCTCTATCCAAGTCGCTACAGAGATGCACCATGCTGGTGGTGCAAGAATGCCTCCAAACCCTGCTTTGCTCACTGGCTGTATGTCTTGGGAAAGCTGGGACACTCCTAACCAAAGAGGGAGCCTGGGAAAGTCTTTTTTGCCATCAAGATACCACAGAGACTTCCAGAGTTGTGAGGAATGTGCCAGCAGAAACTCAGCAGAGGGTCAGCAGCAGCCAAGGGTTGGGGAACACTTCTCTTTGCACTGTGTTGGGGGTGAAGTGGACAACCTGCCCACACGTGTCTGTAACCTCAGCTCAGCGGGGAGAAAGGGCTCTGAGTGAGCTTCCCCTCTCCTCACCAACTAGGCAGCTACCTACCACAGAGAGTGGTGCTGCAGGCTAGGGAAGGTGAGCCAGAATGCCTGCTCGGGAGCTGGCACTCAGTCCCCAGCCGCTGCTGTGCTCGGTGGGAGGATGAGGGAGATTTTGTCTGTCAGCACTGACCCAACAATGGGGCTGAGGCGTGGGCAAGCACGTGGCAGTCAGCCTCAGAGAAACCTCAAAAACACCACAGGGGCAATGATGCTGGGCAGACACCAAGGTCAGTCTCTAACAAGTGCTGCTATTCCTTTGTAATTTAGCTCCTGATTTGACTGTTGCTTGGGTTAATCACCATTCGTTTCTTTAAAGCCAAAGATCCTTGGCAGAAGACAATGAGAGTTTCTTACAGTGCGGTGCCATCCCAGCCCTCTCGAGTCACTATAAGAATTTAATCGCCCAAAGCATGAGGATTTCAGATAGCACAGCGATGAGCATGCTCTGCCCAGGCAGATAAGGAGAGCCTTCTGTCAATAAGGTTTTGATCTCTGGCCTTTTCCAACACACTCCCTTTGGGAACAGATTTTTGGAGGGTGTAAACTGAAGTTTAATGCTTCTGTTGTGAAACTCTCCATTGTACTTTTCCGTAGCCTTCAAAATACAAAAAAAAAGGTATTTTAGTTATCACTGTTGCCTCTTTTCCAAAATGCACTTGTCTTTGAAGGTTTTTCTGACTTTATGAAAAACACCTGAAAGTTTTAAAACCCCCTTTTTTCCACTTTCAGCCTCTGAGATTTTGAGTCTGCTCTACATATTCTATAAAAACTCATAAATTGCAAGGACCAAAATGTAAAAATATGTATTAAAATGTGTTTGCATTTATGATTTTTTTTTTTTATTCTGCTACATCAGACGGTGTTAAGCTGACAGTAAAGCTAGAAATACAATGTCACAACAGAAGCACTGGAGTTTAGCTGGTAGAATACATCAGAGCTCAGACACATATGCTCTCCTAACAACACTGCTCATTCAATCATGTTTTAGCAGCCTCCCATCAGGAAGCGCTGATTTGTCTAACTCTATTAAGCTTAGATAAGAAAGGTAAATAATATGTCACCCAATATAAGACAACCACTCCAAAATAAGTTTGACATTGGCCAATAATCACTCTAGCATTTTTGTGGCTTTAGCACCTTTGGAGGCTGTTGAATGGCACAATGGGGAAAAAAAGAGAGCAAGAGAATGAACGCCTGCTTGCTGCTTTAGCCTATTCAAGATGAATTATTAAGAAGGACAGCCAACACTCGGGCTAAATGCTAACAGATGTGGTGCCGAGGGTGCCATTTAAATGCTGGTGGTTTGCTGTGGAGCGGTAGGAAGTGGCCGCACTGGGTGGCAATGGAAGTTGGTGTCTGGCCAGTAAGTGGCGGGGGTAGGGGGAGCACATCCCTGGCTTCCTGAAGAAATCTCACCCATTAGTGGGGCTAGGACTGCAGCTAAGTACACAGTTTAACTTTTTTTACTTGATTTCTGCCAGGAAACATCTTGTTACTAGGCATGTCTTTGACGAGAACTCTGACCACGAGGCAGAAAGGACTCAGGTATTTTTGGGGGCACAAGCAGCTCTAAAACTTATCTGTTGGATAGGAGCTGGTAGAGACCAACCACCAAAGCCATAAGGGCTGAAGAGAGAGAGGCCTCCCTCAGCTCATTGGACTCATTCACTCAGGTTGTGAGAAGAAATAACTTTGCCATTGACATGTTTAGGAAGGGTTTTCACAAAGCTACTGATGGGTTTTGGTGTAAGATGAGACTGGTATCCATTAAGAGCCAGTCTGGGGTGTGCTGGGCAGCCGTATGGGATGACAAAAACAGACTGGTTGCTTCACCTTGCAGACATTTGCTAGTTGTCTTCCAGCAGAACTGTTTTGCAGCTTCTTGGCATATAAATTACAGTGACATAGCTGTGTGTTGAAACCTGAATAAGTCATAGTAAACTGTTTGAATGACTTGTGGTGTTCAAAGCTTCAGTGAGATGGATGATAAGGTTTTCAACACAAAAACTAATACTGTGCAGTGATGTAGGAGGTCAGTCAAGCAGCACCAAAAACAATAGCAAAGACTCACAAAGGGAGATGTGATTAACTTGTGAGCAGACTACAAGCCAAAGTTTGCTCAGAAAAAGCCGTTGCCGAACATGTAAAGAATGAAGGCATTCTCATCACAAGCTGGTTTTATAAAAGAGCAGATGTTCTGTTGGCCAAGATACTCTACATCTCCTCCCACCTGCCTGATTTACAGAGGGTAAGGAAAGGTGTCATCCAGTGGTTGAAGTTTTTTTCAGAACCACACTCAGGGGACTTATCCTGTGTGCAAAGAATGCAAGTAATTTCTGCCACTGATCATAACTGATTTTTTTTTTTTAAATTGACAGTAAAAAATGTCACCGAAGAAAAGATTGTCATGACTTCTTCCCAATCTCAGCCCTATTTAGGTTGGACTATATCCTGCTCTGTACTCTTCCTGGGATGAATATTAAATAATTTAATAATAAATGTCTGTTCCTTACCTACTGTGTCTTCTCACCTTCATTTGTGGGGTTTGAAAAAACAGACGATTACATTTTTTTTCTCTTTTCCTACTTTGACTGCTCAAGTCCATGTTCCCAGGTCAAACAGTTAATCATTGGAAGTTGGATTTCTCATCCATTACTCTGGTTTCTTGCCTGCCATATGAGACAGGACAGCACTGTAGACAAAAGGCTCCTAAAGCCAAGGCAACAACATTTTAAAATGATTTCTCACTGCTTGATAAATTTCATAGCTCTTAGGCAAAGTAGCCCTGGAGTATCTTGTCTGGGGAAGCTGTGGATAGTTCAGCAGCAGCAGCACTCCATAGGTATTTGATGGACACCTGTCAGGAATGACATAGGCACTGTTACCTCTGCATTTGGGGGAGGCCTGGAGATGTCCTGCAGTTCCCACAGGCATCTCTATCAGCCCAGTGGAATATTAAGGCCTGCCTTATCTCTCAGTGTAGAGGCTACATACCACTATGGCCATATCTCATTAGCCTGATTCTTCACTTATGTGGAGGTGAGCTTGCAAACCTCTTATTTTATAGAAATCTTAACAGTACAGAACAGGAGGATTTTGACTCCTCCTTACAGTGTGACAGATTTTGCTGAAGAGACCACAAGAATTGGATGAGTATTCTCTATTCCAAGTCTGAGTTTAAACCGCTATGAAAACATCTGTTCTAGCTTGACTCTTGCAGGTGGGTATGTCATTCCTAGTATTTTTGTGAAACTGCTGTCATTGAGTTTGGAATAATCCTAATGTTAGAAACATATTTCTAATGTTGGAAACACAAATAAACAACTTGTATACTTAAATGCAGTATAAGCCACTCTGGTGCCTCCCATCCAGGTCATTCTGGCCAATACATAATTTTCAGAGCCATTACCAAACTGAATTTAATCACAGGACAAAACACAACTGCAAATTCCATCTTTACAGGGACAAAGGCATCAGATTCAACACCCTGTCATTATGTAGCAATAAAGACATCAGGGTCCAAAACCTATTTTCCAAATGCTATTCCAGAGTTCCCTGCTCTTGATACTGTTGTGCTCACCAAGTCAGCTGGATTTTGAGGGTGTTTGCCCTTTCTTAAGGTCATAGTTTCCCATGGCCTGGCCAGATTTGAATGTGAATCTCAGTGACCACAGAAAACAAAAAATAGTGCTTCTCTCTGCTTACCACTCAGGCATGGGTTTATCCAGGCGTGTGCAGGAGAGCTGGCAGGGATGGGGAAAACCCCAAAACCTTCTGCCTCAGCAGTGCTGTCTGGGTAGAAACCAGACATTGTTTGATATGACTGAGCTCAACCACTTGCACAGGATTTTCCAACAGGTCTATGTGTGTTAAATGTCAGTGTTTGTGGATTCTGGATTTCTTATTTAGATCTTTAGCATTCTTTGCCTAAATTTCCTTAAGCAATCTAGAACATATGTGTTGTTGTAAAATGCTGGTAAAACACTGCAACAGGGGCTGGAAAGGCCACAAAAGAATGTTCTTTAGAATTACAAATGAATGAGCTTCACATTTAACTGTTTTATCTCACTTCCCTCCCTCACTCTGTGAAGCTAATAGTGAGAAACTTGAGTTGCAAAGCTGGCTCCAAACAACATCTCCAAAATTAAGCTAGCTGGAAGCTGGGCTTTTCCCTCAGTTTTGAACAGTTGATATAAACCAGTAGACATTCACTGATTTCAAAACTTCTGCTATTGAATTACGCCAGCTGAACTCTGACCCATTTTGCATCTCACCATTCCTTGCTTCAGTAGGCGGTGAGTGCAGAAGGCACACAGTTCTCCACTGTAGCCACCCCCAAAAATAGGCACAGTCCCTAAGGTAATCATTTGAATTTAGGAAATATTCTTAGAATAGGAATTCATTTGGGAGATGAAAATAATTCAATAAAAAGGATGAGTGCACAGATAAAACTTCTTTCTGTTTAGGAACAAGGTCCTTATGAGCAGTCAGTCTAACAGCCAGAACTATGACACTTATTCCATAAAAGCTGCTTAAATATTTTTGATTTCTGGTCAACATTGTTACATTAAGGCTTATAAAAAATAAAGAGATCTTTTAATTCATATTTTTAAATGATACAGAAAAGAGAATTACATTTTCTGACAAAGGCAGAAGATTGGATAAATATGTTTCATTCTTTCCAATGATTTGAAGAGTATTAATTGCTACAATCATGTACTCAGCAAGGATTCCCTGTTACTTGAAAATATCTGGTGCATGTTCAGTTTTCTGCCTTCTGAACAGTTGATTAATTAGACATCTTTTTCCTTTTTTCCTGATCCGAAATACTGCCTTGCAACTTGCACTGTCACTTCTGAGTAAAACAACTGGATTTTGGACACAGCTTGAAGAGTTCCCTGCGAAATCTCTTATACAGTGGAAGTGTATATTCCATAGAATTACCTTAGATATTTTCAGTTACAAGGTATTATTTTAACTGAAAGACGAAATCGGTCACAGAACACAGCACTGAATGCATCATTATTTCCTAAATTTGTCTAGGAAAGAGATTTATACTGCTACATTATATGATACTGCAGGCTATTTTTCCATCCCAAATCAGAAAGAAAAGGCAAATAAATATCTTTGTATATGAAGAACCCAGCATACATTCTGAGTAGAGTCAAATCATTACTTTTAGTATAAATTCACATTTCAAAGTGAAAAGTGGTTAGGGTACAGAAAATAAACTTTTAATTAGTAAAACATCAAAACAGAACTGTTGAAAGAACAGGAATAATTAAAAAATATAATTTCAAGATTCATAACTGTCTATGTTTTCCTATTGACAGCTTTGATTTTAAATACCAGTCTTTTACCAGTCTGCTGAAAGTGTACTTGATGCCTAGTCTTACATCTGTGATCTTTTCCCCTATTCTGAGAATTATTTGGTCTTATGTTCCAGTTAAAAAATTAAGACAACTCAATTAATTATTAAATTATTTATCAATTTATTTATTTCCCTTATTTTAATTAATTAATTAATTATTAATTAATACAAGTCTTTAGCATAATAAGCCCACTTCACACAATGATGTGTTTCATGGCCCAGCCATACAACTCTAACACAAAGCACAGCTGTACAAGAACTCGTTCATTGCATGCATATTAAAAGCATTTGCCATGAAGAAAAAGTATTTGTAGTGAATTCATGGAGCAGCAGGTTTCTGTCTTATTTCTTTCACTTGTATTCAGGATAAAAACTCATCACTTCTGTTGGACTTCCTGTATTTATTTAATTATTTTAACATACCATATGTATAAATATATCCATATATATTCATTATCTTCTGTTTTCCCCAATATAAGCCCAGTGCTAAAAGGTATCATACTTTTTCTTTAAGCTCATAAGAATTTTACTCAATGGTTACATTATATATGAGTATATATAAAAAGAGAGAATAATAAAACATTGTCTCAGAATTTAGTAAAAAGGCCTAACTACATAACACATTTTCTATAAAAATTGCATGCAACCCACACACCTAGCTGGAGATGTCTAGTTTAATAAGTCATCTATTTCTCTTGTAATTTAGGAGTTCACCATGGAGTGAGTTTCTCCCTTAGATGAATACTCTGAGGTAAACATGATATGAAAAGCAGAAAGAAGTAGAATAAATTTTAACAGAGCTGTAGCTCTGGGTTTTGTAGAGGAAACTCTACGACCCTGCAAAAGAAGATGGTAACCCTTTGTGGGGATAGCTACACTTGTTTCAGCAGATCTACCCCAGGGATCTATGTGACCCAAGGCTTTTGCTTTCAATGGAGATAGCAGGAACCCTGGAGTTAGTTTTGCCACCAATTCAGCTCTGCATTGGATTGTGTCCTGGCCAGGTGCTATTCAGTGCTGTTGTAAGTAGGCTGTATGGTTGATAAAACCGAGTTACTACATTTGTAGAGAACATGATAAGTAGAAAGAGCATACATATGCTGGAGGCAGGACTAAAATTAAAAGAAAAAAATAAAAATGGAGTAACTGGAGAAATGCTCTAAAATAGGGTAATTCTATATGAAGAAAATAAGCAGAAGTACCAGTTTCCAAAGTTTGATGGAAAAACACTTTCACAGTGTGAAATAACTGACTAGACAGCAGATCTAGAGGAGAAAAAAAAAAAAAAGGAAGAATTAGGTTCAATTGGAAGATGAACATATTTGCTGAAAATATATGAATGTCACCACTGGGGGTATAAATTTGAGCAGAGCCTAAAAGTTATGTGATATGATCCTTCAATTCCATTCAGGCTTGAAAGGCCTCTGCTGGAGTCCAGTCTACAGTTGTACTCTAAGGAAGTTGTGGACCTACAGGAGAGGGTCCAGAAAGGAACTAGTCCTCTTTTACTTTCTCAATGGAACAAGGTGTTTCCAAAATAAATATTCACAGCAAAGGTGTTGGGAGATTCCAGAACTTCTTTAACTTGAGGCCTTCAGACAAATATCTGCTAGAAATTTACATAGGTTGTATAGTTTGTTTCTGAAATGGAGTAGAAGAGTAGAATACATGATCTTTTGAGATCCCTTGAAGAGGACCTTGAGATTTTACATTGATCTTATGATTAAACTTACTCCAACTAATACCTTGCAAGGTCTGTGTAACAGAGACACCAGTGGGGCTGCATCCTGGCTTGATCATATTGCTGAATGTTACGTTCAATTTATTAATACAAAACAAGAAAAGAATAGGAACTCTGATTTCTGCTGGTGCTGTGACTGATTTACTGAAAAAGCTAGCAGAATTACAAGCACCTACATGTCTGTGCTTCCCCAGTGGAGAAGACGCAGGTACACAGACAACTAAACAAGCAGCTCATCAAGCTCCATAGACCCAACAAAGTTGGTTCTGCTACATATGGTTCAAACCTAGAGGAGCAACAGCAAATTAAAATATTAACTGATTTAAATAGCATTTCTCAGTGATTTGAATAATGTTTCCTCACTGGTAGAGGTGGATACCCATTTCAGCCATGTGCAATCTGCAAAGTGTGCAATCCACAAGTCCAAGGATTTATGGAAGTTCCTTACTACCAGAAGCAATCAGTAAAGGTAGTTGCATATGGAAAGCTGTTAATGAAGATTACACAAATCCATCAAACAGAACCTGGAATTTAAAAGGATGTGTTCACTTTTCAGGATAAGTGAAGAGACATAAGCTCTATATGACTGGAGTGAGACACTGACGGGAATGCAAACAGGAGAAGGGATTCTTTACAATTACTAATTCAACAACGGTCCTAGGCAGGACCATTAGAAGAAATAGGTTACCCTTCCATTTTGTGCGTGGTGGGGTTTTTTAACCTCTTAGCCCTGTATAAAATACCACAACAAGCTTGACTGGAAAAATAGTCTTTATTTGAAGGTATTAAGAGATGAAAACTCCACCACTTCTTTTGTAATTTTCTCTAATTGTTTAACATTCCCTTCCCTTGGGAAGGGGAAAAAACCCAACCCATTTCAAACCAAACCAAACCAACCAAATAACACCTCCCTTTCCCCATCTGCATTATTTCCAGTCTGAATTTTTGTAGATTTAATTTTTGTCTCTTCCTTATTTTCTCAGTAGATTAAAAACACCTTGAGTGACCGATTTTCTTTCTTTCTCTTTTTTTTCCAAAGTATGGATAAATCCTTCTCTTTCTATCCTTGATAAGTAAAGTCCCAGTTTTTCTGGTGGTTCTTTTTTTTTTTTTTTGGTATTCTCTCCAAGTTCCTGACACCCTGTAAAAATCACAGTTACCAGAAGTGGATATCATGCTGTAATATCTTTCTGCCAGTGCTGAATACAAAAGTTAATTTACCTCTCAACTCCTACTCACTGATCTGTTTATTCAGCTATGAACTGCAGAGAGATGAAGTGACCTCTTGCATCATGGGTCTGGTTCCCTGCTATTTGAATTGCCTAACCATTTATAAGAACTAGAACTGCTGCTCTGGGTCCAGCCAAAAGTCTGTGAAGGCCACTACAACTTCTCTGCCAGTAGCTAGTCACAGAGACTTAAGAAAAACCAGAGCAAGTTCTGATTTTTTCCCAGTATATTTCACAGTTTTCATCAGTTTGCAGTTTAATGACCTCTTAAAAACAAAGCTGCATCTTTGTGCTTAATAATTCTGGATGGACTTTTCCCCATTAATTTATCTAATCTGATACTTGCTAGTCCTTGGACTGTGAAAAATAGTGAATAATAATTCACAGTTTATCTTCTCCATACTCTTCATGACATTTTATGTCTCTAATATATATCCCTTTAAGTTTTGCTTTTCCAAGACAGATACTCTAAGTCTGGCTTACTCTATAAAAGTCAATACCTAATTTTGCACAACACTGTCATTTCTGACACATTTTTCTCTTTCTATTGTTTGATTTTTGAAATGGAGGCAAAAAACAGAACACAGGATTCAAGATGCAAGTTCTATTTTTATTTGTTTGTCCTGGTAAAAGAGCTCTGCAAAAGGACTCAGCACCAATACTCAGTTACCTAAATCAGGTACTTAAATAGACTGGCCAGATTTCCAGGACTATTGAGTACCCACTGCCTTCCACTGAGGTAGTGGAAACTGTGGTTTTTGCTCTTCTGAATATCCGAACCCTGCTGTGGACATTGAGCATTTTGGAACTAACCTTTATAATACAAATATATCTTGGAAACAGCCTGTTTGCCTGAACAGCAACAGAATGAAAAAATTCCTCTAACTCTCTCACATTTTTTAATGCTGAGGTTGAATATGCAATCATGGATAGGCAGGAAGAGGGTGCACAAACTCTCTGCATTTGTATCATTGCATCATTTTTATGAGCAGTGGGGATTATTTTTTTGCAAAGATCACTATGCATTATAAAAACATTGGATTTTTTGAAACACATTTCCTGGCATCTTAGACTTCAGCAATATTTTTTTTCTTCTTGCATTTTAGTGTTTTTTTTAGAGTTTGGGTTTTTTTGTTCCCTCCCCCAATTTCTTGGGGAATTTATGACTAATTATATCTAACTTGGGCTACATTTATATTGCTGTACAGAAAAAAAGAGGTTTATATTTTATAACAGCAATGGGAATGCTGAACCACTCTGCTAATTCTGATGTATTCCATTGTAACAGATAGGGGCATAGTTTTACTTCTATTTAAACAGAAGGCTTTTTATTTGTACAACCCTTATTCTTTCCACGGATCGTAACTTCACTGAAAGGCCCAAGTGAAAAAAAAATAAAAAGGAACAAATAATGAAGCAAAATTCATTAATTTGAGTACACCTGTCTCTTGAACTGGAAAAGTCCCATGGAAAAGTAGTAGTATTGTTTTCGTCTATCAACCTGTCTCCTTTAATATTCATTGCACATTTTCTCCCCATATAATTAAAAAAGTAGAGTTAGTGTCCTGGCAATTTGTATGCTTAATTTACTAGCTTCTGGTGTACCTCTTCCCCTCTCTTGCTGTTTTTCCCAGCAAACATATAGAATAGATTATGTAACTCAAAAAACACAGGAAAGTCTGTAGGACTGTTTCTTTCTGGAAAAACATGGCAATATTGCATTAAGAAATGCAATTCTATTTTGTCCTTCATGGGAGTCCTTCAAACATGAAATAAATATTTGGTGTTTGAACTAAATGGCAATGTTGCCTTTTTGACCTGCAGATGGTAACTGGGGACTTGCATTGTGAGATTTTGGATCCTGAAGCAGTAGAGGAAGGTAGAGGCTGACTGTGTTCAGACTAATAAATACGAAGTCTGTTTAGTGAGCTCTATCAGAGCTTTCTCGTAAAAAGAAAATTCTTCACCCTCAGGATGACAAATGAAAGATTGTCACCATTTCCAGGACTGCCTAGAGCAGGTTCTGCCTGCTTTGGTTTCTGGAGTCAAACTCATTGTTGCTGTGTAAGCAGTGTGTAAGCAGTGCTCTGCTGGCCAAAGGGATTTCACCAAAGAGAATCTGCCTCAGTATTTTGCTACTTAAATTATGCCTACACCAGGACTTGTTATCAGAAGCAGAGCATTGCATAGTGCTAGCTGAAGATGTTTCTTCATGATGTTTCTCATTTAATTGCTGTGTTCACATCTAATTGCATTTTAATGCCTACAGCACTGTAAAGATAGAGCCTATATTATGTGATGGACATCTTAAAATTGCACTTTGTGCCCACTACAATATGAATGAAGGTTCTACTTTATTAAGCAATCATCTAATTTTGAGAGTTGTGCTTTGACTTTCCCTTCAAAAGCAATAACGTTCACATGAAAGAAGATTTTTCTATTAGAACTCTAGACAGTGTCATAGGTGCTGCCTAGAAAAATGAATGCTGTCATGGGAATCCGGAGGCAGGGGTTATGGCACCGCCATGCTTTTGTATTGCTCAAAAAACCTGTAAAAATTATTACATTGCCTTATTTTTATTGCTGATCTCTAGAGATGCAAATCAGGACTCATCTTAATGTCCACCTTCTCACACTTTTCACACGGGCTCTCTCCTTGAGCAGCAGCAACACCGGAGATGTTTGTGACTTCAGACCTAACAGCATTTGCCTGGCATCACCTCAGAGCATGCTGATGCCGTGCATCCTTTTCATTCTATGCCTGCTGTGACTTTGCTTTGCATCCTTGGTCAACTACTTTAAAATCTAAGATTACAAAGTACTGTAGAAGATGTAGGTCTATTGCAGCTGTATGTTTAGCAGCACCTTTGGTATAGAAGATATCTGAACACTAGTTCTCAAAGCAAGTGCTGAAGATATTTTTGGGAAAAGCCTGTATGCAAGAGCTGGCAGCTGCTCCCACTGAAGCCACTGGCATACCTCCTGGGAGCCCAGCTGATCTGTAGTGGCCAGAAGCCTGCTGGGAGCCAGATGAGGGCAGGGGAGGGATCCCTGGGCATTGGATCAGCCCCAGGTAAAGACATTACTGCCTTTAATTTCGCCAAGCCTGGAGAAAAGTGAGAGCTGGTACTGAGAATTTGTTAGCAAAAGCAGACAAGCTTCACACATCCTCAAATAGACTGAACTAGGGCAATAACATATGAGTCCGACTGCAGCCCTTGGGTCTGTACTCTTTGCTATGCTGGGGGAGAAGGGAGGGTGAAAATTGTCTGCCTGTGGATTTGCCTTACAAAATCTCAGTAGTCTTCCCACTGTAGATACTGTTCAGTGAGATGGTGTGAGATGGGATGGGATGAGATAGAGATGAATCAGAAAAATACAATATCCTACTTATGTGAAGTTCAATATTCTGTGTTGATTAAAAAGAAAATATTTATTCACAGTTTCACTTTACCTGAGTCACAAGAGACCAGTTTTGTGTTATAACTTGTTCACTGTCCCTTTCCCAAAGTAATATTGAAATCTTCCAGCACCATCTCAACGAAGCTGAACTGATTAAATCTGCAGAAGATGCAAATTGAAAAGTAGACCCAAACCATTCAGCAGAACTGGAAGATAACTTTTTTATTGCTGTGTTAGCACACTTGCCTCCTGATGTGAACCTTTTACTGCTATAGTAAAATCATAATGCATTTTTCCCAATATGATTTACTTATGCTATTGGTTTTTTTGGGGAAAAAAGTAATAAAAAAACAAACCACAAACAAACAAAAACCTCAAACACCAAACCCTCCAAATAAACCAAAACAAACAAACAAGAACCACCCCAAACAAAACACTAAAAAACCCCAATTAATTGATTGTTTTATTCAGCTATAGTTGTGACCAGGAAAGGGTATTGGCAATTGCAGCATATTTTATTAAACTTTTAATTGATCTCATGTTGGGGACAAAAAAGCAGTAGCTTTTTTGTTTGTGTTTGTTTGTATTTATTTGTCAGTTTTACTTTTTCTTTTCATGGGTTAGGCACTGACTCTTTAGTTCATTTTTTTATGATGCTTATTTTCAGTTGTTTCAGATTCTGAGGCATGTAGAAGAACAAAGAAAGAGGTGCAGGGTGGAGGTGTTACTGCTAGTGTCTAACACAGGTTCTACTATGTGAGGAGCTTTTGGACCCGTGAAGACAGCAGAAGTGTGGTGGGAGAGAACAAGTAAGCCATGGTGGTTTAGGTTTTCCAGACTGGTGAGTGGTACCTGTGGAACTCTTTCTGTGGGCGAGTTTACAGTTCACTCTTCTGTTCGCTGAGGTAAAAATCTTTGTTTCTTAATCAAAATAAATTACACGAAAAGAGGAGAAACTAATGAAGCCATCAGGTTAGCTGGCTTTGAAAGGAGATACTTGCTCTCAGTAGAGTGCCTCCTCACTCCTTTGAAATCATATTTCTGATTTTCACTTTAAGAACTTAGGAACAAATATCCTACCTTACTGAAGTCAAAAGAAATTTTGCCCTGGACCTCACCAATGCTGTAAATCCACCCTAATCCTTCTGTCGACCAGGGAAACAAGCTCTGGACTCACACTGAGTGCATCAGCTGCACTGGTACTACAACAGTATTACTACAGCGCTCCAGCTCTCGCCAAGGGGTGTTGTTTGAGCAAACACCTCACTGCAGTTGTTCAGGTAGTCACTGCACCGTGGAAACTGTGTCAGCGCAGAGGCACACACACAGTGTCAGTGTAGAAGCACAGAAGTACGTCATATACAAAAGCTTCCCAGTCCTTTGGAGGCCTCCAGGGTGAATACGCCACCGAATATCGGCCAAATCCAGAGCTCATCCCTCAGCAGTTGATCCCCGCACTGAATATTTCTCACAACAAATACCTCAGCAGGTTCTGGCTGTGATCAGAACCAACTCTTGTTCCTGTGAGCAGAAATAGTCTGTTGTTTCATACAACATAAATGTCACTTTTTATATTGCTTCACAGAGTCTAACTTTGCACAGTACAAATAAATGGGCAATGGCACCTTATCTGAATTTAGTGCAGTGCACTTTACATTCAGTGTTGCAAAACAGCCTGGCTGGGCTGTGACCTTTTGCTTTTGCCGGACCTCCTGACTCAATGATAAATGGAAACAAGCTCACAGATTACTTAGTAATGAATAATATTCCAGATGTTGTTAACCCCATCTTCTGTTGGACATCAACAGCCAGTTGATGGGTGCAGCTATAATATATCTTTACTCTCAAAGAAAAAGAAAAAGCTGGGTCTTGTTCAAACAAGAAAAAAAACCAGTGACATGAGTGACTTTAGTAAAAGAGGCTCATGAAATGTACCTTCTTCAAATTAATCTTACTGAAATCTTAAAAATCAGAGAGGTGCCACAGGGTGTAAAGTTAGGAAGCCAGAAGCATTAGCTATGACCTTCAACTCCTCTCACCACAACTCACGCCAAAAAACATCTCCAAGCAAGCAGATTTGTATTCTTAAGAGGTTTATAACATGGTGAAATGGCTATGTGTAAATTTTTTCTAGGGGGAAAAAAAAAAAGTAAGAAAGAAAAGATTGCAGCTGCAATCAACCCGGAGACACCGAAGCAACAAAATGGAGTGAGAGCTGTAGGAGAGAGGAGTTCTGTCAAAGCCTGAATGTGCTGCTGGAAAACACCTGTTGAAGATGTCCACACTCCTCTGCAGAGAAAGAAAGGTTGCTGGTTAGGACTGGCAACCCACACCAACCAAGTGGCTGGTCATACTTTAAATGGCTGTTATTTATTCATTAAATAAACCAATTAAATGTCTCACCTCACCAAATAGCCATAAGAAATAGTTAACTCATCATAATGCCATGATAGTTCAAAAATACAAACCCCGGTCCAGATTATCAATCAGCCAACACAGACACCCAATTCAAGTAGGAGAAAGGGACAAAGAAATACTTCCACCTACCTGTTGTTTTCTTCACAGATGCCTGGGAAATTTGGTGGCCTTTATCAGCATTCCAAGAAAACTCAAAAATCAGATAATCACATAAAAAATGTCCCATCAGCAGTTCCTTTGTTTCTCTCTTCCTAAAAGTCTGGGGGGAGAGAGTGGCAGGGACTGGCAAGGGGAAAAAAAAAACAAAGTAAGAATCTTCATAACAATTCTTAAACTGGAAAAGAAAACTATTATATTGAAGGAAAAAAAACCCCCATCCAGTTATAGTGGAAATAAGGTGTAAGAAAAATGTGAGACTTATTGGACCACCCAGCAAGTACCAAGCTCAATAGTTTCCTTCAAATGCTTCCTGGCTTCTTTCCTGGACAGACATGCCACAGGCATTGGGCTGAGATTCTAACAAACCCTCTCCACCCTTCCTTCACGGTCAGTGGCTGATAACCAGCCAGACCTGATCTGACTCACATTGCAGCAGAGGAAACCCAAATGGAAACATTAAAGAGCCACTTCACCTAGGAAAGCACAGCTATTTGAGTACACAGAGCTTTTTCTTACCTCTGCAGTGTAGCTACAGGGAAGCATCTCTCATGCTACAGAGCAGTTTCTAGCAGAAAAAAAGTCTTTCGCACCAGAAGACAAATATATATTTATTCCAGCATGCCCAGAAGCAGAATTTCATGTGTAACGGTTCCTCTCTGCTTTCTTCTGTGCTTCCAACAGCTGCCAGGTATCTCATGCCTAGCTTTGAGGCAGCTATGCTGGCCCTCAACACCTGAACAAATGTCATCCGAAGGCTGAATTTTTTCCAGAGCACTAAGTCCTGTCTTGCTTCTGTTTACTACTGAGGTCATGAGCATCATTGCCTTCCATCTGAGGAAAGTTGGACAAAATGATAGAAGCACCCAAAACCCTCTGTTTAGAATCACTGCATTGCCAATATTTAGAGATCATTACAAACATCTTCATATCTCTTGTAGAGAGAGATATGTTTTTCTTCTCTTCCTCGCATTCCCTTACTTTCCTATCAGCTATTGACTGCATTAGCTGTAAAAAGAGGAAAAATATTTTTGAAACATTCATTCCTCTCCCCCTCTTTCATTTATTTGAACTCTAGGAAACAGGTTTATGAATTTTACTTGAAGGACAGACATCAATATCATGGCTCCCTTTTTTATATATTTTTATATATATATATATATAAAAAATATTATTGTGACATAGCATAGTATGTGCTATGCAGTGCATTATGACATTGTAGTTTAGATAGTATATGATAGATGCTATAACACATTGTGTGTATTTATATAACATAGAATGTACATATGCATTATATGTATACTTGCTCATACATATATAGTATATATGTTTATGTAGAATAGAGAAGTGCCTATTATATAGATAATTTATAATAGCGTATGTATGCTTCAAACACGGCTTTTATGTGTCACAGTATTAATGTGCACCGTATTCACGTGCAAGTTGCTCTGTGACAAACCAATAATGAGGCCATATGGATTTGTCAGGTATGTCTTTCTATGCACCATCACCACAGTAACCTAAGATTACCAATGACTTCAGACTTCTGCAATATATGCAGTTTTTTTCCCTGCCACCTATTTTCCCATGCCTCTCTGTCTACTAGATTTTGGTTAGAGAAGCTGAAGTATAAGCTGTATCAGTTCCAATGCTGACTGGCCAGCTGGCAGACCAAACCAAGTAGATAATTACTACTCTTACTACTGCAGCTTTTTGTTTAGTCCTTGAACTGGGTTAACCTCCATTACCAAGCCACTGACTCCACAAAGTTTGTAGAAATGTATTTTTATTTGAATCTTCTGTCCTTCTGCCAAATTTGCTTGGAGTTAACCAATAGGTGGCAGGAGGAATGACAGACACACATACAAACAAATGGAGAGAGAGACTGAATGTGTATGACCCACTTTCTTAGGAAACAATGAAGGAATTAATGTTCTCAGGCACTTCAGAGTTATGCGTCTGGTCTAAATTACTTGCCTTGGTCATTTCTACTCTCACTGAAGAAGACAGGCGTATCCAGTAGGCATTTGACCCAGTTTAGGATATGTAGAGGAATATTTCTTGAATAAAATATTTATAGTACTATATGGCATATGGGCAGCTATTGATTCAAAACGGCTGTCCATTGGTTTACCACGCCCATTAGCTGAAGCAAAAGCTCTGCTCTTTGGTGACCCCAGCAATCAGCCTCCAGGAAGCAGGACACTTCTGAAGAGGAACCAAAGGTGGATCAGTCTGTCAATGTGCAGTTATATCAAGACCTGTGTTTCTATAGATTCATCCTCTTTTTATAGTCTGAATTTTATTCAGAAGGAAAATAATGTCATTGTTGGACAAAACTTTTCATCCATGGCAAAGACAGTGCTGGTGGGCATACAAAAGACCTGGACAAATGGGATATCTGCATTCAGAAGAAACTTGTAACTGGTCCAGTGCAGGCTGGATGTGTCAGGCTTATTGCACAGGCTCAGATGAACCACCTGGGTAGAGCTGCCCACTTGCCCACAGCAGAATCACTGCTGTTATGGGTAGGAGGCAAGCATAACTAGTCTGACACAGCCTGGGCACATCCGGTTGTCTGTGTGTGCATCACACATTTCTCTGCCTAGGGAATTCCAAGGGAAACCCTTATTATAGTTGGAAGTGTTACTAGAAAACGTTAACAAGAGTATTTTTCAAACAGTAATTTTAAAATGTGAGAAGTCTCACTGGAATAAAGCAACGCAGCACATAGAATGGCACAGGTGTGGAGCATGAAAGAATTACTGGGTTTGCAAGTATACAGCTAAGCATAGGCTTATTAGGACAGTGCTGAAAGCTTCAGCGGGAAAGGCTGAAGTTTACAGATGCCCTCAGATCACACAAGGCTTACCATTTTCACTGCCAAAATCATAAGCAGTCACACATAATCTCTATGAATGTATAGAGAAATTCTGATGTAATTTTCTTTTACAACTTGAAATACTGTATTTATGTTCCTTAAGTTGAAGTGGTGCTAAATTTGGAAGTGTTCTAGAACACTTATGAAGGTGATGTAAAATATCTATATCCTCAATAGAGAGAAACGCATTTTTGCATTTGATTGGGAACCAAACCAGATGTAATCCCTATGGATAAAATTAGCCCAGCTGTAGTTTCAGGAGGCCTCCCTCTCAAGTGAAGAGAAACAAAGAATTTCCTTCAGACTGGTTCTTATAGCAAGAGCAACCTTTACTGTTCTGTAGTTGTATGTCCTGCAGTTAGCATGATGGTTTCATTGTGTTATAATCCTTGTAGCTACAAGAAAATGCCTCAAAATGCAGGTCTAGCTCTAGGCAGAAGTTCAGTTTGCCTAGGGACTCTCAGGAAAGATAAACAACCTGTAGCCAAGCCTACTTCACCCATGACAAAGCCTTACAGGCAGGTTAGCAGCTGCTGCTGGAAGAAGGGCAGCAGTTTGTGTGGTGGCAGCCTCTCCCAGCAGTCACATCCTCTGCTTCCATTGACTGTGGTCTCCCCATTACCAGAAGCAGATAGCTCAGATCTTGAGGAGTCATTCCTGGTTCTTCACCACATTGGTCTTTTCTCCATACCTCACTATATTTTCCCCGGTAGAGGTTTCCTTGGCCTTAGCCTTGGCAAAGAGAAACTGTTCTTGCTGTGCTGCCTGAGGAGCCTTGAACTGGCACCATCCTTATACACAGAAACATCTAGAAATAAGTAAGCAATTTTGACACTTGCTCAGTTTCTGTTCAGTCATTACACATTGAACTTCAATCTATTTTAGTTCATTTTAGGTGGGAATGAGTATTCAGCAAAGGTGGTGGCTAAATGCCAGCCTTTCTCAGTTTCGTCCAAAGCACACATGGGATAAGATTGCAGACATATATAATGTCGTATTTGTTCAAGGTAGAAAAATAGAAGGGTATCTGTACAACCATGTCTAATACTTTGGTCAAGCTGTATTCATTCTATACACAATTATTTTTATATGCATGAATCAAAACAGAGGATTTTTTCCTTGCTATCTGTAAAGGACAATGTCTTATTTATGCAGGTGCAAAGTGCTCTGTGTGTGTGTGTGTGTGTGTGTGTCCTTTCTTGGGTGAATGCAGACTCTTACTTGGAAGCCATTTGAAAAATACCACTGATTTGTTTTGATTTTTTTGCCAGCAAGGATTGGTCACAGGGTCAACATATGGGACTGATTTAGAGCATTATTCAAATGAGCACCCTCTGCCACTGCTTTACTGCTCTCTCCCAAACCAGCAGAAAACTGTTTCAGCCGTCAAAGTACTAGTCATTCTGGTAGAAGATACAACCTAATCCACAGTCTGTGAGTTATACCCTAATGATTTATCCAGACTAGTTGCTTCTCCATTCCCGGAAATCTTCCCCATGTTGTTATTTAAAAAGTATGAAAATACGTTTAACATACAAAAATGTAAGCACGCATTTATCTGCTTGTATTTGTATGTTTGTGCTGGTGGTGGGAAATGAATGATTTCATGTTGCAAAATTCATCTCTACATATATATTTTACTAATGGTATGGAGTGTTCTGATCAGTGTTCTGGCAAGGTCAGTGGCTGGGATTAAAATGTTCTAAATTGTTAAAATTGATGTGCATTAAAAATACCTCCTCCCTTCTAGCAGTTTGTTAAATATTCCCCAAGCCCTTCAGCAGAAATGCTGTCTGGGAGGAATCTGCCCTTTCTGGAGATCTCATACTGCATTTTGTGTACATCAGAGGAATAAATGATTTGACAAATTCCAGGTCATAGCAACATCAACAGAAGAGTGTAGTAAAGACTTGACTGAGGTACTTTCCACAAAAAAAAAATCAGATACCTGTGTGTGGGGTTCCTTCGTGTGTTCAGACGCTCAGAAACATGTACAGAAACATGCACACTATGTGCATACTGTGAACAACAAAAAGTGTACTGGAGAAGTGAATAATCCAGACAACTAATGTCATGGCAGTACCCCATTTTCAGATAGTTCAGGTTAGAAGGGATGGATTCCACCAAAAATTGCTTTATTTTTATCAATACCCTTTCCTGATAAATTGTACTGATGCCTATCATGTGTAAGCTGTGTTCTCTGCTTCTGCAGGTGATGTGTTTCTATATATTTTTCTAAGTTCCTGACTATGAGAAGACTGTAAATGGCAGCCTTCAGAAATATGTCTGAAGAGAGATGTAAGGTCAGTCCTAGAATTTACAAGGACCAGAATTCACTACATTGCCAAGGAAGACAGCAAACTGGGAACCTCACTGTGTCTGTCATTTCACCACAACCTAACCTTGCAAAGAGGGTAATGAGAGTCCAGTATGTTAATTTTTTTGCCAGGTGCTTGGTTTTGGGTATCACTATAGGCCTGGGGATTGGTACAGCCAATGCTTCTGCTTCACGGAACAGCCCCAGTTTCCCCTTGGGAGTATGGTGGCACGTGCCAGGGCAAGTACTCACATGAGGATGTGTCAAAGACCTCTTGGATATCATCTGCTTCCTGTAATGCCATTCTCTTCTCCTTCAGTCTATGTTCAGCTCCCCAGAACACGAAATGGAAGATCTCTGGGAATAGCTTGTAGTGAATTGCCTGATTCAGTTCACAGGGCTCCTGTCAATCCATGTACTTAACAAGTAGATGAAGTGCTTCCACAGCTTTATAAATGCATAAAAACAGATCTTCAAATCTTAGAGGAAAGTGACAAGCTGCCTTTTTGTTCCCCATCTTCCCCCACAGAAAAACAATGATGTGCACAGAAAAAAAAAAAACAATGCATGGCTTAGTTTACAAACTTTCACAGTGGGATAGGGCAGATATGGGCATGAATTTAGTTTATGTTTTCCCTTATGATGACACACAGAGAACAGGAAACTCAGAAACTGACTGATGTGAAAACATACAGCATACAAAATAACCCACTAAAAACTCTCCATCCCTAAATCAGCTAATTTGAGGCTTTCCAAAACATGCAGCTGAGTAATCAACTTCTTAATAACTTTATCTGAGCCATGGGAAAATAAGATAGATGCTTATTATCTACATTTTGTCACTTATATGCTACCTGATGGTATGCTCCATCCTATCCCTAAAAATCACCAGGAATGCTGTTAAATAGCTTTTTCTCATGTAGGTCTTCAATCCTCAGTCCTTTTTTTCTTTTTTTTTCTCCTTCCATCATCAGCTTTAACCAATAAATCTCTGATACTCTTTCTTACTTTTTGCTTGAAGCTTTATCACTACCAGATTATATTCAGGTTTGGTTGAAGAGATGCACGTGGAGGAAAAGAAAGTGAAAAGTCATGGTGGCAAACCATGAATGCAATGTTTGGAGTCCTTCCAGAGGGTCGCTGAAATGAGACAGCGGCAAAGAAATCCTTGCTCAAACAAAGATGTGTCCAAGACCTCCTGGATATCATCTGTTTCCAGTAATGCCCTGCCAGGTGATTTCTCACAGGAGGATTCATTTTCTGCTTGGAGAGGTGCTTGAAGGGGGAGATTTTTTTCAAGCTAAAACAATGGTCCCATTGAAACCTGTCTTGGAAAATACTATAATAATTCCATGAAGGAAAAAATTGGTGGGCATCCTGAGGATGGAATTTTTCACAGTATTCCGGATTTGTGCATTAATAGGTTGCTAAAGGTTAACTGTGTTCCAGGACTTGTCTTTCCTCGACAGCAGTCTATATTTATACCATAATTAACTAGGATGTCAGAAGCTTAAGTGAACAGCCTAAATTTGCAAACATGTTTTACAAAAGTAACTTGTGCAGACCAAAGCTGTCCAATAACTGAGACTTCCATGAAGATTAGAAAACAAATAAGGCATTCCGATTGAGCAGAGGTCTCAAACAGGTGGGAGGGCAAGCCTTGTATGTTTGGCTATGTTTGTACTGTAGGAACTGGGAGTGCATCCCAGATCCAAATTTGGAGTATCTCCATGGGACCATGGATGTATCTGTCCCCTCTTCCTTCTTTTCTGCCGCACTGGCAATCACACTGCCATAAAGCTCTGCTCTTTAGATGCAGACATTGAGTACTTCTCAGGGAATTAAAGGATGACAATTGTGTGGGATGTGGGTCAAATACCCTCCTCTTATAATAACACAGCTCTAATTATAATTAAAGTGAGACATTTTGCCTTATTTACACAGTATTTCTTTAGAAGTAATTAATTTAGAGCTGGTGGAGCAGTTTCAAAGTAAAATGTACAGCTGAGAGCAGAAATTAGGATAAGATTTAATATACAGAAACAGCAAGTCTGTAACTTAGTATATTTATGGATTTAATTCTCTGACATCACGTTTGTTCCTGTATAACCCTGTTCCAGTCAATAAAATTACACTGGGGATTAATTAATCCTTTAAATTTAACAACATTGAAAATAATTATAATGTTCTATGAATAAAATAATCTCATTTTCCATGGGGAGAAATTTGCCAATATGTAATATGGTCTCACCTACCTGACTGCACATTACCTCTAAATCTGCAAGAGCCAGCAAGAATGGTAAAGCTGAAGAGGCCATGCTGTTTAGGTTGGAAAAGGGCCAGCTGCATCATTGGCTGAACATCCGAGCTGCTTTTGAAATGGATGCACAAAAATCATGTTGAAACTTTATGACATATGTTGATCACTAAATCTCAAAACTTCTTTGTCACTTGAGCAAAATTCTTTGTGTGAAGAAAAGGGGGCCCAGTCCTATGAGGTTTATGGCTGCTACAATTCCTGCTGACTTCAGTAGGAGCTAGAAAGGCAGAAGTGGAAGCAAATGAATTTGTTATTGTTACTTTGGTCTGGTACATGTTTAGAGGAGTTTCTTTAGAACCATTAGAATCACAGACGTATAGAACTCACATAAGCTTGATCATAACAGAAGTCTTTAAGACTTCATGACCTATTCATTTGCTGGATTCATGGCCTAGGATGATCAGTAATTCTCTGAAAGATAAAATATAAAATACTAACCTCCTCATGAAAGGGTAGATCTATATCCCTTTATTTCCATCCCAAATATTTTTACTAAAATATGAGAGGACACAAAAATACTTCAAAGAACTGTAAAATATTTCCAGTTCCTCAAATGTTCTTACAATATTATAGTTCAGTTGTTTTTGGGGTTTTTTTGCACAAAATTACTTATAACATTTTTGTTTGCTTTTCAACAACAGCTAGAAGTTCATAATATCTTAATTCAAAATACACCTTTGGAATTCGAAGCTTCTCAGGTTTTTCATTCAGAAGTTTTATTGTCCAGATTTTGATATCCTACTCTCCTCCAATGATAACTTCAAAATATTTGGAGCATTGTTTCAATTTTTCAGTTTGTTTCAATTATTTGAGGGGAATATAAGATGTTAAAAAGAAAAGAAATAGAAATAAAAGAATCTAATGAATTTGCTTTCCTTTTAAAAAATAATTTCTTAATAAAAATTACAGTTTTAAAATCAGTTTTTCAAGAAGTCAGTGGGACTATCCAGAGAATAATCACCATTGATAATCAGGGGTTATGTTGAAACAGGGGATTTTACCCTGGGCTTCAAATAATTACACTTATTTTATTGCCTATTGTGCAGTGCTAAAAATCTTGTCTCCTGAATTTTTGTACCAGCTCTTGCTATCTGCTAAAACATCTTTTCTGCCTTTCTTATATAGTGTTTATATGCTACATCGTTATCTCACAGATTTGCTCTCCAGCCAGGTGCCACCACCAGTTTAAGAAAGGCTTGACTTTGTGGTACAAATAGCTCTTGGAGCATGTAGATCTAAATGTCATCACATTGCAGCATTTTAGCACAGTGTGATGATATTCTATTTTGACACAGTGTCATCATGCTGCATCCCAGTAGGAAGATGTTTTGACACAAAGTGCTGACAAAACATCAAAATGCTAACAATTGCTCTTTAATATTCATGTGTTTTGTGATGCCTGGAGCATACTAACTGATAACAGCAAGACAGAAGACCAGTAAAGACTGCCATTTAATATATTTATTAAATTTTTACACAAACTGAAAATTCCTGCCTGGGTGAAAGTGAAGACACGTCTTCCATAAGGACTATTAAAAAGGATGCTACCAATCCAGCATCTTAATCTACAGAAAAGGAACAAAAAAAAAAAAAAAAAAACCAAAACAAAACAAACAAACAAAACAAAACAAACAAACAAAAAACCCACAAACCCACCAAACTCTTTCTTTCTAGGTTTTTTTCTGTTTTCACAATGCACAAAGAAAAATTAACTGATGGTCAGAAACAGCACTGTGGAAGAAGTATGACCCTAATCTGAGAGACTGGCATGGAAACTATTCACAGAACATTGTGAGTTGGGGGGGTACCTACAAGGATCATTTAGTCCAACTGTTAAGTGAATGGCCCATACAGGATTGAACCCACAACCTTGGCATTATTAGCACCAGGCTCTAACCAACTGAGCTAGCATCAAGATCACAATTATAGCTGCCTACATGTAAAAGAACAGGCCTGTATAAGAAAAGGATTGAGTCTTCAAACAAACATCTCAGGATTTCTGTGTGTAAAGCACAGTGAGGAGAAGGAAGGTTTCAAGCTGAACAAAGTCATAAGGGAGGCAGCCTGCTCGGGGTCCCAGTTAGCCAGTCTGCCCAGAAACTCGCAGTTCAGCATCCCAGACGAGAAAACAGCCAAGCAAACAAGAAAACTGCAAGAAGTTTGCACACTGGAGCTGGAAAGAGGGGCTCTGTCAATTGGTTCACCTATGACTGAAGCCCTCACTTTCGTTTCTCAATACGCTTCACAGAAGGGATGCAGGCAGTGGTTTTACTGAACTCTGTTTTTACTGAACCCAAACTTGGGTTTAACCTGAACAACAGCCTTGGACAATACACTGCGCAGCAGCTGGGGCAGAGAAGCTGCAGAGGGAGGCTGTCCACCATCCAGACTGAGAGGAGCAGTAGCATGACATTAGGTCAAAGGCAGGATTTGTACAATTAGATGTTCTCCTCACTGCCCAGTCTGTTCCCACACAACACCGGCATAGAAAGCTGAACAACAGCCACATTATTCATAATGTTTCATGATGGTAATTTGATTTTCATCAATCAGCAAAAGTGTATTTATTTTTTTTTCCTGCAGCAAATTATTTATTTTAGTGCAATGTTAGTAAATTGGTAAAATAATTATTTTACCATATATAATGATTAGTAGATGGCATGACACTTATGTCATTTTTAAGATGTAACACTCTGTAACTATTGACAGTTTTGATGGAAACCAGTAGCCATTTTTCAATCTTGAGCTATCTTTCTCTTTATGACTTTATGTTTGTAATATCAAACTTTATGCTTGATATTGCAGAGTTTGCCAGAAAGGTGACATATTTAGAAATGATAAATAACTCTAGAAAATTTCAAGCCACAGGTATGTCTAAGTACTACAGATTAACACAAACATAAAATTATCCCTTGTGGTCTGCAAGGATGCAATGTTATGCATGTAAATCCATTTTGCTCTGTGAATAGAGCTATTGATTTCTTTGGAACTATCAAATGATTAAAAGCCATTTACTTGGATAAATGTATGTGCAGATCAGATCGTTAATAAAATCTGCGTCTGGACATGCTACTCTTTCCTTGTGAATTTTCACTAGCTGTAACAGTACAGGCTTGCTATTTCTATAGTATTGAATTACCTGCACTAATGTTCATGAAACTTAAATTTCATCCCTTTCTTTAAACTGTGAGAACCAAAGAGAGGCTCCCATATTCTCATGGTCTGAAACAAATATTTTATTTTAATAATTTACCAATATTTTATTCTAAAGGATTATCAATAATGTAGAGATTTGGTCCTGAGCCCATTTCTCCAAGGATTAGTCTCTCCAAAATTTCTGGCACAGGTTTAAGTTACATTTGAATATAATGAATGACTATCACAAGAAATGGCAATAACCAGCAGTCTGTGCCGAACATGTCCTACACTGTTATAGTCTGAATCCTGTAATATTTCAGCACTTTCATTTTTTATTGACTTCTCTAAGAGCCAAGGTGCTTAGAATAAAAACTGACTGGATAATGACAATTTCAATTTATGCAGCTCTCAAGGTTTCACATTTGTTTTGGTTTCATGTGGAACTGTCTATTGTTGTACTGAAACCTGACCTGCTCAATGAGGATACCACACAGAATTTCTTGGTTTACTTCTACATCACCTTGAATCTCGTAAGAAAAATGAAATTAGCTTTCTTAAAGGAACACAGTAGAGTGCAAGACAGTCTCTCTCTTCCCTACCCCCCACTCCTCCCCCGAAAGATAACCCAAATAAAAGCCCCTTGTAGTTCAAAACTTCAAAGGAGAAAGATTAACCTGGGGGCTTTTGTCCGATCAACTCATAGGTGTGAAATTCAGCACTTCCTCGGCTCCAGGTCCCTGGGTGCTGCACAGCCTTTGTGTCACTGCTACTCAACACAGAGGCCCTTGGGCAGTGCCCACTTACACCCACACAGCCAAGGAGAGTGACTGGTGTGCGCCTGTGTAAGCCTTGGTATTTGACACCGGGCATTGTGAGCAGGAGCGTGCGCTGCCACCTCACCCGCGTGGGCACTCCTCTTTGCTCCACTGTGACAGCACACATGCACTCTTAAACCAATTTCAAGTTGTTTCCAAGACAAAATCTGTAGTTAACAGGTGATTGGGCTTTTATAAAAATGTATGTAAATGGTAAACACATGCTTTAGGGCTGGGTTCCTTAGCAGATGGATATAATTACAGCACACCATTAATTCACGGAGCCGTGTAGGAGAGTTGCTGTCTCTCTCCCTTTCTCCACTCCTTCATGATTCCTGATGAAACCAAGCATCTAGCCCTGCCTGTGCATGCCATAGAGTTATCTACATATGCTCAGCAAGCCTGATGTGCCTATCACACATGTGCTGGCCATCTGTACTGTGTATGTGCAGGAGGTTCAGCGAGCCGCTGTGTTTCTGACTGATTTCCTGGACAAAGGAATGGGAGTTGTATCCACATGCACTCGCACCATGCCGAAGGTGCGTGACCACACATTTGGCCAGCGTGCCAGCGGCTGTGTCCAGCCCCAGATTATGGCTGACTTCACCTGTGGGTCTGCCTGTTCATTGTGGGGTTTTCTCCTGTCATTTCTAGTCATTCTGTCAGTGCTGACACTGATCGCCATTTGAATTACCTTGCAGAGCCCAGACAGACTGGGGAAGCGATTGCCCTCTGCAACTGCAACCATGTGAAAGGTCTCTGAGCAAATCCTCTCACTCAATTATCCCTTCACTGAAGTGATTTGCACCGTCATGGGCGGGGAGACCTGAACTCCCAGTGCACCACACTCATTTATCAGGTGAAATGAGGCAAAGAAAGCAGGGTCAGTGAGTGTCCATGCTGCTTACAAGCTGCAGAGCTCTCAAGCCTGTCATTGCCCAGATTACTTTAAAACTCATTCCCTTCCTAGTATACGATCCCCTTTATCATCCACTGCTCTCCACTTACTGGCAGGAGGAAGCTTGTTAGCCCTTGTCACCACATCCACGAGAGCAATGGGCACCACAGACAAAAGCCACGCCAGAGAAGGTAGTACCCATGCTACTGAAACAGGCGTTCTCCATTCTCAGTGTATCATCTGAGAAGCTCCTCAGCCTCCTGATTTTTTTTGATGTAAATCAGTACTAGTAAGAAGACGAATCAGGAATAGACAGATGGAAAAAGATCACTTAAAGACTGGCTGTTTGGTCTCTGGACAAGTAATGTCAATAAAACCACATTACTCAGCAAGTTTCAGTGAACCATTTTAGCCTGGTTTCTTGTGGAAGGGAATTTCTTATGGCCATACTATCTGTTTTCCTCTCTTGTTCCTAATAATTCCCATTTCTACCAAGATTCAGAGAAAAATAGGGATCTTTAGGAGAAAGATTTCATTTCTTGAAGTTTAGTGAAGATAAGTGTGCCTACAGAGAAGGCATATCTTGTGTCACAGGTAAATCTGACCTAGATCTATAAAACAGCAAATTACATTCCCTTTGATGTCATACCAATGACTTTTCACTGTTACAGTCAGTTTTAATAAAGAAACTGGGCCTAGCTAATTTCAACAGGCAACATTTCTGTAGCCTCTGAAGCCAATGAGTTAACAAGCACAAGTATTCAACAGGAAAATTTTGTGAGGAATTTCTTTACTATCTGAATATATTTCTTTAAAGCATAAACTCCCTGTTTGAACATTATTCTAACTAATTCTAGAATTAACGTGATTCAGTCAGATGCATTTTCATGCCTCAGAAGATACATCAACCTCATCTAACAGAGAAGATGTTTCTGTGATAGAGGGTTCTTACTGTTCTCCTTCATGTTCAAAGCAGAACTCTGTTTGGAGGACTTTGGAGGAAAATATATCATGCTATCTATGTTAAATCAGTTGAGATACGGATAATTATAGAGCATGCACATCATCCATCATCCATCATGGCTAGGCTTCGCGAACGAAGATTTGTGAAGGACTCTACCCACGCTTGCTACAAGCGCGCTGATGGCTAAAAAGGCCAATGCGAGATAGGCCATATCAATCACCATCACTAGAGCATGCACATACATGCAAACAAATGCACACACTCAAAGCAGTTTCAGCTGGCAGCATCCTCTCAGCTGTTCTGCCCCTGGTTACACCAAGACAGTTTTACAGACAGTCCACCCAGGAGCCCTACCATTACACCAGGTGCTAAGTGGTACACACACAAAGACTCTACTATCATAGTGGTGGTTTCAGGTTTGATGTTTGCATAGTCACCAGTTCTAATTACATGCTTTTTGTCAGAAAGTGGTACATTCTGTCTTCTACACCAGGTTTAAACAGAGGAGAGCTCTAATGTTGGCAAGAAGTTTATTGCTGAATCTGGGATTTTCTGGAGACCTTTAATATTGTGTTGCAAGTCAGTAGGAGGTTGGCTTGCTCTGTTCTATTAATGCTTCTATTATTACTGAAGAAAAAGTTACCTGTTTCTTCTGCCTAATTCTTCTGTGATCTATACAAGAAAAAAAAGCAAAGAAACAAACACACTCCCCCAGACCTCTTCCTCGCCATTAAAAATGTACTATACTGTTATAAAGAGCATTCTTCATTATTTGTAGTGTTGTGGCAACATATGGGGTGCAACTCTCTTTTTTTCTCTCATGAGCAGCTTAAAAAACAACCCTATTTTTTTCTCTCATGAGAAAAATCACTCAGTCGGGTTGTAAGCTACTTTGAGTGGGCCTTGCTGCTGACAAAGCCAGATTAGCTTTGAGATCTGATGTCTAGAACTTCACCACAGAGCTATGGCACAGCTTTCAAGGACTGAGAAACCTGGTACTCGTGAAATGTGAGGACACTTCACCCAGCTCAGTGTCCATTTGTAATCAAAGACTTACGAGAGACCAGTAAGGAACAAATGATGAGGAGAATACACATGCCTTCATCCAATTTTAGAAACCTAGATACTTCTCCTGGAGATAATCTTGATATTTACTTGACAGATTATTGGTACTTGGCTATTGAAATTTAATTCTCAAATTATTCATCCCATTATTTGTGTCTAGATTCAGCACTTGGGGCTGTGGTGCAGAGAGAATTCATCAGCTTTCAGGATCATAAAAAATTATTAAATTATTGATAATCATATAGACCAAGTCTAGCTATCCATCTTTTCCTGTACTGTAAAGCAACACTAGTAGGTCTGCATGTCCTGACATCAAACCCAGATTTCTTATAATTTAAATACAAATGCTATTTTCTGCTTCTTATCCATCCTTAGGAATAGGCAGGCTACTCTGGCCTTGATTTTACTGCTCTTGTTCACATATGCATCTACAAGGTGGGTTAGGTATGAGAATAATTGAATATGTATATGCTCCTTTCACAGAAAATCTTGGGCCAGTGGTGAGCATGTTCCGCAGCTAAGAAGATGAGTGGGATGCAAAGGAATCCAATCATTACAATATGAAGATGGGAAATATGTCTGCACAGCAGCTGTTTCAGAAGTGATATAGCTTTTTATTTTTTTAAACTTAAAATGAACATTTACTTCACAGAAATTTTGGGGCTTCATCCATATAATACGGCTCCATTAACAAAATGCTTTGTATTTTACTATCTTTCATTTTCTTTGCTCTGAACTAGACTTTTCAGTGCTGGTTTGGCATAAAAGCAGTAACTATACTTATAGAGGCTCTTTCATAGTGAGCTGGCCAAGTAAATGGCATTGAAGAAGACAACCCTTAGGAACAGCTTTTGAAAAAGCTCTTGCAGCCACCTCCCTACCTCTCCTCCTGGAATGAAGAAACATTTCTTCAATTTCTTGCATGTATGAAGTGTGCAAAGCCCACAGTTTAAAGCTCAGGTTTTATTTGTGAAGCATTCCTGGGGCTGGGTTTTGTCTCTGTGCCACTGGCTGCATTACTAATTGGCAGAGTGGAGGTCTGACCTCTGCTGATGACCCCCAGTGCCATGGTGAGTTTGGCTGCAGCCCTGGAGAGGCACATGTCTCCTCTGCAGTTTAGACATCTCTCTGCTGGCTGGTGAGGAAAGGGGCAGTATCAGAAGGCTTGAAGTTTATACTTTGAAAGCATCTGCTTGTCACAGACAGTATCTTACTAGAGAAAATGAAATGGAAGCTGTAAGATGGTTCGGTTCAGGGTAGCACCCTATTCTAATCTCAGAAACTGTCTAATAGCACAGGTAAAACAATCCAGAGCAAAAGTTTCAGTTTCCTTCTGAAACCATTTATTTTGGTGATGATGAAAATATGCCAAAGGCTAAAGTTGCACAGGGAGTTACACTGAAACCAAAGCAAATATTCGAAGACCAAACATATAACTTTCTTTTCCTTGCTGCAGAGCTCGTAGATTCTCTTCTCCTTGTACACGAACAGTTTTTTGGGGAGTTTCATTGCAGATGAGGGTTTTTTTCACTTACTATAGACTGAATCTACTTCTCTCTTTATCAAAGTACAATTCTGGAGGCGGTTAGTGATGATGAAAAAAAAGGCTCTGAACTAAAAAGAAAAAAACAGTTATCAGCTGCATTTTCTGAGCTGGCAGACGCTGAAAAAAAAAATGTATTTTTTATGCATGAGGCAAATACAAGATCTCACTTTAAGAAGAGCTAAGGTTTTGATAGAAATCTTAGAGTCCTAGAACACTCACCCTGTCGAGTGCTAAATATCTTTGATGAATATGAAGTGCAATGTGGTACACAGATGACAGAGCAGGCGCTTAGAAAGTACAAAACAAAACAAAATATTCTTACTGTTGGACAGTGAGATTAAGCAGATAGGGTGATACTACACAGAACTCTGAAGACACTACATGTGGGGACATGGACTAAATCACAACCTTTTATAAAGTCATGCAGGCTGCCATTTCAGATCTGTCATCAGCTCCAGTGAACATGATGGACTGTCTGATGAGTGCCATGTCTGATGGGTGCAGTGCCATGCTAATAGACGGATATGAATGTAAATAGGCAAGAGACTGAACAGGAGCTTCAAGATGGGCCCACTCAGGTCGCAGGTAAGACAAGAATGGGTAAACTTTCAAGTTATTTCTGTGGTTTCTACCTCTAGAAATGTAATTTGCACATCTTTCTGGGGCTGGTTTGCTACTAAAGGGTTATAAAACAGCTCTTGTGCATGTAGAAGGTGGAATTTTTAAAATCCAATTACTGTCAGGGCTTCAGGAAAGAAGGCAGAATGAATGGAGAGACAAAAGCATGCATGGAATCTTTTCTAGTTTCATCAACAAAAAACCCCTTTGGAGTAAGCAGAGGTCTGGGTGCCTTCACTCAGCCAGTATTGTGTGCACTGAGCAGGTATGGAAGATGCTTATTCCTCAGAGAGGTCATCTTGCAGGCAAACTCTGCTGATGAATATGGCCTTCTGTGTGGCCACAGTGTGGCCAAGTGATTTTCTTATGGTGGGTAGAGATTATTCTAGTGGCTTTGGCTTCTCAAATTGAAAGCAACTTGCTTGAGCAGCAATCTGTTTATTTAATCATTTGCCACACAGTATGCATAGCTGTCAGATGACAAAAATCTGGGTTTTTTAAAAAAAAGATATTTTTTATCTTGCTTCATCTTTGAGGAATCAAATTGTGCTTGATATAAGATCTTTTTCTCTTTCAAGGTTCCTCAGATGAAATACACTGCAGCTTTGCAGCTCAGTTTGGCCTTGTCTATCCTTTATATTATTTTTGTTTTAAGGCACCAGGCCAAACTCTGTCCTCACTTACTCTCGTTCAACCACAGAGACTTCAGTGTGGCTGCAATCGAGGATGGAATCTGACCCATTGTGTTTGTTTTCCATCACAATACACATGACTTAATGTTGCACTCTCCTTTATTTTAATCTCCCAGCACAGTCATAAAAATCAGATGTTGAATCTCAAGAGGTTTCTCCCTAGTGAAATATTCTAAATATGTCAGGAAAAATGTTTTGTCAATTCCAGCTTGTTGATTCACCCCAGCCAGCTGGCTGGGCAGTCTCAACCACTACATGCTGCCATACAAACTGGGAGGTCAGAGCTGGGCACATGCAGTCAGGATGGTGGGGCCATGTGCTAGAGCAGATTGGAAGGATTCCATGTATTGTTGTAGATGATGTGTTTGGTCTTCTGACGGAAGGGGAGGTTGCATGCCAGCTGTCACTCTGGACTTCATTTAACTGACTGAAGAAGAGGTAAGTTGGATTTAAGGCTTATCCCCCATGTTTTCACCATCCTTGATTAGGTTCTGCCTGCTCTTTCTGCCAAAGGCATCGGTGTCATGGTGCACGTCTGAAGACAGAAGAGCTGGAGGTTCTGCCTTGCCAACCTGCACATCTACTAATGCTCACTGAACGATTTCACACAGACAAAAAGCATCCTCTATCAAAATGAGCACTTCAGAGATTGCCTCTCATGAAGATCTGATATATTTTTTATTATTCTTGAAAATTAAAAGGATGATTGACTTTTTATGTGGCTTATCATTAGAACTGAGGATAAACTGCCCTTTTTCTCTCCTTGACAAAATTGATCCAAGCCTGCAAATAATCTGGAGAGTTGTCATTTATCTCTGATTTCCCAAAATGGTGGATTTTCACTTTGTAGATTATGCATATTACAACAGCAAAGGAAAGATAGCATTGTTGACCATGTTAAGAACATGGGCACACATTTTGTGAAAATACTAGTTTTATGTTCGTATGTGACTGTGGAAGAAAAGCATCAGGCTTCTGGTGCCAGGGGAGAGCTGAGGCGTTTGACAAATCAGAAGGAAATTTTTTTTTCTGGAGTTGCAAGTTCTTCTTCTTGAAACCAGGAATTTGTGAACAGAAGCCCTCTATCTTAATGAGATTTTTAATACTAGAGGGTGTTTATAAAAGTAAGGTGTGACTTTCACTGAGAATTATATTTTCATAGCACTTCAAGTGCTTGGATCTGTGTCTTGCCCTTGCCTTGGATTATAGCCCTAAAGACCAGAACAACATATAGGTGCCTTAGTGCAAAATTAAGAGGGAAAACAACCAAAGCAAAGGAGCAGACACAGTAAGCAATACACAAAGAGACAAACGATACAAAGCAGAACCAGATTTAGACATCAGAGGTCAACCCGCAAAATATTGTGAAGGGTAAACATGTAAAAAAGAAAAGTCTTCCAAGGAAAGTAGTGGCAAAATGGTTTCTGAGAAAGCTGCAGGGCTCCCTCATATGGGCTCCTCATGCAATATGTACCCCTTGCTCTCCTGCATTTGGCTTTGGCACACATTTGACACACAACAAGAAAGCAGTCATGAACCACTTTTTTTTTTTAATAGAAATTTTAATTCAGCTCTAACTTCAGTGAAGAGTCATTGTAGAAATTGAGAGTGTTCATTAGAAATGAAAATATAGCAAAAAAAAAAAAGAGCACAACTTTGTTTTGACCTTACTTTTCTGACTCTTACTTCACTTAACAAGAGAAATGTCTTGCAGAATTAGAATCTACAAGACCAACACATGGTCAGAATAACAGAAAAACAGAGAGGGGGATATACTAAATGATGTATGCATCATGATGTTTCTTATTGATAACCTATCCCATTTGCCATAACTTTCTACACCCAGGAAAATAAACTTCTATCAATATAATCAATATTCTGATTTTTCCTCATAAAATGCAAACCCTGCCTTGTGGATCATTAGCAGAAAGAAGTTTAACAGCACCTTTTCTAGGCCATTGGAGTAAATGTCAGTTTTTGTCTTTGCTTTTAAAAATTGCACTGCACTATTAGCCCAGGTTCAGTGACACAAAAGCTACCTTCTCACTGGATAGATGTTGCAGAGTTTCAACTGTCCTCAAGTGATCCCTGCTGACTTATGCTCAGGGTTGTCACTGTCAGCGTGAACACTGTCCAGGAACCAGAAAGAAGAAATGCTTTGATTTCTCATAGGAAACAATAATGAGCAAACTGGGTGCTTAACATAGGCATATTGAGAGGTGTGATGTGATATTCAAAATTAGTCACTCTCCAGAAGGATCCTTATTCATGAAAGCAATGAAATTATATGGTTCACCCCTAGGGTAAATGAGAAGCTTCTTCCAGCTCTTTCACTTCTGCATGATTATTTTTATATGACTTTAGATATTTCCAGTTTGTCCTAATCTAACCTAAGATTGCTATGTTTTAGTCTCATATTTTCAGTATGAGACTTACATGAGTCGCCTCCAAGATTTACCTCCCAAAGTCCACATCAAAGTTAGGCATGGGTTGTCAGAAGGACTTGCAAAGGTGAATCCCCTCCAGATGGCCAGATCTTGGAGCACATCTCAAAGGCAGACCCTGCCCCTAGTCACTTCTTGCTAACTAGCCTTTATTCAGGAAAGCTTCAGTCCTCATGACTGAAACAAAACATCCTCAAGGAACTTATGAATAAGTCCATTTGCTTCCTGCCTCAAACACTTCTAAAACATTAACCTGAAGTGTAAACGTTTCTGCCTTTCATTTCCTTGGGGATGACAGGAGAGAGAGACTGAGACTGATTGCAAAAGCTCTAGTGCTTGTCTGAAGTCTTTAGCCTGAGTCTGGTCAGGCCCCAGGTGACCAGCTAATGAAAATAATTCAAACTTTACCAAAACAAGAGCCATTTGTAATGTGGAAATTCTAGACAGACAGCTCCACAAAACCCTGGGAACAAACATGGAGATAAATCTTTGCAAGAAAAAACACCCCTACCTCATTACTCACAAGGTCAATTTTAAATACCATTGTGGGGCACAGCCCCCACATGTGGCAGAAAATTAGTATTAGCTCTTTTTTAAATAGATCCATACCTGTGTGCTTGTTCCTCTGGCGTCATGAGGTACAAGAAAATATTTGGCTTCAGAAATATTAGGAAGATTTTTGAAACCCATACCATGGACTTTGGTATTGTTCTTAAGAACAGTTTCTGTAACTGCAAATGGAAGAGGAAGAAATGAACCATTGAAAATGGGTATAAAAGCCCTGATTTCAAATAAACACAACACAGCCATGAAACAAGACACAGAACAGTATGAGGAACATGCATGAAGGAGGAAATCAGCTTGGGCTCTCCAGTAACAAAACTGGAAGCTTTCAGATGTCAAAAACCCCCCAGAAACAGGAAAAGGAGGATGGATTGCATGCCAAGGCACACGGGCTGTGCAAGCATGGAGCAAGCCAGCACAATGAATCACAGCTGCAGGTAACCAGTGACAGGGAGCCGCAGCATCCTGGGGAAACTGTGTGCTGGCTTTCCCTGGCTTGGTGGTCGGCAGCCTGCTCCTGCACTCCAAGCAGTGCTGCCCAGCCCAGCCCTGCCCTGACTGAAGGGCTGTGCGTCTTGTGCCCTGTCACCCTGTGTCAGGAGGAGCTCCCCAGAAGCAGAGGAGCTTGGGGCTGGCAGGGACATCCCAGACAAGAAGTCTGCAGTTATTAGGAAAATGCATATTACCTCTTGCAGGCTCAGGATCATCCCAAGGCCGTGCCTGAAGACCAAGCAATGGGGAACAATTTGGAATCAGTCTCAAAATTGTTAAGTCAACTTAAAATGTTATAATCTTAAACTTAAGACGTTATATATAATTCAGGGATTTCATGAATGAAGTGCTTTAATGTGAGTTTTGTAAATAAAATTCTTTAGAGGTACATGCTTTCTTTATATGAACTTCATAAAACAATCTAAAGCATTTCTATATGTGCATATATATTTTTCATCTTGCCTTTATTAATATTTTATTTTTAGTAGTAATTTTCTCAGCATTCACCAAGAAGACTGCAGAGACCCAAATTGCATTTCTGCTTTCTGTGGAAAACTGATTGAAAAATTGAATCTTTAGCAATTGCTGCCTTCTGAGACATCTTAGATATGTCCTAATTAAAAAAAAAGTTGTAAAATTTATTAGATTAGTTACATCTAATCATAATCGGATCTCACCCCCCCTACTAAACTAAATAATTTAATCTCAGTGGTTAGTCCCAATGAAAAACAATATTTCCACACTTGCTGTTTTATTGGAGTTGAGCAAAAGATCTCTTTTACTGTGTATCTGTTATCTGGCTGAATACTATGTGCATATGACACTGTATTAATGTGATGGAGAGGAGCTTTTTAAAGAAAATTATTTTGAAAATAATTGAAAGAGAAGAATATTATGTAGAGCCTCAAAACATCTTCATATTAAAGCAAACCCTCAGGATATGGTTGTTTCCTTCAAGTTCTTATTGAAAGAAGAAAATGATTTTTGAAAGTGATGGAGAATTCTCTGTGTGGTTAAAATTCCTAAATGCTGATTGCTACATTATGTTGTGTGGTGACGTACTAAATTAGCACAGTGCATTACTGCCTACATCATCACTCAAAAGAAGTTTTAAAAATGTGTATGCAATCCCTGATGGAAGTCAGATCTATGCTTTTTTTTTTTCCCAGGTGTCCAACATTATTTTGATGGGACTCATTTCAGTAAATTTTTGAAACTGTCATGAATTAACAAAATGAAATGAAAATAGAAGTAAAACCCTTGAGAGCATCTAATAGTATAATTCTGCTGCTTTCTGGCTTCCCTGAGCACAGCTGTCAAGAATATATCACACTAGGAAAAACACTCAAAGGCTTTTGGTGTCTGTGCTCAAGAGAACAAATGTATTAAACTAAAAACATTGTTAATTGGTCAAAAGAGTTTGGAGGATATTTCGTCAGTCTGTCACTTTTTCAGTACAAGAGGTCTCACTCCTACACTGCAAGATAACTCACTATAGTTTGTTCTTAGTAAGAATCATCTTGGGCCATATCACTAGTGTGATGAAAATTCATATGAAATATGAAAAATGAAAAAATCTCCATGAAGATTTATGGTTGAATATGTAGTACTAGACCCCAGATTAGAAAATGATGAGAGAATCATCACCACAAGTTGCAGCATTCACCACCAGTGCCTACTGACAGACCTTCAAATTTCAGGTATGAACTCCCATGACACCAGCTTCTTATCCCCCAAATTGGCATCTTTGCCAAGGAGTGTCTTGCAGGCATAGATGCTGGTCCTCAGTGATGATGAGTGGGTTATAACCCTTTCCCTCCAGAAAGTGCAGAGGTTAGAAACACTGGTGTTCATCAGCTCAGGAAGTGTTTGGAAGGCTTGTGGGAGCCTCTCCAAGAGAGACTTGTTGCCTGTCCAAGAGAAACCCCTGCCCCTGCCAAGCAAGTCCCCTTCCCCACAGCTACAGTTAACACCCATAGCTAAGTGGGTAACCACACAGTTTCCCTGAAAAAAAAAACATGTAAGTAATCTTCATAGTCTGACAGGGGCAAAGTGAAGGGAAACACCCTTCCACTGATACTTTACAAATACTTTAGTCTTATCCAAAAACACATCTCCAGGGAAGCTTGAGAGAGGCAAGTAGCTTCATCCCTTCCTCACCCATCCCTGACAGTCACTCCAGATGTCTCCAGGGTATTCCATTACAAGCTTATCAGGTCCTTTTGATGACTAGATTGTCAGATTTGCAGTGACAGGCTGAAGTTATCTGAATACATCACTGTTACTTTCTCAACAACTGTGCTACAAAAGTAAATCAACAGAGGCTGAGTCTTCCAGTAACTCAACAATCTGGTAACTAGCTCAACAACTGTACTAAGAATTAATATTCTCTTAAATAGTGTCTCCATGCCCTTGAGACCCATTACCCTGCTATCAAAATTACAAGAAGATCATACAATAACAAGAAAAGGAAAAACTAGTCTATCTACTCTATTTACATCTTTTCCTAATAAATCCTTTTAGAAAGAAGAAACAGTTGCATGAAATTTTTATGAACAAGTTTTAAAAAAGAGTAGCGATTATTTTTTAAATGACTTGGGAGTAATTTCCAGAAAACTAACCTTGTCACAGAAAAGTTGTTAAAGGAAGAAGGAGGCCAGATAGATAGGAACTGCACAGAGTATCCAGTTGGTTATGACTGAATCACTCAGCTGCAGTCCAAAGTGAAAATTAAGATACAGAAAGTTATGTTCAAATAACTTTTAACTTTTGGCTTAATTTCAGGTGAGCAAGCATGCTGCAGCTGAGTAAGGCTGAATTTTTCCCATTTCCATTCACTGTAGGTTTTAAAAACTGAAAGCCTTGGCATTTTGTATATTGATCAAGCTAAGTGGTATAATAGATTAAGTCCTGGCATTCAATCTAAATGCCCTAGTGTTTGTACTCTACAGCCAGGTTTTGAACACTACTTTAAAAATTATCTAGACCCAAACAAAGAGTGATCAGCGTACAAGCCCCCTCCAAGAGTTTTCCACTCTGCTTTCCTGAGTCAGAGAAACACCATTTCAAGGTGGTTAAGAGAACCATTAGGCACTCTCTGCACTTGGAAGGGATGCTGACTTTTTAAGAAGTTTGCGCTGAAATTTTTCATGTCATTAAATATTTTTATTAAAAAAATTATTTACTGATGCAGGAGTTAGAGTGGCACATGCCAACTGACTGGAAAATAACAGTCCTCGCTGTTCGTTGTAGTTTATCTTCTAAGGCTTTTCCTTAAGTAAGGTAGCAAAGACTCATCATTCTTCTTAACTCTGTGTGACTGAGTTTGCATTTATCACCTCCTAGGTAAGCAACTGCCCTCAGTAGTGCTGGCCATGTGTCTCAGCTTTTCCTGCTCAGTGTCCTAGGGTAGCCTTCAGTTTATGTTTGCCAAAGCATTGTAATTTAGCAGATCCTCAATAGTAATCTTGTTCAGACCCAGACAATCCAGTGTCTTCAGCCAGGCATTTACACACAGTGCCTTGGTTTTGGAACATAGTGTAGGCTTTTCCTGAACGAGACTAAGAAAAAATCTGCAAGAGAAAGTTAAGAAGCAGAAAGTATAAACTGTACCAAGTCAGATTTTGTGACTTACAGTAGATGTAGTGGGTGTGACCAAAAACTTTCCTCGGGCTTTACAGATTTCTTCTAAGAAGCAAATCTGCTATTTTAAGATATTCCCTCCCAGCACCTCGAACATGAGCAAACAAAAGACTTCCCAAACAGAGCCACACTTGAAGACCTGGTGTTAACATGTTTAATCCTTTAGTTGCTTTTCAGATGGGATAGGGAATCTGCCCTAATCAGTTGCTGTCAGCAGATGTATCTCACATGTACTCCAGAATGTTGGGAGGAATTCTGTTTGTGTCATCTGTATAAAACAAGCTGGAGCTCTGATGGGGACAAGGGGCATATAGGCGCACATACTCCATTGGTACCTCTGTCTCTCCCATTTCACCTCTCTGGAGGGCTGGGCAGTAGGTTTTGGTTGTTCACCAGCAGTTAGGGGCTGTAGAACCCCTGTCACTTTATATCTATTGCCAAAGACCATTTTTTTCTCCATTTGGCAGCTGTTTAAATACATGAAAGCTAAAGCTATTCTATTTCTAAATGAGCACTACCACAGACAGGCTCACTGTGTGTTGAGTTCATCCATTTGCTGAATTCATCTTTGCTTTCCAGACCATCCTTGGTCAGACAAGCCATTAACACCACATTTAAGATTTTTTTTATTTCTTCTTTTTTAATCAACTGGCATAGAAACCTTTCATATTTCTGAAATATCTGATAAATCAAAATGTTTGATTTTAATCACAACTGCACTGCACATGCCACAGTAATCTTTTGCCTCATCTACTCCAACCTCTGCCAATATGACCTTTGCATCTCGTCATGTTCTCTCTGGTGTACATAAACTGCTGCTGAAACCAATTTACTCTCACACAAATCAAGCCTTTGTCACTTGTCTTTTTCAAACACCTCCTGCAGATTATTACATAGGTAAATTCCTACGTAATATGTGAGCCTCTTATCAAAAACTTCTTCACATTTTCTGATTCCATGGCCAATGAAATACCTGACTCATAGTTAAACATCTCTTCTGTTTTCTTTCCTTCACTATTTTTACTATAAAAGCCATGTCTTTTTGCTTTTTATTTTGCATCAAATGATTATATTTTCTTCATTTCAGCCCTACCTTCCAAGGAGTTTCTTTCAGTGAGCTCTTCACCAGTGTTCAGCCAAAGCTTTCCCTGTCTGATAGGCTTAGACTATATTATCAATATTTTACAGAGAAACAATACACTGTAAGCACCAGTAAATTATACTTACCAATACTGATTGTGATATATAAACTTGAGAGGAGTCAGCCCAAATTACACTTCGGAAATTTATGAATAAAAACTAAACTAAAACAACAACAGCAAAAAAATTCACCTCAGCCATCAGAGGTAATGAGAGAGGGACCATGTGTGCATGTCTTTCTGTTTCAAAGTTTGATCTTTCCCCATTTCTGTCAATGGAAGCTTCATCATTAGCCTCAATGTGCTTAAGACCAACACTGTAAAGAGTCTACAACAAAGACAATCTGAGCTCTCAGATCCTGAAAGCCACCAATGCAAAGTACAAGGCAGGATCCAGGTATATAACTTCAAATACAGAGCTGAAGTATGGAGAGAGCTCCTGCTAGCAAAATATGAAACATATAATTAAATAAAGCAGAAATTATTGTTCCTGAGTTGAACAAGTTAAAAAAAAAATACTGTCTCTACAGCAGTATTGATTCTTCTGGAAATTCACACATAGTAACTTGAATACAATTGTTTGGATAAAACAACTCTGCAATCAGAGATTATGAACAGCCTTGCTTAGCTTGTGAACCAAATAAGTTTTACCTGATTTTGACCAGCTGAGTTGCTTTTCTTCAACCCTTACTTGCTAGGACCCATAGAAATGAATGAGTTTCTGCTATTTTCAACAGAGCAGAGGGAGGTAATGTGCATAATTGTGGATCCTATTTTGGTATGTCTCAGTGCCAAATCAGTTTCTAAGGGAGTTTGAGCTATGAAGTACTCTTGAACCTTACCTGCAACTACCCTCTGGACAAATCTGCCAAGGTTAGGCTGGCTGTAGGCATTGTGAATGCTGTCCTTCAAAAGCTCAGGTTTGGAGAGGAGAAGGCAACTCAGAGATTGTCCCTTGGATAATCCCCAGTGCCTGTAGAGGCTGGCTTGTTTACACAGACAGAGTGCATAAAAGAAACTGTAAGACAGAAGCTCCTAAAAATACAGAGGGGACATGGCAGGGAGTGGAAAAGAAGGGCGTTGTTTATCCACAGGAGGTGCAAGATGAATTAATTCGTTGGAATGGTTGAGATGTGTTCAGACTAATGTTAGGGCTCAGGTTTTCAGAAGAGCATCTATACACTGAAACATTTAATCCTCAGTTGGACATAAGATGATACAGTATAATGCCATTACACACACAGTCCTGAGGAAGACTGGTCACATCAAACATGCTGCTGAGAAGATTTAAAATGGGTCTAAATAATTCTGTATAGGTTTTGTACATTATTGGTGAAGGTTTCTTCAATATTTTTGTAAGAGTTTTTGTGATGTTGACAGTGGCTCATTGAGTGTTTTCATATCTGCTTTGAGTACATTTGATGGGAAATACCAAGCATATAGAGACCTCAGTTAAACGTAACCCGCTCCTTGGAGAGAGGAAGATACAGCCTACATTGAGGTTAATGAACTGCCTGGCACAAAAGTTTGTAAGACCAAGTTTTAACCTATTTGTATTTTACGGAAGATTATGCCACTGAAAGTGGACTATGGAGAAATTTCTACATTTCCCATTAAAATGTTCCCACTTACTGCTTTGCAACAGAAAGAATGCCAGAAAGACATTTTAGGCCAAAGACTTCAGTCATGTTATTTCTACCATCCCAACTAAAAATGACTCCTTGCACTATTGCAGCTAGAAATATTACCACATTATTTGTTGCTGAACTTTTTCCAATAGAAATACCACAAAAATGCTTTTTCTTTGGGATATTTGGACTATGAAATTCTCACAAATTGTATATATCAACATAGCTCAAATGGGTACCAAGTATTTTTCTTTTTTAACATTACCAGTGTTTTGTGGCAAGACTTCCCTTTCCGTTTTGAGTACACATCATCAGATTAGAGATATCCTGCTGGGAAGAAATTGTAACCAGAATTCTTACTTGGTAAAAGATGAAGAAAATATACAGAATTAAAAAAATATATAAAATCTCATCTTTGCTTTAAGGTAAGTCAAAATTCTATCTTTCCTGGGGAGTGAAATCATCTGGTGTATTTAAACAGGATAGACAGTCAAATGGATATCTTTCTGGTTGATTTGTTTATATACATGTTATGCCTCAGTCCCCTTAGTGGGTTTAGGGGAAAGTGGTTTGATTCACTCTGGGTGGTGTGCAACAAAATTCTCAGGAGGTCCAATAACAAACTTTCACTTGCAAACTTTAGGACATTAGGGTAGAATAAGGAACTTGGCAAATTTTAAAAGGACACCCAGACAAAGTAAGGCACTTCACAATCTTAAATTTAGCAAACTTACACTTAGTCAACTTCAACTTATCCAGACACAACCAGACACTTACTAAGGCATTGACTGGAATTTTTTAGTCAGGCTTACAATATATTTGGAGAAGAAGTTAGGAGAAAAAAGAGAGAAAGAAAGAAAGAGAAAGAAAGGGTAAGAGTAGAAAGATATCACTAGCTGTGGATCCTGCGATGAGACTTCATTGTAGCAATTTAGATGTCTGTTGGTCCAAGTGACAGTCCCAGTATTCATCTGATGGGGATAGGGGAAGCCCATGAAGCACAATGTCCAGAAATTTAGGTGGGAACACCCAGGTACCTCCCCTGTGGTGGGGAGGTTTACACTGTCTGATGCAACACTGTGGATCACGTGGAGTCCTTTGGTAGAAGACCTCATAATCAAGGCTGGGGGCACTTTGGGGGTTCTTTGATGGTTTATGACACCTTCTAAGACGTGACAGTTGCCTCTCACATCAGTGTAGTTGAGCCAAATATTCCCCATCAGAAGAGATTAATACTTTCAAGCCTACATGTGAATGTCCCAATATTTCTTCTGGGAGGGGGAGGAGTTTTACAATTGAGCCAGTTAAGTCTGATCCGAAGGGATGAATTATGTGAATGTCCTGATACCTTTCCCGGGTCAGGGGGTGGGTTTACAACTGAGCCAGTTGTGTAAGGGAGGACACTAGCATGGCAAAAAGCACTATCTCACCTGGCAGTATATGCTTCTTATTAGCCTCTTCCCTTATCTGGCTCAAAACCCAGCTTCTTGCCATACAAAGGTTGATTTGTTGTGGTCATCCTCTGGTGCTCACACCTTCTGCACTTGAGCTGTTAACTTTCACATTGACAGCAAAGCACTCGTTGCTTTTGCAAATGACTGATTGTTTGAGCCATTAATCAAACATTTCAGTGTCTCACAATATATAGTTATACAGGTCTTTCAAATTCCCCTACCACAGTGAGCACTGGTAGGAAAATCACTTTAATTTTTTGATATCTTCATTGAGGATATCTTCTAATTCAGAAATAGTTGGTTATGTGAATGAACAGATATGTCATTCATGTCTCCTTTTCAGTTTACTGTACTAAAAGATCCAAACACTGGCTAGTAAGGTCAAAGCAGGGAATGAAAACCTCTGAAATTCTGCTTGGTGACACAGCTGTTCAAGAGTAAGTGAATCAAAAGGCAGGTGTCCTCTCTACATCCATCACCACTTTCAAATGGTTCAGTGTGTGAGAAAAAAATTTTCCCCTTAAATTTTAGAAGACGGTAAAATACCTGTAGGAGAAGGAGAGCGTGTCCAGAGGATCTTTATTACAGCGCACTGGGTGCCCCCAAAACCACTCAGGTCAGAAAAGCACCTTGACTGTTTGAAAAACGCGGTTTTTGTATACTCGTGGTTGCATAAGCTGTTACATATTCATTTATTGTTGTTTTTTTTCCTTATAAGGTAACCTTTCCAGCTTGGAAGGGGGAGTTACCTTTACTCCTGGCCAATTGTGACATACCCCCGGGACATGTACAGGGGAGTTTCTCTGTACGGACTAGGCTGCCATGCGGTAGATTGCGACATGCCTGAACATGTACGGGGGTCTCCCCGCACACAACAGGCTGCCATGCGGTAGATTGCGACATGCCTGGACATGTACGGGGGGGNGGCTACCACGCAGCAGAGAGGATACACTTTTTATTTTTGTATTTTTCCCTATTCCTGGCCGCAAGGATTCCCTGGCATCGGGTCTTTAGGCAGGACCCTTCACCTTACAGTCTCCACGGTATGCCTAAAAAAATTTTCTCATTTCATAAAACCCCCACCCCTTCTGTCCCACCACCAAGCTTATTTGCTTATAATAAAACCAGGTTATTTATTTCTCATAAGTGTGAAAAAATGTTCTTGGAGTCTCCAATATCTGGAGTGGAGACAGGTAAGGTGAGAAAGCTTACAACCCAAATATATGGAGAGTCACCTTTTGAGAATTCAAGCCCACAGCAATTTCCTTGGTCAAATTGCCTGTCGTGGTTTTGTCATGTTGTGTGTGCAATTCCAGAGACTCACTAGAAGGTAAAGCTTGCCAAAAGTTGCTTGGAGGAGTAATGTTGGTAGTTTGTAGTGCAGCTGGATTCCCTCCACTTTGGGAAAGTTTCGGTACAGTTGGGAAGCATCTGCCTTATGCTGCTTACCATAGGGATTAAACTGCGCCACCAATCTGAACTGGCTCACCATCTTCCCTGCAGTGTGTTCGGATTTAAAACCTGAATGAATGTTATGGCTTGAAGCCTCCTCTAGGTAGCAAAGGTAATAACTGTCCTTGCTTTGACTTCTAGGGGTGGAAGAACTGACCCATAAAGACAAAGAAAAAAAATTATAGTTTATTAAATATGTTTCCATTCTGTGTCCAACGCTACAAAAGCTCATCTTAGCACTAGCACTGATTTTGGTTTCTTTTCATTTCCCTTGAGTGGCTCACTCAAATAACACAGTTTTGCAGCATCCCAGGGCAGCAGTCCAGGAAGGCTGAGACTCATGAAGGAACTCTCAGATCGGGTAACTTCACCACTGCTTTCCAAAGAGCAGTGCTTCAACAGACTAGAGGAGAACAGGGATGACTGAATCCAAATAGTCTCAGTGTTTGAAGACAGTTCCCAGGCTGAGCAACAGAATGGGCTCTGGGTTCGTACTGAGAAATATGGATGTCACTCAGAGCCTCTCTCTCCTCTGAGTCATGCTGCTTTTACAGTGGTGTGGCCCCACTGAGCAGCCAGCATGCCGTCATGGATATAGAGGACCTCGGAAGTGGGCCTGCAGAGCACTCACAGAAGCAAGCAGCATCTAGGTAGGTCCCTTTGCTCCGGCCTAAGATTTGTTCTTTTTTTTCCCCAAAACTATTTGGCACTCCCCTGAGCTGTTGAGTAACTGGGTTAGAATTTTTTGTTTGTTTGCTTTAAACAAAATAGGATTGTTATTGTGCAATAGTATTGTTCTGGGATGCAGACAGCTTTTGCAGGCTGTCTGCAGCTTTGTATTTTTAAAGTATCTGTGTTTTAAAAACAAAGGTCAGTTTAAAAACAAACCTCATGCTATCAGGTCGTTATTGTATCTGTGTCACTGTGGGATAAGAGCCTGCTGATAACTGGGCCACAAACTCCCTGGCGCCTCCAGCAACAGACTGAGAGCAACCATCTGCTGGGCTACTGCAGGGCTACTTCATCCTCCTGCCCTGCCCAGCCAAGCTGCAGATCAAGGTTGTCTTTCCCAGGTGTTCCCTGTCCAGACAGGCCATGGAGCGTGATTTAGTACTACTAGTAATCAGCACCTTGAGGTAAATTAAAAGCAAGACTGTAAATCTAGACATGCTCTTTCATTGGTGACTTTTTGGTGCTTAACATCAAAATAGATTGACATTCTTCTGCCACACGGCAGGGTTGGGTCTTTACTGAGAAACTGAAGACTGCAGCCACAGTACTCATGCTGCAATGATATAGCATGTGGGAAGAGGCTGAGTGACGTGTTGAATAGAGTACTGACTTAGTTCCTCTGGGACCCAGGTTTTCGGCCAAATCTTAAATCCTGTGTTAAATGAGTAGTCTCTGTTTCAGTCCTGGGGGAACAGCAGTCTGCATTAGAAAACCACGGTGCATAATTCATCAGACTCAGTAGCTGAAAGCCAAGGGCCATATTCTCAGAGAAAGTCAAATGTCTTCCTATTGGACAGAGGATCCCTTTTGTCCCCTTGGGTTTAGGTCAGAAGTTGACTGATGGGCATCTTGCCTATGGTGAAGCCAAAGAGACACTTCTGCCAAAGCTAGTCTCAACCACAAAATGTGGAGACAAGCCTTCACAAAATGTGGAGACAAGCCTTCACAAGATATGAAGTCTGCTGTTGTCTTGTAACAGTAATGTAATTTTCCAGATAGAATATGCTAACATGCCTCCCAGACAGCACTATTATTAGTCACACATGGAATGAGGAAGTCTTTATACTGTCCCCCTAAAAGTTGTTGGGCATGCAAGCCCCAGAGTACTCAAGAGTTCAGTTCAAAAAATAGTGGATACATCCATTGTGCCCCCTTGAATTTCAAACAGATCCTGTTTTTACAGGAAATGATACCTAGTAACAGAATCAGGTGATTGATTTGTCTATTCCTATTAATTGGACAGAATTCAAGGAAAAAGACTTTGGAGCCACCCATCTGCCCAGGACTCTGACTTTATGATGAGACTATAGATGATAAAGGAACCTAGAAAAAAAGAGAGAGAAATCTCAAGACTGAATGCTGGAGCCGAGCTCCTTGGAAGAGCAACCATCTTCAGCATAGTGTGCTGGTTGGAAGCTACCTCAGCACAGAGTACAAACCCTTCAAGATACAATCACAATGTATGATATGGAATTTATGGAGCAGAATAATAAGGATGCTGAGAATGATAAGACAAAAGCTTTAATTCACACATGAGATGAATTGTAAAAAGACTGTTTCAATCATATGAATTGGAACCCATGCTTACTCACTGATGCTGATATAGTATTACAAACAAGGAACAATTTTTATTGTTTTAAGAACCACTTAGGAACAGTCCACAGTCTGATCTCACTGTTTAATTATGAGATATTCCACCAGTGTCAATGGCATTACTCAGCCTTTATGAAAATCTGAATCTAGCCCAATGTAGTATGGATGTCAACATGTCAGAACATTATTCTCAACAGTAAGCCACATCTCACAACAAGCCATCAGTGGGAAGCTAATCTGTACCATTTGGTCTCCTGGGAAAAGGCTCTAAGAAACACAATTCAAGGGCTGCAGTAGGAATGCAGAGATTCATGTTCATGCTACAAGGCAGTGCTATGCAGAGATCTGGAAACCAGGTAGACAAAGAGCAGAAAGAATATATTCCCCAAGGGTGGCAATGGTGTTCTGACATGGGAACATATAGATATTTCTGTTATCTGGAGGCTCCTTGCACAGGAATCCTTACACAGCCTCATGCAGACATACCCAAGAAGGCCCTATTTCTGTGATGGGAAGACAAATGAAAGTAGTACTTCCATTGAAACAGCTGTGAGTAAGTCTGTGTGGCTTGATAAGACCTGCATGGAGCCAAGAGAGTTGTATGAAATTCTGTAGTGTGCCACAAGGCAACAGTTTCCTCCTTCCTTGCAATCAGTGAGACACTGGTCCACCTTTCACTTAATATCTCTGTCACCATCCGTTCTCTCTCTCTTTCCATCATCTTCTCCTTTTCCATCTCTCTCTCTGATGACGTGCCTTGAAGCTTCCCTGCACTCCTCCAGGACTCACCACTCAGCAACACCAGCACCCCAGTCACCTGAAATGACTTGTGGTCAAAGCTGTGATTCACTTTTACTCTTCCCTGTATACATTACAGAGAACTGTCCCAGTTAATAATGCTCTAGATTAAAACTTATCTGGGCTTTCAGCCACTTAAGACCTGTCAAGCATTATACTTACAGTTGTAAGTAAGTCATAAGTAAGGCCAAGTTGGAGTGTGAACAATCCTTTTCTACTTCAGAACACTCATTCATTATTAATCTCTCAGCTACAAGTGTGATGACTGGAGTGTTACTTCAGGGAGACTGATAAGAGTGCTATGCTTGGTGTAGGGGGTCAGTGTCTTAGAGCTATTTGTTTTAGATAAGCAATTAGGCAAACATTTTCAAGCTTGTGTGGAAAAAAAAAGGCATTTAATTCAGTCCTTACTTAGACACTTCAGTGGATTAGCAGGAATATGAAGGCTAGTTTAGTTGTAGGCTCCTATGTGTACATGATCAGCTTTGTAAATGTTTGACTTCATTTTCCATAAGAGAAACCAAAATTATCTAATACTAAATATACAAGAAAGAAAACAAAATGTTTTGGAAGCAATGTGATGTAGCAGAGCAATTGTAGATAGTTATCAGCTGCTACTGAAGAAGGTGTACACCTGCAGCATCCTAGAAATCATAGCAGCAGTGCTTGAACAAAAGGCCAGAGAGTCCTGTGTTTAAGATAATAATTACAGGGAAGATTGGATGGGGAGAATGCTGAAGTCCTAATTTCATCTAAATACAAAGCTGAGTGTTTTAAAGGCAGTGTTTAAATCAAAGCTCTTTCCCCTTTCATTACTGGACTTTCAAGGCAAAGTGAATTCATAGCAAATTCTAAGGCTTTAAAGTCCTTGACCATATCATCATTAAATCATGAAAGGCTTTTCTGCATGTATTTTGGAGTAGCTTGTGGCCAATCAGGGGAGATCTGACCATATTCATAGTATCTGCTTAGTTCCCACAGCAAAAGAAAGCATCTTGGGTAGGAACCAATCTACTTACTGGCTGTTAGGTTCACACTACCACCTGTGTTTGTCTGAACAGTGGAAAACACAAATCCCCATTATCTCAGGACTGAGATTCCTTTTAAGACTCAAGTCACCACTGACAGCCAGAACCAGAGACAAACTCTGTCCCTGGACTTAGCAATCTAAGGACAAACTGCCAGAATATCCAGCTCTCAACAAAAAATCATTCCTACAACAACTACCTCTCCCTGCCTGCCAAAAAAACACAAAACCCACCTCTGAACTTCACCTTGAATGTCCTAGCATGAGAAAAGAGAGGGAAGTCCACAGCCAACAGGAGAAGAACTACCATGAAAGTGCCTCACCCTGATGTTCCCATGGCAGTCATTGCAGCTGACATGGCACAACATTTTACCTCAAGCAGGGGGACTGAAGCCACTCTTTCTCTGGTGTGAAAGGACAAAGCTAGCATCCTCACTGTTCTCACAGGTGGGTGTGGAGGAGGCAGAAGCCCTTATACTGTATACTGAAAAGTGCGATTCTCCTGTTTCTGTGTATGATGCATTTATCTACTACTTTGTTGAGCTGCCCTTAATATGCCATTTGTCTGACAGCATATGGCATCCAGAAAACCAGGTGAATGGAAAAAGCTGCTATGCAGAAAAAAAAATAAACCCTGCAAAGAAAACGTAAAACATAAAACAATACAAACACAAAAGTTTAGTAAGTAATACAAGTTTTGTATCACTGTGATTTTATATAAACTTCAAATGTGTCCCGTATGTATGCTCACAGTAGAAGTTTACACAGTATATTAGGGAATTGAGTTTTGCCTGGGAGAAAATAATGTTTTACCACCTGCCACAGCCATAGTATTGTTGGGCCAATCTCCGCTAGACTCTGATTCAGCTGCAACAAGTAAAGGAACAACAGAAAACTGGCATGTGTTGCACACAGAAAATGCTGCAATGCATGTCTTTAGGGCTCAAATTGCAGCAAGATGACATTGCAAGTACAGGATAAACACCTGCTGGAAATTGTCCTGCCCTCCTAATTTCTGAACTAAAGTGGAGGCACTGAGGAATCCAAAAGTATTGACTGCAACTAACTAATTAGTGGGCAGGATTTTTTTCTTTACCTCTGTCTCTAGCCAAAGGCATCATTTAACACTGGAGAGGAAAACATCCATTAAAAAAACAAATGTTCCAGGATGTTTGGGGTTTTGTTGGATTCAAAATGAATGGAAACTTTGTGATAGCTGAAAAATGGCAGAGGTAAAGGATACACTTTGAATCGAACCAATTCCTCCCTAAAGTAAGGTATGGGTAGATGATCTCAGATATTCTTCCTTTTTATTAGGCAGATAAACCTAAAGCCTCTCCCATCCTCCTAAATTTCCTAGTCACCAACCCAAGAGCCAACTTCTCTTTATTCCTCATGGTAAAAGGGGTTTTGTCCAGACTAAACCCCTTTTGTGCAATTGTCCATGGGTTGATTTCTGCAGTCCAAACTTTTGACAAAGATAATTAATGAAGAGTTAATAGCAGAGATATCCAGGATGTATGAGAAGGAAGCTTGACAGGATAGACTCATCAGTGAATTTTTTCCTTATCTTTTTACCATCTCTGTTCTTAGGATGCAATTAGGTTCTATCGTACTCAGTGGCAAAACTTCCACAACTTTATGTCACTTGAACGAAGGCAGTCTTTGTGCTCACAGCTGAAGAAAAAAGACTGTACCCAGCTGTTCAACAAGGGAATAGCACACATGAAAAATAAGGAAAAGCAAAAGGGAAAGCGCCATGTGCCTGTTGGCCTCCCCCTCCTCCCACCTCGCCTCTTGTGCATCCCCCAAAGTCAGGCACAATCTGTCCCTTTGTATCCAGGAAAGAAATAGGACGCAAAGTGTTAGGAATTTCCTAAAACTGTCTTGAATCATGTGCTGTTTAAGTAACTGTCATTTTGCTGCCTGGTTCATTGACACTTGGGTCTTAAATGGTGCTTGTGCAGGAGTAATATTTTCAGCTCTGAAGGGGTAAAGAAAACAGTTTTAGAAAACTAAAGCCTTTGAACAGTGATATGCCAAGGAGGAATATGTTGATATGCTTATTTCGTGTAAAGCCTACATTCTTTTTGCATGAAATCAACAAGACATTAAAATAAGTATTTCACCAAAGTGTAGCATTTAGGAGAAGTCTATTTTCATAGGAAAAAAAAAGTTAGAACAGATGGTTGAAGGAAAAATTAGTTTAAAGACATCAGAAACAGCTGAATAAACTTTCAGTAGTCCAAGAGAAAAAGAGTCTCAATCTTCTGGTTTATTCTTATTTTCCTATTTACATTCCTTAAATGCACTGGAAATGGCATTCAACTCTTCTAGTACCTTGCCCTTTTTAATTTATTAAGGTTTTGGGGTATCATAATGTTTAAGGTCATGGGGAGGAACACTGTTAAAACAACACTAGATCTAGTGTTATTCTCCATTCATTAATTTTAAATTAATAAACTAAGAAGTACAAAAGACTTCAGAGCTGTTATTACTCCACACCTCATGAACACATCATAACAGAGATGGGATTAAAAATCAGGTTAATCTATTAAAAAGCCAGTCATGACTTTCTTTTGACAGGTTCTGCTGCATATTGTAGTATACAAATGTATGTCTGTTTGATCCAGCCTCACCTGATATGTTCAGTGTTGGTAGAAGAAATTTTGCCCAGGGTGATGAACTGCCTGATGGATTAAACAGTGATCAGATTTTTTTCTGGTGTAACACCACCTTCTGGATTTAAATAGAGAAGAAGAAGAGTGCCAGAAACAGCATTTTACATGTTAAAAAATAATTTCTGCTTCCGGGTATGTGAGAGACATTTGACAAGTAGCCTGTTTGAATGATACCAGATCCTATTTACATCAGTACTGATATGGATTCAGAATTAGAGAGTGCTGGAATAAGACATTTTGAGTAGCTTTATTTTTAGCCTATAGTGTAAGAATATTTTGTTTATTTCCCTTCATAATTCCTAACAAAACAACTTAACTTCATTTTTAGTCTACTTTAGTTAATTTTTTACACCAGTATGGGACTTTTTTTCTGTACAATAATAGAGTGGAGCCAAAACTGTGTTTATAACCTGTGTTTATTAAGAGAGATAGGTCATTCCATAATAAACTTGTTTTATTGTTAATCTAATCTTGTTCCAGTGGCTGAATGAGAGTCATAGTCATATCCTTCCAGGACGACTTCCAGAACAGGACCCTCAAGGAAGATAACTTTAATTTACTCGTCCAGAAGCACACAGAGTGTTGAAAGAGCATAGAGCAAACCAACTGGTTTATGAGTATGATTTAGAGTCTCTTTTACAGAAAACTTTGAAAATATTATTTTAATTAGAGAGATCTGAACTTTTGTGGTTGAGTTTAACAAATTCCTTGGTGTACACACATGCAAAAGCATACTCCAGCTTCTGACAATTTTTTTTTTTTTGTACAATTTGGAGAAGGCTCAAATGAAGTCATTGCATCTATACTTCCCCATGACATCCTTCACTTTAACATTATGTCATGCTTGTACTTTGAACTGCCTGTTCCAGGCCTATATCTTGCATAAAACATTCCAACCACTGGAGTATTGCACTATAAAATAACAATAAAACAACTCGAAGGCCACATCTGTCTCTTTATCATATTAACATTTTAAAAAATATGGTTCATCAGCTTCTTCTTTATCATTAAGAAATTCCCAACTTTCAAATACACAAATTCAAATGAGGCATTACATAATATTCAGTTATCCATTTATTTGTCATAGGTAAACTTTATTGTAGTCCTTGAAGGTTTTGATAGCTTTTGATCAAACTGGTTTGTGAAAATTTTCTCCCTTTTATTACATGTGTCATATCAGAAAAGCGCCTTCCGCGTCTGCTGTAACATTAAAACTGTTTTCTACCAACAGGATGGAAAAAAAAAAACCAACTTGAAACTTAAAGCATGAGCCATAATTTGGATACAGCTTAGGTGAACATGGAGTCACTGTTCAGTTCAATTAATACCTCCTTTGAAGTCAAGATTTCTTTTGATGCAATAAACGTCTAACATTTGGTTTAACAAAACTTTAAATGCATCTCTTGTTGGACTCCATATGTATTTGTGCTTCCCTTCTGACTGGTTATGTTTCCATGTTATGTGAAGACTCCACCTCTAGCCTTGATGACCTTCAGAAATCTCTGGAACAGATCATGGAAAATCGAGGTACTGTAGCTCAGATCTCTGCCTTGTCCTCATTCCTGAAGTCGGTGACCATCATCCAACAGCCAGTCTTTGGAGTTCCATACCGACTTTTTGCAGACACTCACAGTTGATGCAAATCCTCTCCCAGAAGCCAAAGAGATCCTCCCATGTTTAACACCTTGGTGTGGTGTGTAACCTACATTCTAGACTTTCACAGTTCCTAAATACAATATAGCTCATAAGAGGCAAGGTACAAGAGAGATTAAAAGCCAACAAGCAAACAAGCTGAATACAAATTCTCTGTAATTCATTCTTTCACTGGAGGACCATCTGTGTAGGACATCATGATCAGGAAAGCAGCTGTGCTGCAAGGAGTTCCTACCTTGGGTCTGCTCATCCTGAGCAAATGGCTCTCCATAAATATCCCTCTGTCATTTGTTTCAAATCAGCCCCTGGAGGTGGTCACGGTTTGCTATCAGATGTTACCACTGACAGGTAATTTTCTCTCCAATGACTTCTTTTACTTGGGCGAAATACCTTCTTTTTTGAAGAAAATAAATTTTGAGGGCAAATCTTGCTGTTTTGTTATTCTGTGCCACTAGTGCGGGCAATTTTACTTCAGACACAGACAAAATTGAGTAACAAAGACAAAAGTGATAGAAAGGACTTCCTGCCTCACATTCACATATGTAACAAGTTCATAATTTCCAACAGGAGTCATGAATGTTATAAATGGATTCTTCATGTCAACACCAGCATTTGCAAATGAATTGATGAATGGCTTCATGGGAAATTTGTGAGAAGCAGGAACTGATTCTTCCACAAATCTTAATGCTGACCATGCAGCTAAATTTTGTTTCAGAAAAAAAGTCAGCTATGTTTTGATGGTGTGCTGTGAGACCCTGCTACAAAAATTAAGTGGTCAAAGGCAGGAATTGAATTGCCAACACTTGTGATTTTATTAGGAGAGAGATCATTTTTTCTTAAAACCCTAGCTCCCTAAGTCATATGATTACAGGAAACTGTCATGTTTCATTCATTCAGCATAAACAGTTTCTACCTTTTGTGGTTGTGAAGAAAAGTTGAAAATATAAATCCAATAGACGGGGCCACCAGACGACAAAAAAACACCATCTTTATTGGTATTTTAAGAAATGCGATGGTTTATGAAGGCCTGAAGTTGAGAACACTGAAATAATGTTATTCAAACAATGAAGGCAGTGAATAATGATGTGAAAGTAAAATCTAAAGAGTCAGAGTGCTTCCTCTATCCTACTAAAGGGAGGAAATTGCATGTATAGTGAAACTACTCAGCTTCAAAGCTCATTCACATTTTTATTCTAGAGAAGTTGTTTAAAAAATATATCTTTATTCTTGAAGAATGGAGCACGTACTATGTCATATGAGAACTCCTAATACACTAATGGAAAGATAAAGCAATGGTTTAGGTCTACATGTTGGAACTGTACTTTTCCTGTTTCTCAAGATAAAAACAAGAGAGATATGTTAAATAATATGAAGCCAAGTTATTGCAGAATTTGCAGAAACTACTTCCTGTGAAGAATTAAGGTTTAATTAGCTAAAAAGGAAGTATACAGAGAGATGATAACTGAGAGTTGGTCACCCTGTCTCTCTGATGAGATTATCCTCTGTACCTCTGAACTTTATTATCCAAACAACAAGTCCATGGCGTGATTTGGTGCCTCCAATAATCTTGTGCTAATTTTTACTCATGCTGTCTGTCAGGAGGCCCTGAGTTGTTTGCAGAACAGCTCTAGATATGAAGAACAATTGACTGCATTAACTATGTGTGCAGGAACATTATTATAAACATCAAAAAAAAGACACTTCTTTTATCATTATCCAGAGTCCTTATAAATCAACAAATAGCTTTCAGTATTTGAATCTTTGATCAGTTTTGCTTAGTATATTTTTGTGCCTTTGTTTTAAAATTGATTCACCTGATCATTCCAGGAAATACAGTCCTAGGTGTCCTAAAATTGATGAAAGTGTGAAAACAGGATCAGATTTACCTGACCACTGAAGCATCATGTGCAAAAGTCAGCCATATTCTCCTCCAAACACATGTATCACCAGGATACAGGCAGAGCGAAGGACAGGCAACCGGTTGTCAGCCTGGGTCCAGTGCTAGAATCCTCCTTTCCTTCCTCATGGCCTCATCCACTTTCTGGTGGACCTCACCTTTCTTTCTGCTTGAGGAAGATTAAGGCCAGGATGAATGGGTCTTGGAGCAATCTGGTATAATGGAAGGTGTCCCTGCCCATGGCAGGTGGGTTGGAACTGGATGATCTTTAAGGTCTCTTCCAACTCAAACCATTCCATAATTCTATGATAAAACATCACAAATGCAGCTTTCTGAAGGAGTTCAGACATTGATTTATAAATACTCATGTGTCAAAAGACCAGCTCCACTGCCTGTTCTAAGGAATAAGAGGGGTTTTGTGTTCTCTACTGATAAGTGAGCCTGTTTCCAATACCAAATCAGGTGTGCTCCCCAACCATGCGGTGCTCCCTACTGCAAACAGAAAGTGATCCTGCCTGGAGCAAAGCATGGGAATCCACGGAAAAATCTCACTCTGTAAAAAGTTAAAAAAGCTAAGAAATAACACTTTTCACTGCCATAATCTTGGTATAGGCAGGTACTTATTTGGGCTCCCAATACAGTGACACTGCATTTTTTAGGGAATTTATTTAGTGTGAAAATGTGTCAGCATTATTTTAGGTGTTCTGAGGGACAGAGAGCTGTAGGCAAGGTAAGCATATAAAAGCCTCCATGAGCTGGTATGGACTAAAGGAAAGAACAAAATGAGACCATAAAGGGATTACAGGATGATATGGGAGGAGATATAAGTCATGGAGAGATTTGGATCAAAAGCAGCTGTCGGGATCTTACTCTCATTTGTTCTTTAGCAACAGTTTAAGAATATCCCTGACTGAGAGACCCCACTGTTCTAAAAGTATTGCACAAACTCGTTGTGATTTTTACAGGCATGTTCTGCCCTGAACCATTTCTAATCTCAGTTGGTGAGCAAGGGCACAAAGGCACAGAGAAAGAAAGCAGCTTGCCCAAAGTAGGTTAGTAGCAGAAAGAAAGATAGGTTCCAGATCTCCTGCAACCAACTGGATGCATCCCATGGAGAAAAGTGTAATCTGCCTCCCAAGCCCACAGGGAAGCTTCTAGGCAGAAAAATCTGTTCAAATAAAAAAGAAAGGAAAAGCAGAAAGTGTGGACTTTAGGGTCCTAATTGGCATACGTAGGAACATGCTGATGGTGTCTCTCTCCCAATGTAAAGCTCCTAGGAAATAAACAAGTACAGATGACTTAAACAAAAACCAAGAGTACCAGTAGCTGCAGCACTCAGAGCCTCTGTTAACACTGCAGATCATTTTCTCTTCAGAGGAAGAAAAAGCATGGCAAAGATAGCACAGACCTTTCATAAGTGTATTATACAGAGAGGACAAGAAGAGATGTAATGTACTTATGTACATTATTCTAAGCACCAGTGGTTTGGGGCTAATTCTAAACTAGAATATTTCCTTTTAGCTAAAAAGTACAGATTCAATTAAGTCTGGGTTTCTTGACATTTCATTTCAGCTTCTGTTCCAAGCTGTTTCTGATCCTCATCTTTTAGTGTTTAGAGATTTGAGAGACTGCAAAATGGCTCCTGTCTACTGAAATGTCAACATGGCTGTGAAAAAGCATTTAAAAACAGTGGCCTAACAATTGCAATACAAATAAGGAAATCACCTCTGTCCTGTTGCATGCTGCCATTAAGAGGAACAAGGTAATTTGCTTTAACCTCTGCAAAGAAACTGTTAGCAATAATGTAAGCATGCCATGAAATAAAAACTTTCCAAAGGAAAACAAGATTGTCAGTGTACCTGAGGTTTTGTGTTGTTATCAAAGGTTTCAAAGCTAAGGAACAGAATTAAGAAGGAAAAACCTAAGACAGAGGGGAAACATTATTCAACTTAATACTAGAACTAAATTTTAATGCAATGATCTATTAATTATGGAGGGAGAACACTACTTTTTTTTCCTCCAGAAATCTGGAGGTATTCTGCTTAAAAGAGACTTAGCATCTCTGCCAATGAAGTATGGTAGCATTCCTTCATCAGCCCTAAAGGAAGGCAAGATGAAGCACAGGGATGCTAAAGATTAGGCTCACAAATCTCTGATCCGAGTTGAAGGAAATAATCACATTCATCATCTTTGGAAGCCAGATTCTAAATAAAAATGCTCAAAAATGAATGCAGAAACCGTACTTTTTAAGGGGTTGCTTCTTAGAATTTGATCTTGATGTATTAGTGTCACAGGGGGTCACAACCCAGACATAGAGATCTCCTGCTTCCTGTGCTAGCCACACAGGCAAGCACTGCTTGGTTTTTCTCAAATTAGTCCCATTTCTTATTCTCTTTGCACACAGATGTTCATCACATGCATGTTTCACTAGCAGCTCAGAGAGAAACTTCCCTTACTTCACATTTAAATATGTTGGATTTTGGATATTTTATGGTAGTTACTGTCTTCCTTAATGAGAAAAACATTGCCAAAATTCCAAAATCATGAATGACACGTTACACTGTCAAACCAATTAAGGCAGGGAAGTTGCATGTGCTTTGGTTTCCAGCACTGGATAGGATCCTCTTTAAACTGATGCGCTCCTAGCACAGGTTGGCTCATTAGCAGCAGAGGTCTGGAAGGTAACTTCCAATGATGAATCGCTCTGGAAGTTCATCTGCACAAGAACTTATTCAGGCACATGTGAAGGGAGATCACTAACTTGGTCACTAAACCACAGCACAGAGGCTGGCAGCACAGATTCTGGTCTCCACTCCGCTGTTGAGCTGCTGTGCTGAATGTAATCTAGTCTCTATTTTTGCATCTGTCTGCTCTGATTAGGAGATTAGACCTTATTTTCAAAACCAACCAAGGGCAATTCAACAAAGCGAATTGAACCAGGCAACAGAGCAAAAATGAGACAATGTGTTTCCACAAACGCCGAGTTTGTACTTTGCTGTGTCTGGCACAGGAGGCACTGACTACTGCCCATGCACACACACAGCACATTGACAGAAGTCAGCACAGCTGTGCAAAGAGCTCATCTATACCCAACACACCACCCCTGCATTCCTCCTGTCTTCCCTGTGTTGATCTGAGCCTTGGTACAGCTCTGAGGCAGACAGTTTAAATACTCAAGCCAAATTCACAGGGCAGGAAAAACTGCAGTGAATTGCTTGAGGAAGTAACCGTGGCTAAACACAACCTTTTATCTCCTCTAGTAATTACAGCTTTAATGCAGATCAATTATCTGATCTGGATCACCATACAGCATCACGGATGCTTGCAGGAGCACCAGGAGGTGATGGGACAAAGGTATAAACAAGATGCTAGAGGTGGATAACACTGGTAGGAGTGCTGGTTTGTGATGATCTAAAGTATATGTGAAATTAACAGCTTTATTTTTTTTCCTTTCTGCTTATGATGGAGTCCAGAAGAACAGCATTCTGTACAGTCAATCTGAAGGAAAGATGACTGGAAAAAATGGCTTCACTTTCTTTCACCTTACAACACAAACATTCTCCCTAGGGATTTAATGCTTGAGTGTTTAAGTAGTAAACCGTGTTGTTGAGACCTACATTCAAAAAATTCCCATTCAAAAGCGTGACCCTTTGTATTGCTGAATCCATTTATTTGTTTATAAAATATGACTGACATTTATCTACAGGGAATTTATCTCTACTCTTGCTGTCCAGTTGCCTGGAAAAAACAAAGAGCAGGCTGCCTGCTGATAACACATCACATTTTTTTTACCCTCGGACCTATGTGTCTGGGATAGAGTTTCTGGAGTTCATAGCTCAGGCTTACTCTGAGGCTGACCTGAACATACTCCACTGAATCAGCCACTGAAAATGATGTCTGGGTATGAATGGAACAGATGTTTTAATGGATGCAAGATAAGATTTGTATTAACAAAGTTCAAGGATCAATTAATTCAGGGGCCATCCCTGCCTCTGTTTTTTGATTATACCCACAACCCTCACAAGAGCCTATAACTAGCAGGAAAAATGTAAAAAAGGGAAAACAAAGAGGGACAGAGGTCTTGTGAGGGGTGAGTATCACTCCCCTAGCAAGATCTGGAACTGAGGCTGAATTTCCTATAGCTTCAGCCTCCGATACCGTTTGTTTACACTTGCCATATCTTTTGGGATGAGGACCTTCGCAAGGTTGCTTCCTGGAATGATATCACCCCACTTTAGATGCCCTGTGGGGTGCACAGCTATGGAGGGAGCCAGACAGGATGCTCAGAGGAAGGGAGGCTAGTGCTCATGTCTCGCTGGGAGCTGCTGATGGTGGCTCTGCAATGGACATCTTCCTTCTAAAAAGGCTGCATCCTGAATGCCTCCCTAGCTCGAGTTTTTGGGACAAAAAATCCCCACTCATCTCAGTCACATAAACATAGTGAAACCACTTAAAAGAAGCCTGCAGATCTTGCCCTCCCCTCTGACCCCAGCAAGCTTCCAAAAATTCCTAAAAATTCCCCTCACATAAGTATCTATTTACTGCTAGCCGTCACATTGAGGGACACAGTGAGGACAGAATCCCTGTGATAAGGGATCTCTGTGATAATCCCTGTCATAAGGTATGCCACTAAAGGTAAGGCCTCCTGCCACCCAGTGCAGGTGCATGCTCTACTTGCTCTTGCAAGGACAGTTTCTTGCAGCACAGTGGTAATTCGCTCCAAGCAATGTGTCAGAAAAAGTCCGCTCAGCATATTCTGGGTTGGATTTATGGAATACGTGTAGTTGCCTGTCTTGGTGGAACATTATCCACACCCTGTCCCAGGAAGCAGTTGGGTCATCACAAGATTCCTCCCACCCTCCTACTTTCCTCGTGCTGCAGCTGTTTCCGGTTCTGGCAGGCCCACCTACATGGGATTTTGGTGAAGAACTTCATTTCTCTTCCCCTCAAATAGGATTTTCTTCCTTTTTCAGTTTGAGTAAGGCTAATACAGTAGCTAGAACTCAGTCATACAGTCAAACTCTTACAGAAGATTCACACTAACCTTGCTAGGACATAGGTGACACTTAAAGGACTAAGCTGGAAGTCTCAAGTAACCTAAGGTGTGAATAACCTTTACGGGATGGGTTTGTGAATATGACAGAAGTTGTATTAACTTCTTTTTTTTTCATTTAAGTCCACAGTGGTCAGTCTTGATTAGTATGAAACAGGGTTAGCTATAATGGAAAAGCTTCTGAGTAGCTCAACCCTCAACATTTCTTATATAACAGGCAACATTGTTTTTATCCAACAGTAAGGTCAAAAAATACTAAACCAGCATCCCTTACCATTTTCTGGACTGGAGTGGTAGCAGAAAGTGCACTGGACTCCATATGAGCATATTTGCTAAAAGAACATGCAGAGTACTGAAGCATGGCAGAGACAGAGGATGTGAGGCAAAGCGATGGTTTTAAGTATGTGGCTCACATCTCACCCTGACTGCACAGTGCAGCTGTCTATGAACCTTTAAAGCACAGGAATGCTCACACTAACAAAGCCATAGAGCAAAAGCTATATTTGAAGCTGCCTCTGCTTTCTCAGTGATATAGTTACCTGGTATGTCGAACCTCTTGGCACACAATTGAGACATAAGTCACTCTCAACAGGGCTGTTTTGCACATCCAAGAGCTGAGACAAGTGTGCTCTCAGCTAGAGAAGAAGATGCAGAAAAAAATCATTTTGTTACCAGACTGCACTGTATTCACAGGAGGCATGAGGATTGACAAGTGAAAAGCACCACATGATGATGTGCTCCAAGTGCCAGCTCTGGGCTCCCGTCCAAGGTGGTTTTCTCAAGGAAAAGTGCAGTCCAACCAGTATCTGGCTACATTTGCTCAGTTCTCCTCCTCACAATGTTTTAGAGCTCTTCAGGGCTCTTCAGAGCTCTTTAGAGCTGTGGAGAAGTCCTGCCTTTTTGGCAAGTGTGCAGGATGGCCGAGCATATCAAATGAGCTTCTAAGCTTAATTGATAATGACAACAAGTCTAAGGCAATCGCATATAAAATTCTCTCTTTTCTTAGATGTTGCTGGATGAGTGCTGGCACAGCCGCCTTCTCTCACAAACATTTCAGATACTGTTTCTTACTTTTTGGCTAGAGCTTTCAGTAAGACTTGGAAAAAACTCAAGATTTATCATGGACCCGTGTTGCCTTTTTTTATTTTTTTTTCAACTTTATTATCTTTATTCTTCTTAGACAAAACACTGCTTGATTCACTTAAAAAAAATCATCCTCTAACCCTGTTCTCGCTTTCAGTTCTCACTGAGGGTTTGGGGTGAGGTCAGGAATGCTCTGAAGCGGCACCTTTGCAGACAGCATGTTAATGACACAGAGGTCAGATTCATTTCACTTACACCTTGGCTAATGGATTTTTTACAGAGTACACACACACACACAGTGCTTTTTGTGTCTCCATAAATAAAATCTCCTCTGAGCACAAGATTGTACCTTTATGGGACTTTTATGAAGTGGCATTGTTCAATAAACTTCAAGTAAGTACATGTCAGCATTATGTTTGGGCCACTGTGCTACAGCTAGGAGCTGGAGATGTAGGCTTCCAAACCTCAGGAGTGTTCATCAGTGAGGTTCTGAACCAGGCTCTTTGCAGACAGTGGAAGCACATAGGGAGAGGGGATATTGGGAGGGAGCTGGAATATGGTCTTAACCCAAACCCAAATACTTTTAAGTCTGAATGGGTGTTTGGATCCAAATTTTTTGGTTTGCACATTACTGAAACATGAAAGCTATCCATGGAAGAGAGATCTGAAAGGAAACTTCCCTCACACATGAAGAGTGTTCTGAACTATGGCTTGGTTCGGGTCCATGCCTAGGTAAACATCTCTGCTCCACAGTTACCTACATTTTGTGGTTCAAATAGCTCTCCCCTCCAGCCTCTTCCCAGTGTGGCTTGAACTGCTGCAATCTCTGTTTCTTCTCTTCCAGCCATAAGAGTCTGCCTAAGAATGTCACCGAACATGCCACTTGTATCTCTCCTGAAGTACAAGTGAAAATTTTTCAATGAAGCCTCAGGTCGGGGGGCGGGTGATACACCTCTCAAACATGACCACCTTGCAACAAGTGTATACCTGGACTCACTGCAGCCCAACCTGTCCACCCATCCGCAGTGAGGAACTCGTAGCTGTATGGGCATCAACCTGGGCTATTCTATAACAAGGACCCTAAGGAAGTGTTTGGCTGTTAAAAGGCATCTCACTCTAACTCTACTCCTTAAGGTTGTTCATTTGCAAAGAAACTGGAAACCTAATCTCAGCTCTCTATTTCTGTCATTTAGTCTCCTAGGTATGACCATTTTATCTGCAAGAGCAGTTTGTTGAAAACTCCCATGTATCATCCATGCCTATGTCTCTTCTATTCAGAGATAAATAAGAATAAAATGTTGATGATCTTCTCTTCAATTCCCTGGTTTCCCTGTCAGAACAAACAGCTACAGATGATTCACAATCCCAAAGTCATCAACTTTCACCCTAGCTGAAAACAGCCCATAGCTCTCCACTGTAACGTATTATACCTGACTCACTAAAAATAAGTTGTATTTTTTTTTGTTCCACTGAAACCTGTACAAAAGAGCCAAAGCCTTGATAAATCTGCAGCAGAAAAGCTATGATATTTTATGATCATGACCTGAAGTGACCATCTTAATTTACTCTTCTTCCGGGCTTCATGTCAAATCCCACTTGCATGATCCACACAATGAGGAGGCAAGAGGGATTTCAGTTTGCTGCTGTGTAATTAGGCTCAGTAAATGACAGTGCTCTTCAGCAGAAAAACTAGTGCTGTTGAGACGGAAGGAAGAGTGAGGAGCCATGAGAAGAGGAGAGAAAAGAAAAGAAGAGGAAAGAAGGAAAGACACACAGAGAGTGCCTCCATAAAGAGTGCAAAACTTTTCTCTCTGGATTGAGAGCAAGAACGGAAACAGGGGCATCTCTGATCAGCATCACTCAGGTGCACTCATACTTTTCCCCCTTCTTTTCTGAACAATGCATTTTAGTGACAGAACAAAGTTGTCACAGCTGGCTGCAGGCCAGGAACATGCCCCAGGTGGCCTTGGTTCTTGTCTCAGACATAGAGGCTGGGAGGTAAAACCCAAAGGGACTGTGAAAGCATGAGGACAGCAAGGAAGCATGGCTGACCCCAGGGGTAGACATAAGCTCTCTCCACTGTAAAGTGGCCAGTTAGAATAGGCAGTTCCTCCAGTCTCCTGGGCCGAAGATGGATGTCCTTTTCCAGCACAGCAGATTGTATATCTATCCCCCAGCCCTGAGGCAAGGAGTGGATGGAATCACTTCCTAAGAGTAGGAGGGAGGGATTGTGCACTTGAAAAATTGTTGGAAAGGAGAAGCACACATTAGCCATGATTTTAAATACAGTAACCTGGAGGCTACACACTGAACTTGAAGGGGACAAGCACTGCATTTAAGTGCCTACTTGTATTCCTTTTTCTGCCAATATGACTGGTGCATAAGTCATGGACAGAACCTGACCTACTGCTGGTTACCAAGAAGGATCCACCAATATTTTCAGTCAAGAAAAGGCTGAGGAGGATTAGGTTTTGGAGTCAACCCTCTGGCCCTGACCAGCCCACTCAGAACTACTGGAAAATAAACCAGATAGTGGAAATTACATTTTAAAAAAAGTGCATTTAAAATTACTGTTATACAAAAATGGAAACACGACAATTTTATTTTACATGTACTTTATTAAGCTCATTTGTAATAGATTAAACAAGTGAAACTTGCCCTAGATCTCACAGGTCCTAGAAAAAGGGCAGGGCAGTAAAGTGGTAAGTTGAGGTCCCAAGGATTGTGTAGTTCCCTCCTGAAGCTCATCAGTGGAAGTCATCCTTCCTTCCTTGCTTGCTTTCTTGCTTGCTTGCTTCCTTCCTTCCTTTCCTTTGCACCCCTATTTTCCCCTCTCATGTCTGCTTGCTTTTTCCCATTTCCTCCCTACTTACATAACACCTGTACCGGAAAAAACTAATGTTCAGACCTTTCCACAGTTCCAGAAGCAATTACTTAATGAAAATATTGTAAAAATTGTTAATGTAAACAGGAACAGAAGTTTTTAATTAGACATAGGAGAAAAAGCAGATTAGCCCCAGGATTTCTTTTGTGGAGATCATTGGGCCATTACGGCAGCTATTTTCTTGATGTCTGCATGGACCGAAGCCAACTACTTTTTGCTCCTGCTGAAGAATCAGGTTAATCAAAATGATGACAGCCAAATGGACAGAGAGCAGGATTCATCCAGACCTCTTTGTCTAAACTCCAGATGGAATTAGAAAGTTAAAGCACAGACAGCATGTCCGGGATGGCCAGGCCCTCATGTGACAAGCCCTGTCTAAAAATCGTTCCCATTAATTTGCAACTGTCAATCACCTCAGCATTCTGCTCCAAAACAATGGCTGGCCCCGGATCACAGCTTCTCCCCATCTCCTTGCACCAGCACAGCAGAGAGTTAGGGATTTTTTTTTTTTATTGGTAAAGACTTTTTGATGCAGTGCAACATGCTTGGTGTAAGGAAAAAAAAGCCTGCTTAAAAGTCAATGGATTCTTTACACAGACCCACATCCCCACCCTCTAATAAAGATCTAAAACAATTTAATGGATTAGATTTAGCAGCTGCATTTGGTCTGTGTGAACAACAAAGTTTTCAGCTTGGCACTCATATAAATAAAAAAGGGAGCATGAGGGTGAAAGTTGGTTTGAAGTGAAGTTAAAAGCAAGGGAAACAAAACCCACGATTCGCCACCCCACTGGAGAAGAAGAAGACAGTGGCATCTGTGTTTCACCCAATAGCTCATGGGTGGCTGCTCTTGCCCAGAATGGCCTGACCCGCAGAAGGGCTGAACGTGGATTCCAGTCACTGCTTCAGTGATTTTAAGAAGAAGTGTCACCAGGAGAAATTGAGAACATCTTTCCTCAGCTGTCTATAACCCACTGCTTTCTGCATTTTCTTAGGTGGATGTGAGGCTGGTAGCCGAGTTCAAATTCAAACAAGTTAAAAGGAGAATGAAGTATAGTCTTAATTTTGGTTTTGGAACTGAAGATATAGGACAGATAGGAGGTGACAATGAGATCTTGTCCAGTTTTGTGTCTTGATCATCTGTATTCCCTGTGTGAAAACTACAGTAGAGACCCAGGTCCCTAAATGACTTTAGCATGACTAAAAATATATTTGAAGGTACATTTCAACAAAATATATGTTCAGCAAATATATATTCAACAAAACCAGTCCCTTGTTCTATTGTTTGTATAAATTTCATTACAATTAAATTCTTATTAAATTCCTATGGAGAGAATGAATGTTTCTTTTTTGCAGCCCACATTACCTGTATACTGAATCTAATGCAAGACCCAAGCGCATTTTTGAAATCAAATCACATCCATTTAAGACATGCAGAAACCTAATGTAAAGGATACCAGATTAATTTTGAAAAGTCAGAAGATATTATTTGAAATGGTAGCACTCTTTTTTTCCCAGATACACAGAATAGTATTCTAAAAGAAAAAGAGGTCAAACCAAACATTTCAAATTGACTTAAAAAGGAGGTGTTTGGGGTTTTTTTCCAAAAGTTTGAAGTGTTTTTATTTCAATTTCACCTGAACTGGGAATCTTTCTCCAGTTGTTCAGTCCAGCAACCAAACTGCGAACCCTGTTCTTTCCTGTTCTTAATATAAAACAAAATAATCTGTGGCCTGAGATTGCTTTCCTGAAGACATAAAGCCAGAGCCTGTTCTCATTTCACTTCCTAGACTTTGACTGAGTCATTGCTCTGGACATCCTTTACTTTTTCTGTTTGCCTGTCTAAAGACCCGTATACACAATATCTAACACATGCATAATACATGGATGACATCATGTGCTATTTGAAAGAGTCATACAGTAAAGATTATCTATTGTATTCCACATGAAAATTGTATATTCATGTTTTTCCCTATTATTTAGACTTTACCCATGAAGTTTGTTGTCATAAGAAGGGGAAAAAACTGTTAGCTACAAAAAATGTGACACAAAACAACAGTCTCTCACAACCAATCTTTTGTTAACACTGCAAAAGAAAAGAAGGGAAATAAAACAGATGAAAAAGAAGGGCAAGGGTGTTGAAAAATCACATTACTTCGCTCCTGGGGAATGAAGCTTTTGAAAATTAATGCAGTCATTAACCATCTGGCTTACTATATAGTTAGCAAAAAGTTCCTCTGAAAGAGTTGGCTTTACATTCATAACTGCAGTTTATTAGTCCATTGGCACCAGCATGCCTAAACACAAGGGAAAGTCAATACTGTATCATAGCATTGCCTAGCTAACACCTGGAATTTATTCTCTGGAGTAAAAACAGCAGGGAACTGACCAGAAATAACCTCTCTCGTATTATTCCTTCAATTAGACCAAAACAAGTTTCCCTTTGAAAACTTAATAATAAACACTGCAGGTCATTCACTTGTTTGGAGCCCCTTTGGGAAAGCTGAGCAGATGGGTCCCCTCATCTAGCCCCCTTGCTGTCACAGAGACAACAGCCACAAATCAGGACAGATATTGATTTTAATTGGAACCAACAGCATCTACATACTGTCTTAATATCCACATCTTCCTGGAAAAAAATCCATCTTTTAAAAAGATGGATTTGGTTTGTCCTGTCAGGTTGATTAGACAGAATGAGGTAATTCTTTGCAAGATGAACAATTATGCCATTTTTCAGGTTCACTGCTTAAGTAAATACACACAGCAAATCCCTAGGCAAACCCGAGGTCCATTTCAGACCCTTTGTACATACAAGCAGCTCAGATTAAAACATTGTTCATCCAAACTGAAGCAGTTATATTCTCATTATCAGACAGATTTGAGGTGTTGTCAGGGTCTCTTCAGTCGTTTTCACTGAGGCGTAAGTATTTCTTAGCTGTGGAGAGAACTAACAACGTAAAGTGAACATCTACTTAAAATCAAATTATCTGGGTAAAAGCAGTTCTCCTCAAAATTCTTGTAAATTCATCAAGGCTGCTATTCCCTGAAGAATCTCAGATACGTTGCTGTTTGCCTTTAACAGACACAAAAAAACCCTCTCTCCCCCTGCCCCCCACAACCGTGCAAATTTCTTTCCCATACGGCATGTTAATTCCCGCAAGGGAGGTGAGATGAACAGGTGCCATGGTTCTTGACTTAATTGCTGCGAAAAGTAGAGCACTAATAACGAGCTGTTCACTAGAGGCAGTTTCCATCCTGGCAAAGGGGCCCTGCCAATCTGGGGGGTGTCAGCCAGGCAGTGGCAGCGTCAGCCGGCCGGCTGCCGAGGCTGCAGGGGCAGGCAGATTGCTGTCTTGGCAGGGGGCCAGCCCAGTAGACCTCACAGGGTTGTCGTTGTCATCAGCATTAGCGTTGTCCTTCCAAAGCAGAGAACAACATCACCCTCTTTCCCCCTGGGAACCAAGAGAAATAGTTTTATCACTAAGAGAGTCATCTCAGGGGACCTCTATGGACCCTACAATAAAACAAGAAGTAGCATGACAAGGACTGGAACTCTATGGAGTAATTAGACTGGGGAACAATTAGGCATTGCATTAGAAGATTGGGGTGAAAATGGAGGGATCATGGAGGGCTTTCATTACTCCCTTCACTGCGGGCAAAAGACCATCACAACATAGGCTGGAGGCAACGTAAACTGTTCCTACTGTGTCTTTGCATACTCCATGCACTGATGGCCACATCTGGACCTTTTTGGGTAATACCCATGGAAAGACATTTGCAGGAAGCCTAGACACTAACACCTACACTCTCCATATTCCCCAGCTCATGGAGGCATAGTGTAGAAGAAGGAAGGTGCATGCTTCACCTCTCTGAAGGAGACTGCTCCTCCCATTGCTGGGCAGCTCCGGGAGAAATTCTTCCTCCATGAGAAGCATCCTCTCTCGGCACCATAATAGCCTCTCAAGGGAATTGGTATAACCCTTGGCTTGAATAATTTAAAACTGGATTGTAGTGAGTGCCAGCAGATGTAGGGGAGGTAACAAACATGCAAGTGGTGGGGGGAGGGAACAGGGGTGGAAGACTACTGTCCATCTATGGCATTTGTGCCCCAGCAACAGCTGCCCTTTTGGCTAAGACTTGACAAATCTAAGGGTTATTGAAGCTTTTTTTAAGAGCTAAAGGGGAACACAGAAATGCAGTGGGCCTCTTGAATCCTGAAAACTGTGTAGCACACTCAGATCACTTCTCCCCTTCAGTACCTGATATGCCTTTCAATTTCCTCTCATGCCACTCATCTCCAGTGCCCCTGCCAGACTTCCCTGTGAGCTTGGCAAGCTTTGTTTCTTCAAGTGCATGCTTACCCTGCACACAGGTTTTCCCAAGCTCTCACTGCTTCTATGAAAAGCCCCCCTGGAGATGAACTACAAGACTAACACTAATTACCATAATAATTTGTTAGAGCACTGCTTTGATCTTTTCTCACCTACCAAGTCAATCCTGCTCTACTCCATCCCCAAAGGTGTTAGATGTGATTACACAACTAATTAACACAAGAGATTTGATTTTAAAGAATTTATGATAGTAATTCAGATAAATTTTTGATCTTTTGAAAAACAAGGAAGTGGGCAAACTTACCACTTCCCAGGAGACCCATAGCAGGTCAGTTATTGCCAGAAATCTAATGTGTAACATGAATGGCTCAGAACAGCACCTCTAACAGCAAGTTATACTGTTCCTCCAACAGTTTCTGTAGAAAACACCATTTACTTTTTATAAATTTGCAAACTTGAAATAGTCATATTTTATTCTTATATGTGAAGCATGGATTCTGTTTGATCAGGAAAACCCCAAACTTTTTCAGAGGTTTTATCTCCTTTCAGGATGAATTTCATCTTGTTTTCTACCTCGGGATAAGACAGTTCTGAGTGTTTTCAGATTCCTTGGTGTGTCATCACTATTTCATGTCATAGTATTCATGGCAAGTTACACAGGTGAACTCTCACTGTAATTTTTTGAATAAATAAGAAAGTAAAGAGAGGGAGAGAGGGAGACAGATCACTTATCATACTCTATAACTAGCTCAGCTTACACAACTCCTTTTAAAACATGTTAACAAGAATTTAGGAAACAGAATCAGAGCCCATTGGATATTTACACTGGCTTTAGAGATTTTGACATTGAATCATAGGAAAAAAGGAACAGGAAGCCAGATGAGTGTCTGGGAGCATCCGGAACTACATAACTGGTATTATTAAAGCAGTAAGAGTCTCTCCATGACTGCATCACAATGTTGTCTGCAACATCTTTGATGTCAGAAGCTTTTGCTGGCTGTTAGAAGCCTGTGAAAAGCTATTGCTCCAGCACAATTAAAGTACAGTGCTATTAGTAAAAAAATTTTTTAGAGTTCGGACACACTGTTTTGCAGTCATGATTCCTACTAAGCTGTGGAGAATTTTTCAGGGCAGACGTAATTGGTATTTGGGGGGTAGGAAAACAGTGCTAAAAAAGAGTTAAGAACACTACATTCACCTCAGTGTATTCTACAATGACACTTGAAGTGCAACATTAAAATAAACAGTTCCTGAAACAGCAGTGTGTTCCATAACACACCCAAAGATGAGGGTGCCCATGCAAAAGGTGTACCATGCAGGTCTTTTTCTTATTGATTCCAGCACATTTTTTTTTACACTGCTTTGTGTGAAGGACTGGTCTGCATTGTTGTGGTTGCCAGCAAGGTACACTTCTGCACAGAGGTTAATACTTTCAAAAGAGATTTGCCAGGATTCACATGCTCAACTGAGGCATGCTTGGAATCAGTTTTCAGTAGGAACTAGAGCTCACAAATGCTGCAGAGGGAAGGAAGTGAGACTGTGGGTGAGATGGATTAGAAAATGTGTGTTCAGGAAATATTTTAAGCTGTCTTCTTGTTTTGTTTCCTGCCCTCTCTCTTACTATCTCCATCTTCTTCTCTTTTTTCCCATTCTTTCCTTTCCCTTCTCAAAAGCAGCGTGTGTGTGTGTGTTTGGGCCAGACTAATAGGTTTGATTCTGATGACAGCCCTGAATTATGGAATGAAGGAATTCACATAGAACTCTTCCAAACAGAATTAAAATATGCCTGCTACAATTCCTTTCTTTTTTACTAAAAAAAAAAAAATAGGAGGGAAGGAGGAAGAAAACAGTAAAAATACAGCTTTTTGACAGAGGTAATATTTTTGTGTTTCTGTCATCAAAGATACATAATTAAGACATGAAAATTTTTGAAAGTTTCTCTCCCCGTCCTTGGTAGCAGCCTTTAGCACAACACGATACTTTAGGAGATTCTTGTATGACAAATTGCTCTGGAGCAGAGCAATTTATCATCAGATCTGACTCATGACCAGCACGTTCACCTAAATGGCCAAGTCTACAGATCATTTCAGGGCTTACTACTGTTACAGCATTCAACGTGCAGAGTGTTATTTATCAATATGAGGTTTGTTTAAATAAATAGACTTTTCAAACTGCCATGTGCAGGTAGATCTCTTCATGTGTAGACTTTACCATATGGTAACATACACAGCTGAGAAAGAATTCTTACCCATTTGGCAAGTCAGCTGATGCATTTTCTAATGTTGTTTTTTAACTAATGAAAGTACCAATATAAAACTATTGCCTATTTAAACCACACAGATTTACATTTACATTTACAATATTTCCATACATACTTTTGCAGGTGTATGGCCAGATCATTTCCTAGTACTTCAGTTCAGTTAGTGAACAGTTAAAATTTAGTTCAACATCAGTAATATAAAAAAGCGTATACCACTTATTAACAATGTACTTGAGTTTAGATAGAGCCCTGAGACAAAGAGGGCAACTTCATTACCACTGCTTGCACTGAATTTGAATTTGACCTCCTGATCTTTGCAGTGTTAGAATGCAATTTAATTCAGTCACTTCGGGTTTCATTTGAGGTATCTTTCACTGAGAAGGGAGTTTGGTTTCATGTGTGCTTGTGTTAAAGCCACCAAGAGAAGTCAGGCAAATGTTCTTCTCATTTATTCCAGTTCAACTTTAACAGAACCATCGACATAAGCAAGAGGAGAATTTCATTCATTGTCTCCCGGTACAGCTATGCGTATCTCATTCTTAATGACTGGAATCAGAGGGAAACTGAGTAAAAGTACAGAAAATTGGTCTCTTGGGTCATTTTTAATGATCTACAGAAATAAAGGCTCTGTTAGCTCTTTCTCATTCTAACCGGATTGATTGCTGATGCTTTTGGAGGAAGAAAGGTGAACCTAATCTATTACACACTCTGAGGGGATCACCGTGATAATAATCACACATGCTGCCTGTTAGAGAGGCCTTTTTCTCAGTAATGTTTTTCCTCATTGGCTTCATTACAACTGTCAAAACATGGCTATCATTTGAGAAGTGAGTGAAGAAAGTCTTCATCCTACAAATACTTTTTTCCTTTGTCTGGTTCCTTTGGGACATTAGGAAGTTCATTTGCAGGCAGAGCCAAATCCCAATTTCCCTGTGAAGGAGAAAGTTGACATTGGTGAATGTTTAGTGAGAGAAATGACTGCAGATTTGATCTTCTTGCAAACTCTGCAGCATTACAGAGCAGCAGTCCCTGTAAAATCAACTTGGCTTTACCTTACCATTTAAGTGCTAAGTCAAAAGCTTATTGTAGGATGCAGTCCATTCACCTGAGCTTGCCTTTATTTCTGTTCTTTCTAAAGGTTCCCTGCATGATCAAGAAAGAGAAACAGGTGGAGATTTATCCCCCTCTCTGAATTTAGGAGTTGGCCAGGACCTAAATCACCCTTCTAGCTTGCATCTACTATGATTGGTGGGTTAAAGGGAGATTCAGCAGGTAGTTCAGAGTATCCATGCCCTCCTCATCCTCTGGAAGCACTGAATTCCACTTGCTGTATGCTGAAGTAACAGATATTTATCATTCTGTCAACTTACTTAGACTTACACGCCTGTTGGTAATAAGTCTGCTCGACTATACGGGGGGACCTGATCTTAGATCTATACTACTCTTTGCAGTATTATACCAATGATTAAAAGCCTTCCTAAGGCTTCAAGCTCTATCCATTATATTCTGTTGGTTATCTTTAGACAGCCTAAAGACTCTTTTCCAAGCATTTTTTGCTGTTTCTTGCCTTTGCAAATTTATGCTATATTCTACCTCTGGTAGTTAGTGACATTTCTGAGTGGAATGCAAAATCTTCCTCCATGTACTCTGGCATGTATTTACAAGTGCAGAAGAAACAGGCTCTTCCATACTTTAGTCCCTGAAGCCTGAGATTTAATTAATCATCTAATTCCTAATTGCAGATTTAATTAATCATCTAATTCTTAGTTCAAATGAGTAAAAATGCCATGAGTGTTCATTTAGTCACGTTACCTTTTGGCATATTTCCTTCCTCTACCATTCTTTTATTCTTTGGAGTGAAATAAAGATGCAGAAAATAATTCTTTGCATTTTTATTACAGAGAATTATTTACTTGATCAGAGACTTTAAAATTTGTTTCCCGCTAGGATACACTTTTATGCTTTTTAAAAATAAATAATGAGACTTTTCAATTTAATTATTTTATCCTGAAGGGGAAATATATATGAAAGTAGGATATTGTGTAGGTCTGTGTGCGTGTGTGTGTGTGTGTGGTTGTGGGTAATTAATTAAAAACACATTCTTCATCCTGCCTGCCCCTAGAAATGTGAAAGGTTAGCCTTTTTAGACTTGCCACCTGTGAGATGAGGGATCACTAGTTCCTTCTTCCTCTCAAGGACCAACAGTGCTCATTCTTGCTATAATGAAGAAGTTGATTGATGGATGTCACCCTCTATGCTGCTGACATCCTTATCTCCTCCTGCTTTATGCAACAGGCATGACCTCCTTCAGCCAGATGGTTTTGAGTGCTGTATCCACTGCTCACTTCCACTACCCCCTCAGCGTGCTCACCTTTAGCACACATGCCAATTGGCAGCAACCTATATGTCTGTCTGTCAGTGGCTCTGTAATGAGACCAATTTATTAGGTTACACAATCCTACCTCTTTAGGGAAGGGGGGAAAAATTGCATAGCCCACTGGAAAGAAATCTATCCTGGCTTCTAATTCTCAGGACCATGGGAGGTAATTTCTTTTTAGTAAGTAAAAAAGGTCAGGGTAGGCTGGCATGTTTGAAATCAGTTCACTTCAGGGCAATCTTGAAATATTTTCTTATCAGTTATTGTTTTACTACATTCAGAATGAAAATGCGAGATGCAAACTCCTCTGGGCTTTGTAGAAGGTCAGGCCCAGCCCAACTGTGTATTTGTTTTCCTAACACAATTGTTTTGCAAGCCATTTTATCAGCCACTGTTGTTTCCTTTAGAAAGCATATTGTTTTGTTATATTGAAGAACTCTGTTGCTTCATTTCATATTTCTTTACTGGGGAAACTCAAGAAGAGAAGAACCTGGGTAAATCATCACTGTGATGCTTATTTTACACATAGGATTGCAACTTACAACATGTCCCTGCAATATGACAAAGAAATGCTAGAGACATGAATGTCGTACATGATCACTGCGTGAAGACAACAGTCTAGTCTCTCGATATACTAAGCACTTTATACAAGGTAGTAGCCCCACATAGCCAGGTCCAGCTCCAATAACTTGCAATGTAAGTAGACAAAATAAGAAAAAACTACAAGAAATATCAACTAAATATTGCAAAATAAATACTATTAAGAACTTGTGAGTCAGAAAAGCCTACAAATTCCAGAAATGTTCAAGATCTTATTGTGCTAACTGTATCAGTGAAAGGCAATAACAACAAAATTAAATTCAGATTCAGCCTGTATAATGTCAGCATCTAAATTTGGAGAAAAGTTTCTCTGGGTTCCTCCTATTACACAGAGAAGAGCACATTCAGGGTATGATTCAGAGATCAGATAAGTTGAAATGCCTTTTAGTGGAGCCTAATGCTAACCTTGACTTAAAGGACCACTATCGTTCGATAAGCAAAGTAAAAAGATACATTATATATGAAAACAATAATCAAAACACAATTTAGAAGTACAACTAAATTTTAGGTTCATTTGTTTTTGAAAGGAAATCACATGATAACAGCTATAACTCTTTAAATATATTTGAAAAGATACTAAAAAATCCTGAAGTTTGCAAGTCAAAAAAGAAACCTTTCTGGAAAGAACTAGTTGAAAACTCTCAAAAGGAAAAAAATACAGCGTGTTTTATGTAATAGATATTAAGTGCCCAATGCTCCACTGAAGAACTACTTTTCCTTACTAAATAAAAAGGGCTAGGGACCATTCTTTCCAGCTGTGATAGTAAAGTGCTTTGCATTCAAACTTCCTATTGGTAGCAGTCTCTTGCTCATTCCTGCTGACTTCCAAACTGTGTGTGCGCACTTGGAAGAGTGTTTTTTGGCACAGGCCAAAACTGGGCTAAAAAGCAGAATAACAAATTAAGAGTAGAAATGATCACATGGCAGTATTCTGGCACAGTTCAACCTACTAGTACAAAGGTAGCCAAATTGGCTACAACCGATTTACCTACAGCTGGCTCAAGATTCAAGCTTTTAACCAAGTCATCCAGCTACAATACTGGCACATGAAAGCATAGTAAACAGGCCCTAAGATTCCCACAAACAGTTCTTACTGTAGAGCACCTTCTGTAGCAGCTAAGCAATATTACCTCTACGTAAGTCCAGGGTTTCTTTATACACATAATCCATACCAAAACACTGAATGAATTCATCTCATGTGCACTTCTTTATAAGTCCTTTCTTGGTCCAAACACTGAATACAAAACGGCCAGCCTGAATGCAACAAGAGATGCAAGGATGCATCTGCTGGTGTCACTGTTCAAACCCAGGCTGTCAGCTCCCCCAGTGGAAAGTTCTCTGCATTGAACTCGAGTCAAGATTTTGACTATACAAATGCCTAGATCTTGAACTTACAGAGATACAAAAATAACCAGACCACTCCCTAACCCCAGAGGGCATTGATGCTGCATTACCACCCATTCCTTGTCAGACTTAACATATTTATTATACAGACCATCTTTGGGAAAGGACCAGACATCATAGTGATTGGTGAACAAAAGCAGAAAAGAATAAACACAGTACAATGGATATCACTCATGCAGAGTAACTCATCTAACATACAGAAACCAGGGAAATATCCCCAATCAAAACTATCTGCTCCTTAAGCCTAAACATTCAATAACTTCCCAGCTTTGGAATGTATGTGCATCTCCTCCCTGGATTTCCTGTGGTTTACATTATCATTTGCAAGGTATATGATGATAAGTTATTTACTTTGGGCCATAGCCCTGAGGCATTTGAGTGTCTTTCCTTTCACAGAATGTCATAAATAAACATGAATAATCTGCATAAAAGGAGATGACTTTATCTTATAACAAGTTAGAAGAGTAGACTATGCTCCTCCATACACAATTCCCTACATATATTTGCTTTTGTCTGATCTTGAAAGTGGTAAGCTTTTGTTTGACTGTTAAATAAATAAACAAGCCTTTCCTGTTATATTGTACAGAACTGCATTCACATTGAAACGGTGACGTGTTCACTTAAGTCAAATAATTTCTACCAAGAAAAGCTACTATTTCACTGTCAGCATTATTTTTTCTATACTATGCTAACAGATGAATAATTGTGCAGCCAATAAACAAGCAATTCAGTTTAAAACCAGTAGCACTTGTCAAACAACTTAACACCGCTCTCTGACATCCTCCAGCATTACCTCATGAGGCTGGAGACACGGGACAAGGAAGGCTTTTAGATTAAACAACAGAGACTCACCATAGCCTAGCTCCCAAAATAGCAAAAAGAAAGGCAAAAATAGTTAGACATGCTGATTGCATTGTTATAACTTAAATTGTATTCAGATGCGAACTCTGACGTGCCAAAAACTGTAAGAGCTGAGCATGAAAGATCAGAAAAGTGACATCTGGTATTGGATGCCCCTCCAGACATGACTAATACCATTGGTATTGTGTAGGCTTTACCCTTCCTAATTTAATAGTCAAATGTAAAGATTAGGCCCCCACAGCTTCTACAGTATCATGAGAGACTGTTTTACTGTATGTCTATATAAAATCTCTACTATCCTTCTTCATGGATCTCCACAGATGGTCTGCCTTTGAATAGGCAAGTATATCTCTCATACTGCTATGGACAGTTCATCTCATTACTTCCAGCTGGTGGATTTACAACTGAACCATATGACTGCATCTATTATTAGTGGGAAACGAGGGAAATTTGACCACTAAATATTGATTTTATGCAAGAGTAAGTTTTTTGCTGCACACTATGTGACATATATATGCAGCTAGACTCACACTTCATCTTTATTTTCATTAAAGTTGGAGTTACATCTGTAGATTTGCACTGCATTATTAACAGCACAGTCCAAGTATTTTTTAGTGTTTGACATTGCTGTCATGAATATCATAAAGCAGCTGTTATTAAGAATTTAAAACTTACCCCTTCCCCAAAGTTTGTCTTTGAAGTCAGGAAACTAGATCTCTTTTTTTTCTAACCAGGATGATTCTTTTTCTATAAGTTTAAATGCTTGTTTCTGCCATACCAGACTAGCTAGTGGTATTTTTCACCTTTTCATATAGTAAAAGTAGAACATTAATATGCATATTTCCTAGAGCTCTATGCAGATACAGGCTTCAAAATATTTTGACCTAGGAAGTGTACTTATCCATCTTTCACAAATGGAGAAATTGTGCCATGTAAAACCAGAAGGCCTGTTCTAAGTCACAGGGCAAGCTGACATAAAGCTAGCAGCAGAAGAGCATCCTGTCATGTATCCCAGTCTCTGTGTGACCCAGCAGTGCCAACACACATGTAGATAACATGGTCTTCGAAACTGTTAACTGTGATTTTTTTGCATGTTAAGGCACATGATGGAAGCCCTGAAGGGATGACAGGTTGACATGGATGATAGCACTGAAGGATCACGAAAATGCTGTTCTACAAGAGAAGCAATATGGAAAATTCTACCGTGAAACAACCAGCCGATGACAGAAACTCAAAAGGGCTGGAAATGAGAAGGTCAGTGTGACGTCTCACATAAAGTAGACTTTACCTATTTTTAAATTACTTTTATATTTATTTATTTATTTACTTTATACTTATTTATTATTTTTATAACAGAAATATGGGTGCAATTAATCAGAAAAGCTTGGGCACAAAATTAGACTGAGTTGAAATACCGTGATAATTCTCTGCAATGAGTGAGTGGGTGATAGCTTAAAAAAAGACCCCAAAACATAAAGGCTCAAATTTTGTCACTTCGTTGGTGAAGAGTAATACACTAGCTCTAACATATCAGGTACAACATGTGAACCTTGCTCGTGGTGTGTTAACATTAACCTTTTCTTTCATGTAACAGAATTGTGCAATCATTCCTTCTAGGACAAGAGGGCACGATCTTAAGATCTGCCAGGAGAAGTTTAGATTGGATATTAGGAAGAAATTTTTTACAGAGAGAGTAATCAGACATTGGAATGGGCTGCCCAGGGAGCTGGTGGATTCATTGTCCCTGAAGGTTTTTAAGATGAGACTGGATGTAGCACTTAGTGCCACGGTCTAGTAACCACGGCAGTGTTGGATCAAGGGTTGTACTTGATGATCTTGGAGGTCTTTTCCAACCTGGTTGATTCTATGATTCTACGATTCTAACACCTGCTGTAGGAACAGCTCACATTCTCTTCAGTATGAATTAGCTCTGTATATGACTGTGAGCCACAGATTTCACATAAAATAATTTAAAACTGATATCTGACAGCCTGCTAGCAAACCATATAAAAAGCATACACAGAAGGATGCAAAACATTATCTACACATCAAATAGTAACTGTGAATTGCATCAATACTGAAGGACAGAAGAGAGAACAAACCTTACAATTCAGAGTTTTACTTTGGTTTGGCTAAGGACCCAATATTTGGATGTCCATTTGGGTTTTATCCAGACTGCCTGACCATCTTTGATCTACAGAACTAGCCTGGAAGTCTTGCAAAAACAGGGTATTCTTGTGAAACTTCCCAGTATGCTCTCATTCTGCTTGGGCTTGAAATACAGGGAAAGTAGTCTGTTTTTGTGGTATTTCACTGGGTCATTAAACTCCAAGCACAGCATTAGTGCTTAATAAATAATACCTAAGTATAGTCTTTCAATACTTCCATTTCCAATTGTGAAAAAGAGTGAAAAAAACCCCAGAAGAAATGATCCATCCGAAGTTCACACTGTCTTTAACATTTGGGCCTTTGTGGTTTTGAAGACAGAAAAGGAGGCCCCATGGCTGCTTTGCAATAATACAGTCACTGCTATCGCTGGAGAAAAAAAGATGGGTTTCCTGGCCATAGTCAGAAAAGTCAGTTGGCTGTGTACCACATGGAAGAGCCCTTCCAAAATCCATGGGAATAATGAAGTTGAAGGTTTAAGCTAATGCTCTGGATGACAAAACATATCCCTTATCTTTTAGCATCCAAAAGTTCTCAGGTTTAAAAGCCAAGCAGAACTTTTGAGTTCTTTAGGTTCTTGAAGTTTTCGCTTTTATTTTCAATGCCTTCTATTATAACTTTTTAAAATCTTAGCACAAATCTCTGGCTTCTTATAAACAAAAAGACAGCTGAGATTATGTTTTTCCTGTGCTTAATATCGATATGGGTAAGAGAAAGGGGGAGATCTGTGTGACAGCTGGCCACCACAGCAAACCCAATTTCTAAAGAACAAACCATCTTAAGGTCTCAGACAACAGATATAGAGATACGGATGTGCAAACTACCCAGGGAAGTATCATCAATTTATATATAATCAACATGAGAAATGCTGTAGCCATTATCAAAACTTGAAGGCATTTGGTGATTGCATAGAAAAAAAATTGTATTTCTCTAATTTGGATGTTAGGCACATTTTCGATTATAGATCCTTATCCTAGTAACTAAGCAACAAATGTGTCCATTTTTCTTTTGGAACAGAAAATAGTGAGCCTAATAATGACTTTTGCTCTCATAATACTTCAAATAAAAAAGAAAAACACAGAAAACAATGTTTGCACTTTGCTTCCAAGTCACATTAATTTGTTTTTCTGTCTCCTGAAAAAAAAATCTACATCCAAGGAAAATGAAAAACATATGGTTTTATATAGTTTAAGCCATTAATATGAGTAAGTGCTACTAAATTTTATGATACATTCCACCTCATTAATGTGACAGAATATACTGAAGATATGCATTTATACATAAAACATGGGAGATAATAAATTACTCCATAGTTAGGGTTAATATGTGCAGAGATATACACACGCAGAATACACTTGTACAAATGCAGGTAAATATTACACCTATTCTGTAGGTTACTTATATTTACTCACATTGCACTGAGAAGAAAAATACATCATGATAGAATATTTCTTGTACACAGAAGGTAAAACAAATGAATAAATATCCACAAAAATACCTATTCAATTTTCCCTTTTATAGAGGAAAATTTTGAGAAGCCATCTTCTACAGTAACAGGGTATATGTTTGTGAGTGTTATGTATTTTATATACGTATATCTTTACTCCCTAGCCTGGGTGTTCTGATGCAGCATGCTCTTAGTTATAGCTGAATTTTATTGACATGACTCAACAACTTGCAATAAGCTTTGGTGATTAAAACTGTCTAGCACAGTAGACTGTTTACTCCCCTGTAGAAAACACCGAAATATTCATTAATTTTTAATTTTTCACATGAAGCAACAGAAAAGTCTCAGTTCCAAATGTTCTCAAGAAAGGCTTCACCTTTCAACATACCAGTCATTTAAAAAATGTAGAAGGTGGTAGCAGTTTAAGTCCTATAGTCTTTTGGAAACAAAAATGGGACTAGATCAGTTTACACAGGACCTATTTGTGGAAGTTTAGAATATCTCCACCTTGCCTCTTCACCTATCACCTTGAATTATCTGTCCCACAAGAAAGTATGTTGTTCTCTAGCCTGTTTATCATTGTGTTTACAATCTCAGCCTAAACTCACTGCAGTAACAAACTTTAGTTACTGGACTTCGTACTGCGCAGGCACATCCTGAACGCTTGTCTTATCCTACTGGCTCTACTGCCAGGGCACAGAGATGAGGTAGGAGGGCAGCAACCAGCAGCAGCGGACACTCCCACCCTGAATTGCTTCCATCAGAGTCTTCAGAGTATATCTGACTGTGCTTTTAGGCTTCTCCATTAAATTTTGTGATTATTGAATACCATCCACTTCGTGTCACCATATTTCTACTTAAAAAAGTCCAGGTCGGTTTTATCATTCTTTATTGGGAAATCATTCTGTGCTTCTGAGCACCCATGCTACCCACTGCCATACCCTATATCCTCTTTGGTGTGAAGGAAAAGAGCTCCGCACACTGTTTCAGAGGGGGCTACAGCATGGTCTTCATTATGCAGTGGAAAAACAAGTTCCCTGCTTTATTCCCCATGAATGAGCACTGAACTGATAGTTTTCTTTCTCTCAAGACCTCATTCCTGAATAGGAATAGTCAACTTGAAGGTTATTGTTCTATAAATAAAGTTATGGTTATTATTTTTTTGCATGTCACTTTATGTTTACCTATGCTGAATTTTTTGCTGCCATTCATTTCTCCATCTCTCAGTATTGTACACCATTTAGTTTACTACAGACAGCTTTACTACATTAAGTAGCTGAGGATCATCAACAAACTTTGTCATCTTACTATTCACCTCTTCCCTAAATTATCTAGGAAGTCCATGCCAGGGCCCATGATGCTCATGCCCAAGTATATATGACTGTGGCTCTAAAAAATCCCTTGGAATGAAAATTGACCTTTTGTTCCTTATCCATTGCTTCCTAACTTTTAACCAGTTGTTGTTGTTTTGTTTGTTTGTTTTTTTAATCTGTGTGAAGATCTTTCTTCTTACCCTATGGTAGCTGTGTTTCTTTAGAAGCTTTTGCAAAAGACACCATTAAAATTGAAGCATGCTAATTAAATAATCCACTGTAAAAAAAGAAATGTGTTTAAACATATGTTAACCAAATAAAATAAAACTTTAGAAAAGCCTTATTTTGAATACTATCTTATTAGTCAATAGACCTACACCAGCCATTTAGAGCACATTAACACATAAAAACTAATGTACATGAACACCCATTTTTTTCCTGAAGTTTAGACAAAACATTTTATTGGACATGCCATGCTAGAATATCAGTCACAGTAACCTTACTATTAACTTGGAATATGCCCATTAAGCTGCTGTTGTTCATTCTGAACACATATGATTCCATCACTCCCAGGGAACACCACCTTTCTGGTTCAGAGTTTTATAACTGTTAGGCTGACTAGCAAGCGGTGCAGCCTTATCCTTTGCATCACCAGCTGATTATATAACAGGAAACACATGAAGCTATTTTAGTTTATTATTATTTCTTCACTTGCCAACAAGACTTTTGTGCAACTAATAAAATAAGGAATATTTCTCCATGTTCTTTATTATGAACTAAAAGTTTTAAAAAAACACTTTTTAATGTAAAATGAAAAAAGTTGTTATTCCTTGGCCAAGCTGGCACATACTGACTTGTCCTCTCCTTTCTGGTTTTAATAGAAAGGAAAAGGGACATACTGCTTTCATATTAACCTGATTACCTTATGGGCCAGGTCCTTCCTCCAATTTGTGAGGTAACTACCATGGTTGTAGCGTTTATTTATCCAGATGCAGATAAGTTGTCGTGACTTACATTAGTAGTCATGTCAAATCAAGCTACTAATGAAAATCCATTACTGAGAAATGATAAAGGCTGTGAAAAACCCTGAAAACACAAACATCTTTGAGTGTAAAAATGTGCTACTCTAAGGAGCATCTTACTTGGATCTTTTAAATACTTATGTCAGACTCTCCCCTCCCCCTCAAAAAAAAAAAAGCCAAAACACCAAGAAATAATCCCAAAACAAACAAAAAAATCCCCAAACAAACAAACATGAATTCTTTAGCTCCAGAAAACTTACATTCTTTAAATTGATTTTACTAAACCACTAATTACTCAGTGTCAGTGAAATTTCACAGGCCTTAGTTATAACTTCCTATGACCCCAACAACTTGTGAATTTTCATGTTTTCTAGCAGATTCAATTTCTGTGATGAAAGGCAAAGTAGCTCATGAGTTTCATGTTTCAGTGTTATAGTTCCCAAGCAATTGGGATTAATTTGCTGTGATACACAGTTAAATTTTTTTGCAACTTTTGTCTCCAGAGTAGTCTATGCTGCTGAACCGTAACACAACTGTTCCGTCTTATTGTGCTGATTTTGTGTTTGGAAGAACCAAAGACCACAGGTTTCTACTTTAAAACTTGTGGTTCTTACAGCTATAAAGTCCCACACTATTTCAGCTAATGCAGAGGGTATTTAAATAATGTACAGTGGCTGAATTTGCCTTTCAGTGAGATCCATATTCAGAACCTTCTCAGGCAATGTTTATGTTTTTAGTGCAATCTGAAAATATATATTGGGTCAGCTACTTTGAGTAGAGATCATTATATCACCCTCATATCAAGCATGCATTTAGACAAATGCTTTTGGTTGGAAACATAAAATGCTGGATGTCCAGTGGGCCACATGGCCACAAACCCCTCACTGTTGACAAAGATAGAAAATAGGTCTAGTTCTTTCACTGCAACAATTATAATCTGATGAAAGAATTATATGGCTTTTCACACGAGCTGGGACAGAATTTTTTTTTTAAAAAGTAGCTTCAAAGATATTACAGAGGCCTTCAAACCCTCCACAGACCACTGGCAGTCCACAGAGAGTCAGCTGTTATTCTCATTTCCAGCTAAGAGAAACAAAACAGATGGGAGGAGATGAAGAACAAAAGCAGAAACTGCAAGTGTTTTGTTTTTCAGAAGGGGAAAAGCATTTATCACACTCAATACAGTACAAATGCATAAATACTTTCCTAGTATTAATTTTCTGTGTAAGCAACCACTGTCATTGCCACAGGGGTATTATGTGAGTCCAATTAACAGAGGAGGCAGCCCACACAGTTCTGAAGGGGAGAGGACCTAATAGTGAATGCCAGCTCTTTTAAAAAAGGAGATTACTTGTATTAATAAATGTTTTAGTGCCCCTCCCAGTGGAACTTGATGAGAATTTTTAATATCAGTAGTTTCCAGACAAAATCCTAGTTGATTACTATGCTCAGTTGGGGATAATGAAAATTCAATTTCCTTAAATTCTTCCATGCCCAATTTTCCTTCCTCCATACGAAAAAAACCCCAACAAAACAAAACAAAAAACCAAACAAAAACAAACAAACAAAAACACTCTAAAAAAATAGTTACGTAAAAGCATTCTATCACTTTAGTTGTGAGAATTGTAAAGACCAAATATTAAATAGCAAATGCTATTTAGCAATGGGAAAACCAGTCTAAACAAGTCAACGGAATCTATTTGCAGTCTCTGACAGAGTGATCAATGGTGAGGATGTGGCATATAAAACTATTTGTTAAAAAATGCAGCTTGCTGGGATTTTGTGTGGGATAGCATGTAAGCTGCAAATATCAAGTGCAACCTCTTGTCTTAGGCTACAGGACACACGTCCCATTGGGACTTCTGTGTTCAGCTGCCAACCACTCAGACTTTCATATTATAATGCTATCCTGTATCTAAGGCATAGTCCATTTACGAGTCTGTAACATTCTTCAATTTATTCCAATTGCACTTAGAAGCTGCACAAAGCCACTGTGACACAAACCAAAGAGAAAAACACAGATCCTGCAGAGTATAAAAACTAATGCTTTCTAGATTTTCCAAAAACACTGATAATTCTGAATGACTTTGTTTCCATAAGTGTCTGTGTTTGGACACTCAGAAGCCAAAGTAGCCTGGGTCATAAGACTCTTCAGAACATTAACTGAGGCTTTTTTTAATCCAAGCTTTTCAATATAAACTTTCAATTTGATTTTACGAGAGTTGTCACTTTTGGTGATCAGTGATGTCAAAGGCTTTAAGATTACTGATTTTTTTGTTTGATTGTTTGGTTGGTTGGTTTGGGTTTTTTTCATTTTGGAACCTGAGATGAAGAGTACTTAAGAAGTGGATATACATCAACAAGACTACTAGAGGATGTCAGCACATGTTATCTTTTCTCTTTTTCAGTCAGATGCTGCTGCTGGACTTTAGAGTCTCTTGTTCTCTAGCCCAGCTGGTTCATGGTACTGTCCACTGTTTGAGAAAGCCTGAAACCACAGATCTTGGTGGCTTGGGATCTCAAGCAGCACACTACAACCTCATCTAATTTAGTGAATTAAAAAGTGCCAAGAATTATTCCTGGGCATTGAGACCTGATTGTCCACAAAATAGCAGAACAATTCCAGGAACATTTTTGCAACAGGCTGTTGCTATTTTCCGAAACAATTCTAGTGTATGGTCTAGAAACAGGCATATCCTACATAATGTTCCCAATAGGTAAGCTGGAGGTAGCTACCATGCAGTGGAGAGTAAAGCAATTTTCACAATATGGATATGGGATTTCCACAACAGTTGGTTTAATGACAGAGAATTGCCCCAGAACCACTTAATTTACCAGAACAGATTTATCCAGGAAAATAACTGTTCCTGCTCTTCTGGAATCCTAACTGTGGTTCACTTACAGTTCCTCAAAAAACCTGGGATGTTTTTTCAGAAGATTTCAGCTTCAGTAAATCAGTATTTTCTCATCAAACTGTTTCATCAAAAGACTTCCAAACAACTTCAACCATTTGTATTTTCTTGCCACAGCCCAGAAGAAGCCTTGAATCATTTAAACCCAAGAACTTAAGTGCAGATGTGGCCATGGAAAGGTGATAGTCAAAGTCAGACATAGAATGAGTCCTTTGTAGTCTTTGAATTCAGTTAATGGTCAGCCTCTTAATCTTGTTATAATCATTTTCCCATTAAAAATCTCTACTTTATCCCAGTAATAGTGGTGTTGTGAGCAAACTACTTACAGTCATAAGTGAAAATGGGTGGAATTTCTCAGACCATTTTTTGTTAAGGAGTATTTCTAGAATTCTCATAATTTTTGTTGCTCTCCTTTGACTTCCTTTAATATGTCAGCTTCCTTCTAGCACTGTTATGATGAAAGTCTGAGCACAACAGGCAGTAATTCAGTTAATACAATGCACATAGGTAATAGAATTTCTTATTCAGTTGTAAGGTCCTCCGGTTAGCACATATAGGCCATTGCAATGGTAACTTCCGATCAGCTCTTTTCCTTTTTTTTCCAGAATACAGTCTCTACTTTTATTGGATGTTCTTTATCCCCAATAAGGCTTTCTGTTCAACTGTGTAAACAAGTCTGGTGTTTAAAAGAACAGACTTTCAACTACACATGAAGGTCTTGGCTTTTTAAAGTACACTTATTTTTGTGCTATAAGGTAATATCACTTCGATCAAGAGTCTTACATGAAGTAGGTTAGGGTCTGCTAGAGATATTTTTAAAGAAATGGTTACCAGCCTTACTAGCAGCATCATCTATAGCATATGCACCAATATTCAACTGATTCTCATGTTTAAAGAAAACAGTAAATTATAGATTTTAATTGTGATAACATGGCCTCATTCAGTTCAGTCTGTGTTTGTGCTTAAAAGGCAGCTACACTGAATTAACACACACATTTCACACATTTTGAGAAGAGGATTCTAAGGTCACTCACACGTTAATGTAGCAGATTCTATCATCCTTAGTCAAGATGGAGTATTCTGATCCTGAATGTAACTGAAGAGAACAAAAACCTACTGCAAATCTGCTGGAAGTGTTATTAAATCCTTTTGCTTTTCCTCAGTGACATCTAACTCTGAGACCAAACTAAGTCATCTTGGACAAAATAGGGCTATTTTCAAGAAGTAAAATGTTGAAAGCAGAATTTTCAGTCACAGCTATGAAAAGCAAATTGTTCTTTCAGGCAGGAAAGTTTCTACACTTGCTTCCATCATCTGTTTTCCAGCTCAGATGAAATCCCTTGTAAAGTTTAACTTAATTGTGGTCTCTGATTGCTTCAATAGAGGCGTTCTCCAAATGTCCTGATTTTATGACATCTATTCCCCCATTCACCACACTCTAGATTTTTCTGGCATCAACAGATGAATTTTTCTTTTTGTAGTACCACTGGTATAGAGTGGGCCACAGGAACACTGAAGCTTGGCTGTTCATAACAACTAAAGACTTGCTACTGGCAACCTGGGTTCCCTGGCACAAAACACCCTGTCAGCACCAAATAAACCATTATTGACTGCAGTCTCCAAAGGATTAATATCTTAGACAGTCATCAAACAAATGCTCCACTGGCATCCTCAATTATTAAAGTTTCCACTGATATAAAATCCTCAGCACCTCTAGAACCTGCCACCAAGGTTCCACAACTGCCTGTCCAAAATCCAATTTTTTACTTCTTTTCCTTTTTATTTTTTTTTGGCATTAATCCAGTAGTAATATTTCTGCTTTACAGTAGTTCTGCAGGACTTGCTCTCCACCAGAGAAGCAGAGCTTTCTACATTTCAACATGCAAATAAGCAGATATCCACTGAAATTGTAGATCCATATTATCTTTTTCTTCTATAACTAGATGACTCCAGAAGATTCAGAGTTCTTCGAGTGGTGGTTGAGGCAAAAGGCTATTATGCAGAGGTCCTATGTCAAACTTACAGCTTTTTAACTATCCCTCTTGTCATGACCACAACATCACTCTTAGTCAAGTGGAAAGCATAATTTCTGATTAGAAATTCAGGAGCCATTATTTAATTTTCCCTGTTTCCACCCATCATCATGGTGCAGCTGTCAGGACGTCCTTTGCCACACCATTTTTGGACTATAATATATGACACAGTTTGAAGTACAACAACTTCATTCTTTCAGGTGTTCCTCATCCCATTCACATGCTTCATTTTACATGAGTTTGGCTGCATTAACAGTCTGTGCATCTGGAATGTAAACAAGGAGGTCTTGATGGGCAAGGCAGAGGAAGGCTGAGAAGCAAGCTCCACAGATTGTGCTGGGTAATAGGGAACAGGCCTGATACAATTTTATTTAGAGCTCATGACACAGGATCATTTACTCACAAAAAGCATTCAAGGACTTGTAGGCTTGAAACCTCTGTTTAGAGGAAACTTCTCTACCCTAGGCTGCTTCAAGATGTCACTATATTAGCTAGATTTAAATATGTGTGGCTCATTCCAGATTCAGTGCCCCCAAGTCTTTCTGGCATGATAGTCATTTTCTACTCAACTGCTGTCACTAATCAACACAGAAGCTGCTGCAGATTAAATAAAGTGGAATCAGAGCAGCTTGGTTTCAAGTTCAATCTCTTTTGCTAGCTCTTTATGCTACAGCTTGCTGCCTGCTTCTGACCTTCCAAAAGCAAGTTCCTTTTGTAAATTAGGTTAACACTGCTTATTTCAGAAGCACATTGAGCTGATGAGCTGAGATGTTAAATAACCCTTCATAAGCGATATAGAGGGACTTCAAGCTTCTTACTTCCCTGTATAAATTCTTATTATTTGTGTCGCACATATAAGTTCCAGTCCAGAGTTGTCCCATTGCCTCTGGCATATCAGAAACATGTCAACACAGGCATTTTTTTTTAATTCTGAAGACCTTATGGAGATGAGAAAAGTGACCAACCAGCTTCTGCCACAGATAACACAGCTTCTCTCACACTAACTCAGGATCAAATGGTTTGGCCAAGATCAAATAAGGAACCTGTGGCAGTTCTAAGAACTGAGACCACTTTCCCCCACCTCCAGCACCATAGCCACAAAATCATCTCACTTCTCCGAGACAGCAGCAACTCAAATGGACTTAGTGAGAGGGAGCAGTGAAAAGGGAATCATCCTGTAATGCTGTCAGGGTTTAGAAAATGATGACTCTGAAAACAGCAGGCCAGGCAAATGTTTTATTTCTCAATTTCTTAACTAACTCAATGCTCCCAAGAGACTTCCAAATAAGTTTTTCTTTTCTGTACCTCACAAATGAAGGTCTAGATTTTGGGAGGTAAAGGCCTGCAGTGGAACAAGTCCTTACAAACAGAGACCCTCAACAGAGGAACAACAATCTGCAAGTGCAGCGAAATTGTGGAGTTGATCTCATCTTCTAAGCTTATAAGCTAATTAAAAGATTCTTTGAAAGACAGATGAGTACACATTCTTTAAAACCGTTGTTCTAACGAGGTTTTATAACTATTAGAGATGTGACTGTTGCAAAGCACACTCAGAGAGTTTTAAAAACAGGACACACTGATGATACATGGCTATATCCCTGGGTTCCTCCTATATACATGTAAACAGGAAATAGCTCTTCAGAGTTCGCAGAGACTATGTGGTGGTGAAACTAATTGTACTGGACTTGTATGGCAAAGTTTTGGTAGTGGAAGGACTATGGGGGTAGCTTATGTGAGAAGCTGCCAGAAGTGTCCCCTGTGTCTGACACAGCCCATGCCAGATGCCTCCAAGACAGAATCACCACTGCCCAAGGCTGAGCCCATCAACAACAGTACCTCTGGAACAATGCCTTTAAGAAGGTGAAAAAGCACCCTGCACAATTTCTACTTCAGCTGGAGAGAGGAATGAGAATGAGAACAACAACTCTGCAGACTCCTAGATCAGTGAAGAAGGATGAGGAGATGCTCCAGGCACCAGAGGAGAGATTCCCCTGTGGTCTCTGGCGCAGACCACAGTGAGTCAAGCTGTTCCCCTGCAGTCCATGGAGGTCTACAGGGGAGCAGACATCCACCTGCAATCCCTGGAGGACTCCCAAACCAGAGGAGGTGGGTGCCCAAAGGAGGCTTGGACCCTGTGGGAAGCCCATGCTGAAGCTGGGAGGACTTGTGGAAGGACCTGTGGACCTGTAGAGAGAGAAGCCCATGCTGGAGCAGGTTTGCTGGTAGGACTTGTGACCCCCTGGGGAACTGACGTTGTAGCAGTCTGTTCCTGAAGGACTGCACCCCGTGGAAATGACCCACTGAAGCAGTTCATAAAGAACTGCAGCTCATGGGAAGGACTCATGCTGGAGAAGCTGGTAGAGGACTGTCTCCTGTTGAAGGGATCCCATGCTGGAAAACAGGAAGAGTGTGAGGAGTCCTCCCCTTGAGGAGGAAGGAGTGGCAGAGGCAATGTGTGATGAATTGACCGCAGCTCCTATTTTCTATCTCCCTGTACCACTATGAGGGAGGAGACAGAGAAAATGGGGGGTGAAATTAAGCCCAGGAAGAAGGAGGAGGTGGGGGAAAGGTGTTTTTAAAGATTTGATTTTATATCTCATTATCTTACTCTGATTTGATTGGTAATAAATTAAACTAATTTTCCCAAGTCAAGTCTGTTTTGCCCATGATGGTAACTGGTGAGTGATCTCTCACTGTCCTAATCTCAACCCATAAGACGTTCATTATTTTTTCTCTCCCCTGCCCAGCTGAAAAAGAGAGTGACAGAGTGGCTTTGGTGGGGACCTGGCATTCATCCAGGGTCAACCCACCATGCTCATGAGAATGGCATATGTACCTGATACGGTTCTATGCAAAACAAACAATACCATTTGAAAATAATAACAGTGAAGTAAAAAATATAGCCATCGAATATTCTGTTGTTAAAAGATACACGTCTGTGATGAAATGTGTTCTCTAGCTCTGGTCTAAGTGTTACAGCATTGCTGTTTAAAAAAAAAAAGGAACTGGACGAAACTAAAAAAGCGACACATGCCGCGTGCCTCACTGAATGTTATTTTAATACTAATGTGGAAATTTTGCTTTGTGCACAAACACTTTTCTTTAGGGTGGATAAAAAAAACGCTCGAAGAATTCTGTATCTATTTTACTGGTGATGACAAGTATGTTAATTGCTTGCAGATAACATCTGCTCTAGTGAAATCAAGATGCAGTCTCGCGCTGGACTGCTAGTGCTACACTTTGCGCTTTGTTTAGGAGGTCTGCTGCTCTTTGCTGAAGTTTGAAGGGAGCTGAAGTGCCTTTGAATTTTTTGAGAATCTTCCAGTAACTGAAACCAAATCTGCCAGGAGTCCTGGGTCATCGCAATGTCTCTCTTTGAGCACAGGACTTACCTTTGAAGCTCAGAGGCTTTCACTGACCATGACGACAAAGTGTGCTCTGGTTGAAACAAGTTCATGGTGATCTGCCAGCAGCCCTGCATGAGAGAGTCTCTGATTTCTTCTGTTTACAGTAGAAGGTGAAGGGCCTCTCCTGCTAGAAAAGTGTGAGCCTGGTAAATATAATGTCAGATCTAAGGAGCCCTTATCCTCTACAGACCACATTTACAATTTTACAGTGTGCTTATGCAGGCCCTGCCATGAAGTTACTTACCAGATGTGCCTATTGAATCTGTCAATCACGGTATTGAAGAAGCAGCTCCAGACTCTTACCATTCCCTACTTCCCACCATGCATTTGTATTTGCATATGTACTCTGTAGCAAACTTGCTTTAGCTTCCCTAAAATACTTGAATCTAATTAGATCTCCAACATGAGGAAAAATTCCTGTCAATCTGTTATGGCAATAGCATTTATGAGGGAGCAAGCGACAAACAGTTCCCACTCATCCTCAAGAGCAGACCATTATTAAAATACTAAAGACAGAATGAATAGCAGGTAGAGGTCGATATGCAATTGCACACTTAATAGAGCTTATTCTGTGCCAGCCGTGTTCCCACTAGGAATAAAGTTCAGCCATACACTGAGGGATGTTGCCAAGACTTGTGCTGCCTGCAGGGAAAAAACATTTCTTGTTTTTACTGAATTTTTTTCCAAGTTCTTCTCCTGCGTAGGGATAATCAACTGCGCAAATATAGGATGGAAAAAACTACAAAGCAGCTGAGTTGCAGAACAGAAGCTTATATTGGATCATATATACAATCTACTCTATCTACCCATGGAGATAAATCTACATCAGATTTATCACAGACCATTAAGTGAACATAAGTTAATGGTCTTTTCCTGTTGTGGCAAAGCACAGTTTTGTTACTGAGCTGTAAAAAGAAAGATAATGACCATAAACCATAGGCTTTGGTTCTTCTGCTTTGTGCACTGCTCACAAGGCTGCAGTGGAAGTGAACGGATTCATCTCATGGACCCTAATTAAAGAAGGCTGTGCATTGGCTAAAGGGAGCCTCAAGAACAGCAGTAAGAATGATCAGAGGTTTTAAACATACAGAAATAGTGAAGGGCTATAAAAAAAATTTGGGCTATATTCTATAGAGGAGAAACAACTAGGGGAAACATGATAATATTAAGAGAGAGGTAGTATACTGTTCTCCATGTTTAGTAAAGATAAGACAAGAAGCTGCAAGTTAAACTCACAGCAAGGAGGATTTCAGTCTGAAACTAGAGAAAACTTTCTAACAGGAACCACTGTGAAGTCCTGAAATAAATTGATGTGAACGATTGTGAAGGCTGTCTGCTCTTTCTGGTGATGCAGCTGCACCTGCAATGGGCTAAAGAGATAGTTAAAGGAGTTCCCAAAGATATTGGCAGACATTTTTACTATAACTTGTCAAAACAAGAGCCACCTAAGGGAAATGGTCTTTCTTTTTCATAAGGTATTCCTAAAAATTGTACCCAGTGTCAGTTGCAAGAGAAGCTGAGTGGCAGGGTGTTCCCCTCATTAAATATCTGTAGCAATGACAACATAATTTTTCTTTTTGACCTTGGGTCAGTCAAACTTTTGAGGTGGCTCTGGCTATATTTTTCTCAAAAGAGGCATACAAAGGGGATTTTTAAACTCTACAACTACATTAATTTGACTAGGTACTGAAATAAAGTCACTTTTGGAACAGTAAAAATTTCAATCCATTGGAAATGAAAAAATAAAGGAAATCTCTCCCTTTCCCCTTGCCTACTGTGCCATTGCAGGGGGAGAATCCTTTCCCCAAGTCTTCTCTCAACTAAGGAATGTTTAGCAGCTTCTTAGGATGCAACATATAACATACATTCCCTCTGTGTCCCTAGATAAAGTCAGTCTCCTTCCATCACGCCTGAGGCAAGGCAGCAGCTCTGCCCGCTGCTCCTCTAGGGACCCGAGCACTTGCTGATGCTGCTGCCTTCAGTAACGCCTGTGCTCCTCATGCCAGCCCTGAACACCCAGACTTCTGCCCTGGCATGGCTTGGATAGGTTTGTTCCGAGAGAGGCTAGTCCTGTCTGCCACAGCTCCTCTCTGAACCCCAAGAGTCATCACCAGAAACAGGGAACAGGCATCATTCCTCCCTGCTTTCAGGTGCAGCCCTTTCAAGGAGCACAGTACCTCACATATAGTAAATCAATGAAACAGCTCCCATTCATCACAGAAAGATAAACCTCCTGGCATCACATCCACTCCCAACAAGAAAAGGCCTTCTGTTATATTTTACCTCTTGCTTTGTTTTGACACCATTTTTCTTTTGGGTTTTCTCTAAAGGAAAACTGGAAAGTTTCCCTGTACTCCTCTCAAAACTGACAGGGTAAGGTTTCATAGTAATCCCAAATTTGCCAAACATTGCAGAACAGGGATTGTGGAGAGACGGGACAACAACTGAACCAGTATTTTGGTCCAGCAATAGACTTCTCTTTAAGTTATGTGGTATGACAACGTTCCCTTATCTTCAGAAATCCCAAACTTCTGTCCTTGTGAGCAATATTTAAAAGACTTCTCATGAACAAACAAAGACCTCAGATCTCAACAGAATAGGGAATCTCAGATACAGTTAGAAATTTAAAACAAACCAAATTAAGGGTCAGGTTAAAATCAAATTAAATCAGTAGATTAATCAGAGAGAGATTTAAGAGCTGGTTATTCAGTTTACCAGGTAGTCAACAAGGTTTGTCAGCACAGATCACTGAATTGAAGAAAACTGTGGGTTTGTTTGGTTTGGGTTTTTGTTTCATAAAAGAGTAGTATCATTAATTTCTTGCTCTAGAATACAACTCTGGAATTTCTTTCTGGTTTTGGTATGAGATATATTTCACTGCTTAGTCTGTAATAGTTCAATAAAATGAAAATTTAGAAGAGGAATGAAGAATTTAATTTTATTTAATTCATTATAATGCATTAAAGTTTCACTTTATTTCACACATTTGCCTAAAATTAGGCCTTTCAGTTTATAGAAAAAACTACTTGATTTTGCAGAACTACTTAATACCAACAATAGCTACCAAGAATATTCGGCACTTGTCAAATGCAGAACATTTATGTGCCTAAAATTATGACTACTGAGAGCCAAAATTAATGTGCCCCTTCCAAAAATATTGTAAAAGCTGCTATAAGGTCCTTGTTTCCCTCTTTGTAGTTCACTCTGTCTGATTTTTTTTCCTCAGCTCCATAAGGATAAAACTAGCAGCAATGAGATGCTGAAACCACTTTCTCCAATACTGAGTTTCAGTTTCTGTAGTTTCAACCGTTTATTCTTCATACTATAGAAATAAACATATTCTTGTTAAAGCTTTTAGTTCCTTGACCCCCTCTCTCTCTCCACAGGTTTTAAAATTAGGGAAGATTGTGTAACCTGATAGATTTACCTATACACAGAAAGACGACAGTTATCTACTTCCCAGGAAGTAAATGTAAACAAAAATATATTTTTGTATAGCTAACCATACAGTCCTCCTAATTTTTTTTTTATAGAATGTTTACATTGTATTGAAATGGAGAAGCACAATTATATAATTGACATGTCTATTATTTTAAACTGATACTAACAGACATATACCTTAATGCCAGTGTAACCATTACTAAAGTCAAAGGCAATAAAGAACAATAATTGTCACGTTACAAAAAAGCCATAAAAAGGCAATAGACTTAGTAAAGCTATACTGGAAAAGATCATAGAATCTTAGAATTCCAGGTTGGAAGGAGACCTCAAGGATCATCTGGTCCAGCCTTTCGTGGCAAAAGCACAGTCTAGAAAAGATGGCTCTGCACCTTGCCCAGCTGAATCTTAAAAATGTCCAACATTGGGAATCCACCACTTCCCTGAGGAGATTATTCCAATGGCTGATGGTTCTCATTGAAAAAAAAAAATTCATCTTGTGTCTCATCTGAATCTTCCCAGGACTAACTTGCACCTATTACTTCTCTTTTCCATGTGACTCCTTGTAAAACCCTTTAAATGCTGAAAAATGGTGATAAAGTCCCACTTAAGCCTTCTTTTCTCAAGACTGAGCAAACCCAGGTTTCTTAGCTTTTCCTCATACGACAGGCTTCCCAGTCATTTGATCATCTTTGTGGCCTTTCTTTGGACCCTCCCCAGCCTGTCCACAGCTCTTTTGTATAGAAAGGACCAAAATTGAATACACTATTCCAGGTGTGGCCTGACAAGTGCTGAGTAGACTGAGTAGACTGCTGTTTTCCACTAAAACACTGTAAATCTGGAAGTCATTCAGTCACTTGCATTATGTCCTTCCAGTTACTGCTTTGTGACACTTGTGTAAGACTGACAAAACATGCCATCTTTTTTATTTGAGTTAGGGAGCATTTTTGTGGGGTTTTTTTTCCCCTTCTCTCATTTTCGCTGCCAAGATACTGGAGAGATCCCTCACATATACAGTTTGACTACCATGACTCTAGTCTCGATTTGGAAATAACAAACCTGTATTTCAGCATTTTGTGGATTTTTCTGCTCTAAAATGCCTTATTACAGAGTAAAATAAATGCAATTGCATCCACAGCTGGGGAGTCCTCAGCTGAGAGATAATACACTGTACCCTAAGCCTAATTGGTCTAATGAGTCCACAGACACAGCTAATTTCTGAGGCTGCCTTGCTCTAACAATTCAGCCGGACAAATAATCTTTGAAGGATTTCCTACTAGAACTCAAATGTAAAGAGCTGGGGGAAAATTACACTTGTAAAAAAGCTAATTCCAAAATGAGAATGGAAGGATAGGAGGGAGGAAAAAAGGAGAAAATATTCTTTGTTGTAAAACTCCTGCAGACTTAGGTTCATAAGATGACTTTTATGGTATCTGCTTAAAGAAGGCTGAAAGCAAGACAAGCCTAGAAGACTTGCCTAGGAGGTCACATATTTGTCAGGTGTGAAGCTGAAAATATAAAAGTATTAGTGAGAAATAAAAATATGTAAAAATTACAGATCCTTCCCACAGATTATAGTGTGTACCCAATTTTTGTGATGAGGAGTGAAAACACTTCTGGTTTAATGCTACAAGATTAAAGAGGGCTCAAGCCTGCACCTTGAAGTACCATTTGAATGGCAGTGAATGCATTAGAATAATATTTCCCCTTTCTTGATTGCCTGACAATATGCCTCCTATTTAAGGCGAATTGCATATTTTCATTGTCAGTTGTTCACAGATAAAATGCTTTAGAGATTGTGATGACACAATTTGGCAAACATTTTCTCCAAGCCACACAAAGAAAAGAAAAATGCACAATTCCCAGTTCATTTACGCTTTCAACCATTTCCTCTTGCCAAAAGGAACAACCCTAGCCACTTACTTCTGAAGGGAAGAGGCAAGATTTATCTTAGGAACAGAGCATTACCAAAAATCAACGGATACCATGGAGCAGAAGAGAAGTTGAGGCCAGCTGAAAAGATAGAAGACAAAAAAGGATACATTAAAAAGAGAGAAACTTGCATCCTGCAGCTGTTGTCAGGAAGAGCAAAACTGTCCCACCAACAAAACCTCAGCTGTTTTACACCTGGTATTCCAGTGATACAGATGATAAGATCTTGAGGACTTGGAAGAAGATTTGGTGTTTCTTTGACCAGAGGCACAGAATCCACTCCCTGTTAAAAGTAACTACCATCAGGGAAGGGAAAACATAAACAGAAATGCTCCTGACCTGTCCCAAAAAAGTAGCCTGCTCAGCAAAGTTTTAACGATTAAGTAATGATCTAAAATGATCAGCTAAGGGAATTGATTTAACAAAAACAGAATCTTGAACTCTGAAAATAAAAGAACAAAACAAGATTGATCAAAATTAAAATTATTAACAAAGTTTCTCAGTGAAAGTTTTGGGTATGGCTTTAAGTTTAAACTTGAATTTATGACCACAACCTTTTTTTCCCACCAAATGCAAGTATCACAATGGGACTTGCAGATAAAAAATAAAAGGCAATGTGTGGTCACTAGCTGGTTACAATCTATAACAGAATGATTAAACAATTCAAGATTAGGTAAAGAAGTGTAGGGACTAAAGTGAGCTACTTAACGAACGAACACTTTACATACGTACATACATACATATACATATATATACGCGCACACACATATCACATATATATACCTACTTGGCCTCAACACCATATTACAACTGCTGTGCAGAAAGTTTTTAGCTATGAATAGGCATATATGCCTTCAAAAGAGGTCCAGGAAGGTAATTCAGTATCATCTCCTGGATGGTCATTACCAAATTCCATCTAGTTTAACTGAAATTACTTCTCTGTTTCAACCTATTTTTACTAGACAGTTACTCCAAAATTATGATTTTCATGCTTAGAAATGTACTTTAAGTCTTAGCCTAACATCCTTCTTGATCAATTTATATCCTGTTTGTCCTTGGGCCCATTCTTTGACAATAAGCCTGGACCTAATTATTTGCTTGCTTCTTAAAATATTCCCAGAGATTTTCATTAATGCTAAGTACTGAGCAAAGCAGAGTTTTCCTGAGGCTGATCTACTGACACTGTATTTCAGGCAGGTCTAAAGAGCTTTCTTAGAACAAGGTGGTACTTCATCTTGTGAGTCTGAGGCCTGATTAATATTTCACCTATATGGAAACATTGGAGTGACATTACAAATAGAAAAATCTCAGATTCTACTGCCCTGTCTAGTGTACCATCTTATGGAAAGGGAGTTTCTGACAGTGCATTTTGTTACCTATGCAAATGAAAACAACTGTGCAACAGCAGTACTTGGACTACTTTATTCTGCTTGTGTTGATGAGCCCAACACCACAGGTTCTGAGGAAAAACAATGGAAATTACATGAAACTCGTCCCCTAGCTGCCTGCAGTAGTGACTCTCCAGGCATCAAGTGTTGTCTCCCAGCTGAACCTCAGCTGAGCAACTGGTCAAATTTGTGTCATCATCAGTAAAACAATACCTGAAGTCTCATCATCAGTAATATTGTGTGGATGACTGTAATAGAGATCTGTGATGCAATCTTAAAAAAAAACCTACTACAGAAGTTCTGAAGTGCCTGAATTTCATACCTGTGCTCAGATAACAAAGTGCTCAAGAACACCAAAATTTACTATAAATTTTGTCTCAACACTGTCTACGTTACGAAAACAAGAAACTACTATTCCCTGCTAACTTTGAGCCATTCACAAGACAGTGGGTGACCGTGTTGAGCAGAATAATTTAATTTGTTACCTTACTCTGAAACCATACAATTTCTTGGAATCTCCATGCTATGTGACATGGCGGTAAAGCATTTGACTCAATAACTGGCAGTAGTATTGTTCACATAATTAGCGGAGTGTCCTTGATGATGACTTAGGTCTCCTATCACGGACCAAAAAAAAAAAATCCAAGAGGAGTTTAAAAACATGGTATAGGAACTACATTTCTACAGGAATAGTAGTAATGGAAATTTCACAACAGATGGGAATCTTTTATAAGTACTGAGCAGGACTACTGACAGCAGTAGAACTGCATGTAAAGTACATGTTTTTAAAATGGCTTCACATAGCATTGCCAAGTCATACTAAAGTCATCCTTTAGGTGTAAGTTAGTCTGTGCAAAAAATTATGTGATATACCAAATCTCCAAGAGAATAGATGCTTAGCAGCATGGAGTACACACAAAATAGGAGGCAGCAGTAATTGATGAATACTGCATTGTTAATGGAACAGAAATCAAATCTCTGCCCTGTGTGTTTGCAGTAGGTGGTACCAGTAGGCATAGATAAGATAGGAAGACAACTTTTCCTCCTCTGCTTATTATGTTCAATGAAACATAAAGGGAATAAAAAGAACTCCCCTTATACGAAACAAATGAATCTATAAATTCAGTTCCTTGTTTAAGCTTCAATTTTTAATTTTCTTCTTTAAATGTTAATTCACTTTCTGTTTGTTACAGGTAGGAGTCTGTTTTGACCTCTAACTTTTTCCACAGCAAATGCATAATTACTTTTACAAGGGTTTTGTAAAGTCTATCATAAATAGAAACAAGGAAAAATTTAAAATACTATTTCTGGCTTATATTATCAGCAGATACTAAAGTCCCTGTCTAGCCATGAATAAGTCATATTACATTGTACCCAGGAGGTTCTATCAACACTCACATAGCATAAAACACTTGTTTTGAAAGCAATGAAGTGTGACAATACCCAAAGTTTTTTAGAACTCCAAGCCATTCATTTCTGCAGTGATTTTTAAAGTAAAATTTTAAAATTTGATTTGTTTAACCCGTATTTATACACATGATGGTGTGATCTGGGAGGCTGTAAAGCCTTGATTAGCATTCTTTGGGAAGGTTTGGATACTTTCTTGATGTATTTCCTCTTACCTCTGTTTCTAGTTTATCAAGATACAGATGAGAAACCTCATGTTGTGCAGGTCAAATATTCTTACATGTTGCTGGAGTCCTCGATTTGGTGGAAATTACCACAATTTGAGGAATGCTGATCTCAGTTTCAGTTTCATAGTTTTTGTCTTGTAATTCCTTGTTTATTTATTTATTTCTCTGGGAAGAGAGTTCAGAAGGAAATCTAAGAGGCCAGAATATGAGTATGGAAAATTTTCAATTGGATGTAAAATGAACACCTAAAGTTAGATAAACAAGGAAGTTATTCCTTCAACATGAACTGCATACGTTCCCATCTTGTAGGGATACACTAGGACTGGAAGGGATGACCTAGGATGACCTAGGATGACCATTGTTTTCTCAGGAAACCATAATATATACTGTAATTCATCAAGTCACAACATTTCTTCAGAAATTGATTAGTAGGTTGGCACTTTTTCACACCATCAGAAAGAACAATGTGAGAAAATAAAGTGTCTATGGTTCAATAAAACATGAGCCACATGGGAAACAATTTCCTAAAATTAGGCTCAGGATTAGCAGTGCTGAATTAAAAAGCTTAACATCCAAAAGAGATAAATAACCAGGAAAGCACTTTAGACAGCGAAAAATGGAAAACCACCTGGACACATTATCATCTGTGGTTTTAGTGTAGTTATTTTTGTGTTTGGACAAGGGATTACCATAGCCCCATTACGGAGGCACCAGCTACCTCCAGGGTGGGGTATCTTTCACAAAAACTAAATATCTTCTTTACAGTCGAAGTAAATTAGTGGCCTAATTGCTTGATAGTCTCTTTGCTTTCCTGGCCAGGAGGTATCCCAGGAAACACCACTATCCTTGAAGTCTGTAGTCACTTGGGAAATAAATATTCAAAATGAAGAGCTTGGTTAAGAACTGAAACTGTGAATGACAAGAAACTCATTTTATGGACATTTAAAACTGAACAGACTCCTTCAGTGGAACAGACACACCTACACACACAGTTGTTCTGAGAGCAAGATCATGGGACCTCACCAACATAAGAACTGATGTGCACCTAAAACAGCTCCGTGAGCATTCTGACATCTTGTTGTATGGATATTACACAGTGGGTTGCCTGGGTTTGAACTGACTGTGTCATGAGGGCCAGTGACTCTTTGGGGTCAGGTACCAAGAGCCATGGGGTTCCCCAAACGGGGAGGTGGATAGGCAGTGCCCTGTGGCATGGGCAGCTGGGGAAAGCAGGGCCAACTCCAGCCCTGGGCATTGGGCACCTTCCTGAGTATGGGCTGAGGAGAGGCTGGGACACAGGCTTGCGTGTGAGCCCGACTTAGTGGGGATGCATGGCTGGGCAAGGCTGCGGGGAGCTGGAAACTGGCCCTGCTGCAGCAGTTCTGGGGCAGGAGCTGACGGCCCTGGGGGCTAAAACAGGGTCCTGGGCTGTGGGCAGGTTTGGGGAGCACCCAGGAGGGCTGGCCAGGGTCAGTAAGGATCGTGGATTCCTCCATGATCTAGCTATAATTTTATCTGATTTTATCTCGATTTATTTTTATTTTTCAAACTGACTACTATTGTAATGAATTACATCATAATAAAATAAGTTGGTTACCTTTATCTTAGTGCTTTTCCAGTCATACAAGTGATTTCAGGGTATGTCAGAAACTCCAGCTATCTGGAGGGGCAATCTGCTGCTGCTCAACTGTTGTACTGCCCAGGTCCTACTGTTTGATCAAGGCTATTAAAGAATATTCTATATGAATATTCTAAAGAATATGCAGGATATTCTTCCACTAACCTGAATTTTACAGTCAAAAGGAGAGGTAACAATGACAGATTGCAGTACATGAACAGAAAGGGGCACACGAGCTAAGGAGTACTGGTGAATACTCTTCACGAGTCCTGAAGAGTACTTGGATCTAGGGAGGGCTGTGCTCTCTCAAAATGTTCTCCTAATGTCAAACAAAACCTTGCAGTGACCTTATAAGAAAAAAAAAGACACAAAAAAATAAATTATATAAGTAAGAACTCATTAGTCTTTCTACATAAATCTCAAATCATTCAACAACAAGCAAGAATAGCCTTGCCCTCTTTTACAAATAGGTGAAAATCTACACAAAACTGATCTCATTCAGGAATATCTAATTCCCAGTGGCATGCTGTTCTTTACACATTACATTGTACTGTTTTGCCCTTAATGCTACTCCTTTTCTACAAAGGTCTCTGTAACCTGCAGATAAATGCCATTCAGATTCAATTTTTATTAATACAATACTCTCTTATAATAGTTCAAAGATCAAAGAATAGACTGTATGAACATGTAGACAGTAGTGATCTATTTCTGAAAGGCAAAACTACATGGAGCCAAAATATTAGAGTCTGAAGAGACTTCATAGTTTTCCAAGGCCACCCAGAAGCAGAATTAATGAGTATTTTCAGTACACCTTCCTACGTGCATCTACAGCAATAGCTCTTCGATGAATGAATAGAAAATAAATCACAGGCCCCCTGTAGAAAGTCCATTTCACAGAGAGATGAATTTCATGTATATTTCGAGATATACTATTTGAAAAGGAATTATCTTAACTTTAAACAATTTAGACTTCAAGAGTTTGGGTGTTCATTTTGGAGAGCAACTGTCACAGTACAAATCCTATTTCATTAATTTAGGGAATAATAGAAAACTATAGACTATAAATAAATAAAATATATTTATCCAGCAGCTACTATCTTTTCCTGGCACGTTCTACCTGACTAAAGGTGTCATAAAATATTGTCAATAATTCTTTGGTGATCGTTGTTGTGCTGTACTATTTTCTTTCCGGCATTATCTTTCCTACTGTTACCTTTTAGCATTTTTTTCCTGTGCTGTAGTAGTTTTTGCAGTTGACCTGTTAGAGCATGCATTTTTCTTCTGACTTTTCCGTGTTTTAATTATTGTATAACAAAATACTACTTCACACAGCACTGAGCAACTTTCCCTCATAGAGGCCATGGCAAGAGGTATGGGCTGACAGGCTCCTCTCCATGTCTCCTGATATTATTCATTGTGGAGTCCTGGGCCAACACGAGTCTCCACGGTCTTTTCAGTTTACATTCCTTGTTCTGGACGATGCCAAGAAACAGCAAGAAAGCATTTATTAAATTAGACAGGGAGACATTACAAAACAGGAAGGGAGCTGGATGGATGAGTATTTATCTTCAGAAGGTCCCAGCAAAAGATTTGTTCAAATTGCTGGAGACTATTTAGTTTGGTAAGCTATAGGTTTCTACCACACTTCAGTTGGCTAAGCTTCTATTTTTAAATATCTTGTGCACTTTTGGCTCTTATGGAGATACAAAGAAGTATGTTACTTTGAGTGGCACTATAAACAGGTGCAATGGGGTGAACTTACTGTTTATTTGTCATCAGTGAGAAATTGTTCCCAATAAAATGAAGCTCACAGAGAGGGTGACAGATTTTTTGTCACCTTTTTTAAGACCTTCCTTTTTCAAACAAGTAAAAGATACAACATATATAACTCTGATTTTGAACTCAGCTGAAATAAACTATTTATTGCATTTTAAACTCAGAATGAAAGATTACTTTCTATAGGCTGTATTCAGCAGAAAAGTCCAATTTTTGTGGTTTTGGCAATAGTTTCCTTCTGGGCTTCAATGGTTTAACTTTCACTGAGCTGAAGTCTCAATTAAGAGCCAGAAGTTTCTCCACACCTCTCCCTCGAGAATCACCCTGGAGGTTCTGGCAGCAGCTCTTTACTGGTATTGAAAAGATGTCATGATCCCAAAACACATAGTTTTGCTTTATATTTACTCATATTTGCAGTCTACCTTAACTCTGTCTTGACGTTGGTCAAGTGTTAATATTAGCATATACATGTTTAAACAAAAAGCAAGAACTACCAGCTACTTTCTCATTTGAAGATGTATGGGTAGAAACAAATATCAGTAACATAGAAATGGAAATTAAAAAGTAATCCCACAGATGGGGCAATTGCCTTAAGCTAGCTTTCAAAATCCAGAAAACACAGAGTTAAGGTTAAACTTAAGAAACCCAAATACATTAGCATGTGGAAATATAGGACAGTAACCAAAGCAACTATAAATTTACTTATCTTACAGGCTTCTACTACACTTCTTTTGGTTATATCTCCTCCCTAGATTGAGTACCTGCATATACTGTAATATAAAATGAAATAGTGATTAAGGTATTCCAGTGCAAGATTAAAAAAAAAAGAAAATTTTAACAGACCTTCATTTTTCCTGGTGTTGATTCGTTTCAAGAATTAAAAAAAGGGAAGAATCTTATCTCTTTCTTTGTAACCTAATGTTATAATAATTCTGCTATCTCGTTTCGGTTTCAAGGCAATGAGAACTGCATAATGTCCAGGAGCTAATTTATTCTGCATAGGATACTCAGGCTTTCAACTGCAAGCTGTAACAATTGTCTGGGGCCATACACTGAGTAGCAAACATTTAAGTACAACTTATTTCCCCTAATTTTTGTACTTGTGACTTTACAATTTAAAAAACATTCAACATATTTTTATATGAACTACATAAACACAGACATTGTATAAATCTACACATTTTAATGCAGATGGAATGTTAGGTGAGTTTGCAAATTTAATATGCCATGGAAAGGATTAGATACAGGTATGTGCATGGACAGTGCCCCCAGCCCAATAACGTGATTAAAATGCATTTTCTCACAGGGTGTATGGGTAAACAGATGCAGAGAGAGTTCCAAAATCTCCTAACTTCCACTGCAATGAATATAGATGATGTGCCTGGGGACATTATGCATACAGAGTATTTGTGTCAACTGTGAATGTCCAAATGGCCTTTAAAACGTAGCTTTAAAAACTGATCCTGATGTGAGATAAATTCTGAGTGAGAAAGCGATAAGAGAGCATCTCCTAGCCATAAGACCCAGGTTCTTCCTCTGTTCAGTAGCAATGATCAGGTATGAAATGTGCCTAGTTCTTTGGCTATTTTGAAACAGACTACAGCTAGTACAAAAGTTATCCATTTTCCAGGTATTCCTAACTTCATTCCCACAGGAAGACAAATCAATTCTATGTAGAAGTCTGAAGGAGAAATACTTTCTGTTAAAGAAACTGTTCTGATATCTGGAACAACAAAATATTTTCCCCCGTATGCATATAGAAAGTAGCAGTGGTATCTTAAAAATGCAGGGACACAAATCACCACAGAGGAAGCTCAGATTAGTTGCCTTGCAAGAGTTGTTCACAAGCATGCACTATGCTTCATCTCACATTTATCCCCAGGTGCAAGAACACAGATAAACAGCTATTGGGAAGAATAGTTTTTGTGCTTCAAATTCCCATCCCATCCCATCCCATATTTGTTGATGTGCCAGTGACTTGTGATTGGATGGAAAGGGGTGAATCAGTTGAGAGAATCTATAAGACCTATTATCTGCCTTGAAAGTGATGATGTAAATTTACTCTGTTAAGTCCGTAAGGGGATTTTAGAAGCAGCATGCATCGTTCTGAGTTTCAAAATGACCCTTCCCCAAAAAAGGCAATCTTTTATGTTTTTTTCAGATAGAAGAGAGAAGTCCATCATCACAGCTTAATGGTTAATGTAGAGGTGAAAGATTTACGCTGATGAGATATAGATAGACAGAATGGGTTACGGGTGCATATTGCCATAGGTCTCCTTAGAAGCAGACAAATATGAAAGAAATATTAGAAAAGGTTACGGCAAGTCAAAGGACATTGAAGAGGCAAACCAAATGGAAGTAGAAACTAGGACAGCTTCCCATGACTGGTAGGTGGATGTATGTCAGCACTAACTGTTATGAATCTTTGGTTATGGATCTAGATTGGTAGATTCAGGTGAGTTAAACATCTGCCATAATTTAAGTGATAGTCTATAAGAACTATACATGAAAGGAAAAATTTGGGACATTATATCCGTACGGTCATAGACACAAACTTATACATGAGGAAGAGAAGGTGGAAGAAATTAGTTTATTTCAACACAGAAGAAGGTGGAAACACATTTGAGAGAAGGAGATTTATCTGGAAAATCTGCAATATAAAACAGGATACACACAGTAGTAATCATATAAGAAGTTACCTCAGGGATGCTTATAGCATCAGTTACTGGGGAATTTCCACCCACATCACCCACACAAGAAGAAGCTGTAGGGAACACTGCTCTGTTTTAAGTGTCCTCACCACAACTGCAGCCTTCTCAGAGGTTCAGTATTTTTCTCTCAAACAAATATGAAAAAAAGTAACAATATAACTTTCTCTAATTTCAGAATACCACATTACCGCAGCCATATTACAGTAGAGTGTAGATGGAGAACAAAACAGTGGAAGGGATCCAGCAAAAGCTAAACAGAAGCTTATCACATTACAGTCTAACTTTCATATGCAGTAGAAAGTGAAGTAATGAAACAACTATCTCCTAACAGGAATGTATTGCAATACTGAAAGTTTGAGTACTAATGGAAATGAGAAAACAAAATGCTTTGAGGACAGGATGTTAAGGTAAAAACAGCAGTTAGTCAAATTTCTTGCAATACGTAGATTTTCCTCCCCCCCTTCCTTTCCTTTCCCTTTCCTTTCTTTCCTTTCCCCTTCCTTTCCTT